>VDFB02093257.1:0-20663 GCA_007258455.2 Sequoia sempervirens
GTGGTTTAGATATCTTCACACCTTTGATTTTACATATTTATTGCACAAGCACAAGATTGTTTCAATGCTCCAATACCATGTAGAAAATTGGAGAGCATAAAAATATTGATATTATATTTTCTACTTTCAGAAATATGGATCCAAAGATCCTTAAGTACATGTATGGATAGGTGTGTCTCTTACACGAGACATGACACTTGGTAACTAAATAAAGTTTATATTTTTAACAAGGCCATATAGTCCAAGGGAAATTAAATTGATTGTACAAGTTAATGTTGACTAGGTTGCAACCTGAAACAATTATTTTTTCTTTAAACAAATTTTGTAAGATTAACCATTGAAGATGAGAAGGCCAAAAATTTTAACCTTTTACCTTAGGGTTAAAACACTGGAATAATAGGGTATCAATCTAATATAACAATGCATGTTATATAGGTTGTGATCTAAAACAAATTATGCCTGGATGGTTTGTTGACTCAACTGTGATCATATACATTGTCTTTTTTAATAAACTCTTGTGATTTGTAACCTAGTGGATGGTGCGATCAAAGATTTAGGTCTTTGCTACTGGATCACAACCACATAGATGATATATTTTGTAAATATGTTGTTTAGAATTTGATAAAATTGTAAAAATTTGGTGCATATATCACTTCCTATCACATATATTTTCTTGTAAATTTATAGAGGTTCATTTTTTTTTCAAATTTTATTTTGCAAAGAAATGTAAATAGATTTCTTTCATGAAATAATGCTTTTTTGGTTTTCTTTCATTTTGTCAAATTATTTTTATCATATAGTACAAATTAGATGATGGGAAGAAAATCTATTTGTTTCGATTATAATTATAAAATTTACTTTTTGGCCCATTGAGCTAGAATATAGGTATGTCCCACAAAGTTAAAATTAATAATTACTAATATTAATGTGTCATGATTATGTCAAATTTTTAATTTTTAATTTTATTTTTTATTAATATATTACTATTTTTTTTATAAAAATATATTTATATGAATTCTTTATGTTTTTACTAATATTAATAATATTGAAATTAAAAATATCAAAAAGGGAAATTTTTTATAATAAGTTTATTTTAATGATAATTCATAATTTTAAAAAAAAAAATTATTAAATGTTTACAATATTTTAAAATAATATTATTTTATAAATCTTATATATATAATTATAAAATCAATATAATTTATATTTACTTTTAATATTACAACAATCATTTTGTGTTTATCTTTAACTTGTTACTATCAATTATACTTTTAATATTCATAAATCAACTAATCAATCTACAAAACTAATCAACTAAACAAATGATATAGACATCAATATTTAACAAATACTTATTATAAAAAACAAACTTAACTTCAACTCAAGGAAAACTTTAAGAAACCCCCCCTCAGCGAAGGTGTAAAATCCTGGCGAATCTTGTATACTTCTCGATAAAAATATTAATTTTAGTGGCAATTTTTTTCGTTTTTTCGTGAAAAAAGTCCATTGGCGAATCTTTTCTAATCGCTAGAAGTCTGTGGAAAATCCTAGCGAAATGCAAATTTTTTAAAACCACTAAAATTTTTCCATTACGATTAAAATCTATTTCTTCAAACCACAAAATATTTCGATTACTTAATTAAACCTATTTTCAAACTATTGAAAAAATAATTTTGTTGGCGATAAACTTTTTTTCAAACTAAAAAATCAAAAATTCATTGGCTTAATTAAACCTATTCTTTTCAAAATGATTAAGAAAAAACATTTTCTGGGCAATTTAAAACATAATATCAAACTAATAAAATGCAAAGTGGCGGCGCTTCGCAAATTTTCCTAACCTTAGTTGGGTAGGTAAAGTCTTTTCTTGGTCATCTCTTTGTAGCTTCCAGGGCCTGCAAGGTTTCAAAACTTCTCAAAACTTCAAACTTTGGTTCTAAGGTTCCAGTTTCAAATGGACTCATGACATTATGGACCATGACCCTTCGATGGTCTCGATGGACGTATCGAAGTTGCATTCCTGGCAAGCAGCATATCTCTCAAGCACTAGATATGTGAATTGAAACCTCCGGAATTACACTAAAACCGTTAAATTTTCAGAAATCAATGGTTGAGATTTTATTAATTATTTAGGTTTGTTGGTCATCCTGCTCTTGTTTACCATTTAATATTGTTTAAGTCAGACCAAAGTATTTTATGACAAAGCCTTAAATCTTAACTCTTTAATCCTGAGGGTTGAGTCTCGTCAACCTAGCGATGTCCCCATTTTAAATTATGCATGCGCATAAAGTTTATTTTAAAAGAGTCGTTCAATGAATTTTCAATGGACGGCTATAGATGCATTCCAGAAGTAAATCCTTGAAGTACTAGACTTGCGAATTGAAACCTCTGGAATAACAGTAGAACCGTTAGATTTTCAAAAATCAATGGTTGAGATTTTATTAATGATTGGTTTTAGAAATCAACATATAGTTATGATCATAAGTGAGCAAAATTTATTGTGACTTATTAGCTAGGACATTGATAATCATTAAGGTAAAACGATACATGTAATTCTCTCTTTTCAATGCATCAAAGTACTCTCCTTTCATTTATTCTATTGAAATTCTCAATTTGGTTGTGGCACTGGGTGGCGACACGAATTAATACCATATGAATAGCCAAAGTTATTGATAGGATAGCTTTATATTAAAAATTGCATGATGTACTATAGAATCGTAGATGATGATGTCAATAATCTAGTGATTTGGACAATTGACAGCTTGCGTGGCACTATCGATTTTGACAATTGACAACTTGTCAGCTTGAGCTATAGTTTGCAACTTTGCATGTAGCCAGCTTGAGGTACCGATTAAGTTAGATTTTTGGTTTGCACGAATCACAATTATTACTAAGTAGTCAATAGTAATTATACAAAACCTCAGAGCTCACATGTGACACGTGTGAGGTGTACAAGGTACCAGGCTAGTAGTGGCACTTTTGGCAACACTTTTGGCCCATAAATAAGGATAGTGGGCACAACTAAAATCATTTGTTTAATTGCCATAAGGGTTTTCATTTTGTAGGGTTAATAACTTAATAAGGATTCAGGAAGAAGATGATGCGGTATTATTGGGGATGCTCTAAATTCTCCTGCCTCTAGTTATATAGTTATAGAGTAAAAGACCAATTTCCTTCAAGTTTAGAATGGGTGGAATTGGAAAGAAGTTGATTTGGTTCACTTGACTTCTCAGATAGGTTTTGAACCAGGATGAGGAGCTCTGATGGACATAAGTGCTATCCCAATGCATGGAGGCTACAAGTAGAAGATGGGAGCAATTTTACTACCCCTCATCGTCTGCATGGTTGCCCAAGCAATTCCCATGCATTTAATTTTAGTGCTCATCTTATGCATGGGAGCAATTTTGCAATCCCTCATCTTTTGCACCAGTCTAGTTCTGAAAGGGGCTAAGTACATTTTGTATCTTCACGGCTCCCATTTCCCCAGTTTGATCGGGCCCCCCTTTCCCCATGCATTTATTTTCAGAGCATATGGCTAACTCGACAAGTCCCATGTGTTAATTTTCAGAGCTCATGGTTGACCCGACAAGTTCCATTTATTTTCAGAGATACATGTATCACATTTACATTTTCAAATTTTCACCAGCGGTCCTGCAGAGCTGTAGAAGCTTGGCGCTTGCGCTTACATTTGTATTTGTACTATGTATTAATGTAATAATGTGACATTGTAATTCATTTGTAATAAAATAAATGTTTGTACTATTAATGTGACATTGTAATTCATTTTATTAAGTCCTTTGCAAGTTAAGTGCTATTAATGGTTGTGCAATGTGCTATTAATGTGACATTGTAATTCATTTTATTTAGGCCTTTGAAATGTTAAGTTTTTGGCCCCTTGGCCTTGATGTCAATCCTAGCGCATTAAACTTTAAAGAAAATTTAAAACACATGTTTTAAAGAAAATTTAAAGAACATGTTTTATGTTTATTATTTATCATAAATTACTCAACCATTCAATGAACATTTGATGTATGGTTGTAGTTGCATTCCAGAATGAAATGCATAGAGCGCTACACTTGTAAAATTAAACCTCTAGAATCACCCTATAACCATTAGATTAATAGAGATCAATGGTTTATAATTTGTTGTCAATGTAGGAGTAAATCATTATTTTTAATGTCTTGTTTTAAATGTTGTTAGCCATGTACATTGTACTACCCAATTATGTACTGTGTAGTCTGTAAGTAACGAGTAAACGTTTCGATGTCATTCAGTTTGCTCATTGCAGTGCACCACCTTGTTCTGGGTTCCACAATTCCACTTCCAACAAAGTCATTCCAGTAACCTAGTTTTAGGCTTCAACGTAGTTTCAACTTCAAGAATCAAAATTCAAAATCTGGGTAAGTTAAAGAATTCATGTGGCTACGTTTCATCGTTTGACATTTCTTAAAATCTTATTTTGTCAAACTTTGAAGTTTAGGTTTAGGGTTAAGAGGCTTAAGAATTAAGAAAAATTAAGGACTAATAGGGAATTCACAAATTTCATATAGTTGATTGTATCAGCATGTCTACCACCAATACCACTAGAGCAATGTTGGATAAAAAAATACATTATGCAATATTGCTTAAAACCCCAGGTTTCATTGATGAATACCATGATATTTATGATCCTGAAACCTATGGTAGGCGTACCTCAGAACTTAGATTTTTATCTGAGAATAAGGCTGCAAAGCAAATGCAAGTTAATAGTATTAGTGCATCGTGGGTAACTGGATTAGGGTGCATGATGTTACATGAGGTTTTCCCTTGCCTAGAATTTATCATGGTATGTGCCCTAAATTATGATGATAACAAAAGAGCAATTGTTAATAAATATAACAAAGAAGAATTGTTATCCATTAATACATAAGAACTTGGAAAAGTGTTGGCCTTGGGGTTTAGAACCGAAAAATTTGGAAATGTCCACATTGACCTAGAAAAGCTTGCTAGTGATTATGAAGTAGTGGATGAAATGGAGAAAAATTATTTCTTAAATAAAATATTTCACGATAGAAATAAATTGAAAGGTGATCATAAGCCTCCTTATGATTTGATATTTTCAGTTACGGGTCTGCATACCCAGCTGGGGCATTTTCCCTCGCCGACCGGATAGCAATTTGGAAGTGGGTGCATGCCTCCTTGAAATGGTGTATAATATTCCATTATGGTGTTCCACACATGGAAAAATATATAATTTTATTGAGCACACTGTAGAATCCATGCATAAACAATTTTTAATGATTAAAGGAGGTTCCACCAAGACATTTAGGTTCACAACCTACTTGTGCTTTCTTTTTCTATTCAAATTCAAAGGAATGTTTCAGACCAACAAGCTTCAAATTCAACCCTATGGTAATAGTAATCCTGAGCAAAAGAAAATGGCCCTTATATGAATGGAACCACTATTAGCTGGGTTGTATTGATTCCCTCAAAGAACCAAACGGGCTTCTTTGTACTCTACCGGGCCCATTGTATCTGGCAACAAGCAAAACACTCTAGAATGCCTTAGATTGCCTTCATGCCAGCGAAACCGTAAGATTCAACTAGGAAAAAGAAATACAATTGATGATTGGTACCCTTAATGGAAGAATATATTGTGCTATATTCTATGGGATCGCAAGTGGCCAACCATAAAGCAAACCTCCCAATACATGTGACAAAAAGATTTTGCTTTGGAATATGTAAGGTGTGTATACAGACACTTATGAAAATACACCTTTAGTGGTCGTGGGAAGAAGACCTTATTTCCTTTTAATTTCATGTGGAGGGATGATATCCTCCGAGAGAAAAAGATTTAGTGTAGGACACATGATCTTTGAATTTTTTGATTTTGATGCTATCTGTCACTAGTAGTATGATCCATGTGACACCATTAAATCAATGATTGTGCTCAATAAGAATGTTGGAAGTAGAATTCAACATCAAAGTAAACCCTTGCTTGAAAACTTGAGAAATGAAGATTCTTGGGATGAAGTCAAAGTAGCAATGGAGAAAAGTGCTACTGAGAATGGTATTTCTTTTGAACAATTGTTAGTAGAAATTATGGCATTGCATCGAAAAACAATTAGGAGGTACAACAATTTTTATGAAAAAAGTCATAAACCATCTAGTAGAGTAAAAATGCCATATTCTCTAGAGAAGGAAGTTACAGAAAAAAATTGGTCACGATAAAAAATTACTGCCTTTTGGTCTATGAGGAAGGACCTAGGTGATCCAAGAGCTCTTAGAGATAAGGGAGATGCAATTGCAAAAGATCTTGAGTTTGAAGTGTAAAATTCATGGAATATGGTGGAGCATTTGAACAAACGCAAGAAGATGAAGAAAAGCTGGACATGAGAGGCAAGAAGAGAAAGCTACGTCAATTTCAAACTTGGCTTCAAGTGGAGTCACAAAAACAAGCATTTCACACACAGGAGGTCCTATAGCTGAAAAAATGGGTTATGAAGGTGGTCGTTTGGGGTCCCAAAGACAAGGTCCTTGGATGGTAATAGATGTAGAGCATAGAAAACTAGTTGATAAATATTGCCTTGGGGTTGGAGATGAAAAAGTAGACCTAGGGTATAAGCTGTGTCAGAATTTGTTGAGCTTCCAACTTCATCATCCTCGTGGACTGTTCACAAATCACAACCAGGACATGCCCGTGGTGGAGGTATCGGCGAACCCTGAACCACCTCGGTGGTATGGTAGTAGCACGCAAAGTGAGCGGGCCACAAATATGTGCTGGCCAAACAACAAATTACGCGCCAAGAGGACAACACAATATACAACAAAACACCAAAATACCGCGATGTTGGATTTGACAGGTCCAACCTGGGTAAGTCAAGAATACTAGTGGATCCAACGTAAAACCGAGCTACTCTGTGCACTCTCCGCGCCGCTTAGTCCAGTCAGGATATCATTAGCAACCAGCGCAATTCCTCGCTTATCTGATCATTCCATTGTCTCCTCGTGATCCCCGTGTTTTATCAGCATTGAAGAGAGCCGCAAAAGAAATCAAAACAATGAAAGCGAAAAGAAGTACCGATGAGAGAGGTAGGTTGCCCAACTTTAGAGTTCAAAACAACCACATTGTGGCTACCCACATTTCCACAAGCAAGAAAACAAGGGAAGTGCCACAATTTTGTTCCCAAATATTCAAAACAAACCAACAAATCAGATGGTTCCATTTGAATTTGAGGCTGTAACAATTTTCAATTGGATTTGCATGGACTCAAAACACCCACAAAATTAATGTATCAAAGAAGAACAATGAATTGGTGTACCCATCATTGCTAAAGCAAGAGAGAGAGAAAAAAGGTTTCAGACTCAAATAGAAAAAGTATAGGAAGACCTAGCAAATGAGAAAGGAAAGAGGAAAGCACCAGATAACAAGAGTAATGAATTAAAAAGAAATTCAGTGCCATTTCCACATTAACAAAGCAAGAGGGCGGCTTTGGAATAGAGGATCCGCAGTAGAATGAACTCCAAGCGGTGCTTTTGCCAGGATTATGAGCAAACAAGAAATATGATGGAGGAAAAACTTCAAAAATTAAGATCCAAGCGCATCGCAAAATGTTTGAATGCAATAATGGGGAAATAAAAATTGAGAAGGAGAGTAAAAGAAATGAAAGATTAGAGGCAAGAGTCAGCTGGAAGCAAAAATGAACAGCCCTTCAAAGCAAGCGGCCTCATTTTAGAAACGCAACAGCGAAACCAAAAAAAGTTGTCTGATGAAATAATTTTGTGGATTGATCTGGCCTTTTAGTAACATATTGCTCTGTCTGATTTACGCTATTACGTAACATCAGCAGCCTCTCAACGCGTAACATTTAATGGGAGAACAAAAATGTGTTGGCATTAGAGAAATCAACAAATCAAATTCAACAAACAGTCTACAAAGCCAGTGACAATGTTTTGAAATCAAAAGGGATTACTAATCGGCTTGCTACATCAATGACATTGTCATCTGTCATTGAAAAGTGTTTGAGAATGCGTGAAATAGAGAATTATTTGCATTTGGTTGCAGACAAGATGAAGAAGGTGGATGAAAAGATAAGGAACTTCACAGAACTTGGTTTACCAGAGGCTTTTGACACAAATGAGCGATTCGTTGGATGGAATGATTTCAAAAAGAAGATGGAGGATGCAAGGAAGATTGATTTGGACCAGTTTCCTCAGAACCTAGATGTGGTGACCTATTTGGATTCCATCAAACCATTGCTAACCCTGAATGCAAAATTGACTGAAGAATCCAAGATAGGTCCCAATTTGAATCATGAATTGTTAACAAATCTTCAAGTCAAACAACATCAGTTAGAACAAATGACAATTCCAACACCTGAAGAGTGGAAGTTGCTAGAAAAGGTGATGTAGTGATTTAATTTTTGATAATATGAGTTTCCAAGTTCCAATTCAGCTTTGTGCAAAGTTGTCTTCAAATTCAGACTTCAATAATTTGTTGATGTTCAATTATCTGTATTATTTATTATATCATTTGAAGAAAAAGTTTGGTAGTGGTTTCAACTTCTAGATACACTTTAAACGATTGTTGATGTTCATTGTTGTATATGCTACTAATACTAATGTTAATATGCTACTAATACTATTCACACATCAATACTCAATCTCCATGACTAATAGCAGATCCACTAAACATTTATATGAATTCATGCTTTAATGATTTAATCAAGGTACTTTAACTGGTTCATTAAACCAGAGCCAAAATTAAAACATACATCAATGCATATTGCATAATATTAATGAAAAAGAAGATTAATGAAAGATCATTGATCAGATTTCATTAATAATTCATGTAAAATGTTACAGCTAGAGAGGCGATAGACTAAAAATAAGGGAGAAAAATAGGCTTAGTTGCTAGTCCTTAGAGTTTTATAACCTTGTCACGGATTTCTAAATTGTCATAACTTCTTGATTCCCTGACTTGGTTGATGGTTCACTTTGTTGAGTTGCAAGTCTTTCTTAGTCATCTTTCTAGTCGGTGGGTCGTCGGGTCAGAGGTTTCAAAAACTGTAAAACATCAAACTTTGGTTCTAAGGTTCCAAGTTTCAGCAACCACGTGACATATTGACTTATCGTGCCTTTCAAAGGCGTCGTCATCTGACACCTCATTGAATGCTATGTACAGACTAATGTAAAATATAAAATATCACAATTACATGGAATACAACATAAAATATCATCAACTATAGTGACTTTGGAATATGATTCATGAAGTGCAATATAAAATAAAATATCATGAAGTGCAATGATTCACAATTTCATTGAATACAATATAAAATATCATCAACTACAGTATGGAACAATGGAAACTGATCCATGAAGTGCAGTATAAATACCTAAAAGCTGCTAATTCTCTTCCATTTACCAAACAGCATCAGGGTCCTCAAACTGACATTCATCATCAAATAAAGTAAAAGAGTCGTCTTGAATTTGATTCCAAGTCTGCTCTTCATTTTCTTCGGACTGTGTCTCAAATTCAACATTCATTGTGTCATTTTTTTCAATGTCATTTGTCTGAGTCTCATTGCCACTACTAGTGCCATCAATACCAACCTTTGGAATTGGAGTGTTGCACAACACGGTCCCTCTTCTTTCACATGTGGACCTCCAGATTGTGAGTGCCCTTTCAAAAGGAAAATTTCTAACATTATACACAGTTCCTTTCATCCTCAAGCAACTTTCCAAATTCTTGTCTAGTTTGTTTCTTAACTTTGATTTCAAAAACCCCAATGTATTGAAAACTCTCTCATCCTCCACCGACCCCAATATCATTGTTTGACATAAATCAACAAGTTTGAAATATTATGATATCGAACCACACAATATTTCACTCTGACCTAAGTTTTTCCAAACCTTTTTTATTGATCTTGGTTCAAAGGCCTTGTCCTTGTCTATGAATTTATACTTTTCCTTCATAGCTATTGCAAAATTCCTACATTGTTTTCTAAGCTTAGCTTCATCTAAAATTCCATCTATTTTATGCTCATTGTATGTTATAGTTTTCAAAAATTGTTCAATCAATATTTTTACCTAAGAATGAAAATATGTTGGGTTATCTCGGTTTTCCCAAAATTGAAGATACACAATACTCATGGCTTCAATTATTTCATGTTGAGGGAATCTTTCACGAATCTCTGAGGAAAGAGATTTTGCAATTTCCTTCAAATTATCACCAACAAATTTAACAATGCCTTGAAAATCTTTCACGTTAACAACTACTTCTCTGGTAGAGCGCCTGGTTGTCTTACATTGGTACATTTGTATCTCATATCCACGTACAAAGATGCATAAGTGCCCGCTTGCATTAAACTATAAATAATTATTAGGATCATTCAAATTAGTAATTTTTTGCCACATGAAATAATTTGGGCCATCTTGTGTTAGATCTAGATATAGATGATCAAGGGCCAAGAATGTATGTTTACGTAGATTGGCATATTCATTAATATACATAGTTTTGTCTTGGGCTTTCTTCACAAGCTCGTTCATCACATCCAACATGGGGGAAGACTAGTTGAAGTCAAGAGTGTCTCTATATTGCTTAACCTATGTAAGAGGTCAGGAGCTTTGTCTACTATGTTGCGATGCTCATACATCACTCCAATCAAGGATAGATATTCTGAAAGAACTCGTTACGCTGGTCCATGCAGGGAGATCCATTCCATATTGACATCCTTGAGAAGCTTGTTTCCTGGTGTTATTGCCTCAACAAAATTTTGAAATTTTGTGAAACATTTAGGACTTTGGTAGAAGTATGCATGGATCTCGCAGACTAGATTTTCGACTTTTGATATTGTAGAAAACTTGCTTACAATTTTGAATGCTAAATTCATTTTGTGGGTCATGCAGTGAATGCCAAGCACGTATGGTGCACAATTAGTTTGTAACTTTGTGCAAACACCGGTCCTTTGACCTTGCATCACTACAGCTCCATCAACTCCTACACACACCAAATTTTTGGCAATTGTCAACTCATCCATACCTACAATTTCATTCAAACATTTCTTGACTAGTTCAAATATATTTTGCGATGTTGAACTATCCTTCATTTTATGAACACAATGAAGATGAGCTTGGTGAACATGTTGTTCTATAGTATACAAATGCATACAGACCCAAGAAGTATTGTCTACCGCAGTAACTTCATCTAAAGATAATGCAATGAAATTTGACTCTTTTACTTTAACCTTTAAATCTTCCTTTTCCACTACAACAAGACAATTTTCCCATTCCCATCTAGCATTTACTGACCAATGTGAGAAGGGATAGTGAGAAACATTCAAAAAATATAATAAACTAGAATATTCTGGGTAGTATGTCATAGGATTCCCTTTGGACAAAATATGAAAACAACAATATCCAATAGTTTTTACGTGATTTTGCTTCCCATTGTTTTCCTCCCAAATTTAGTGTCAACAGTGTACCTTTTTTACATGCAACTAAGCTTCAACAAGCAAGTATTTTAACTTCATAATCCACCATTATGCCCAATACAAGACATTCTCTTCCTTTGATTTCCATCGTATCACTTAATTTTTCCTTCTTCTCAGCTCTATGATTTTGTTTTTCATAAACTTACTGATATGCTTTTCTATAGTGTCAATCTTTAGTCAGAATCTTATATCTCTTCCATTATTTCTAAGTACAAATTCTGTACATTTGGCTAATTTGCATTTTCTTAGTATCATTTGATTCTTAATCGGGTTCAATGAATGGGTACTTTGACAACCAACCAAGTTGAAAACTCCTTGTCATTTCCCACTCGCGCCCCCTTTTTGGTTTATTTTTTCCTTTTCTTGCTACCAACATCATCATCCTCATCCAAGTCAATTATCTCATTCTGGCTAACTAGGCCCAGGGTATCCCTTGGAACATCTTCTACAGTATTTCCATCCTGATTTGATACATTTGATTTAAATCAATGACAATCTCAACTTGACCTTCCGCATGTGAGGTATTGGGAAATGCCAACGCCAATACTAAGTGGAAGAGTTGATGTGATGTGCTCCATCTTGACCCCATGGATCAAAACCTTGGCAATTCCAAAGCAAGACCAGATGGTACTAAGTTTCTATGCTGATGGCCTCTCTCAATATCTTCACCACCTCGAGAACCATTGTGAGTCTCTTTCACCACCTGGGAGGGAGCCTCCCGAGGAGCCAGAAGAATCTCTTTCACCACCCTAAGGAGCAACATTAGTTTGAGGTTTATAGGAGCCCTACCACCATGAGGAGCTTAAAGGGAATTTGAGAGTTTGTGAGTCTCTTCTTCACCACTCCCTCGAGCGTGAGCTCGCAATTCTGTTGCTGAGTCACTGACATATTGATCTCCATCTACCCAACATGACCACCTCTCACTTTGAATAAAAACTGGAAAAAATGTCTTCTTGTTTAAGGACAAAGAATAATAATATAGATCCCATTCCCTACTCAATATCATCTTTAAGACTGAAGCAAGAATGTAAAAGAGATAAAGAAAAATTATTATTATAACTAATAACACTATGAAGAAATAATCACTCACCTTTAAGTCTAGGTTTTCAGCTTTGGCTGACTTCCGAATAAATGACACTTTCGATTGTATTTATTTATGTTCAAGGAATGGATTAATAATATTCCTTTCAGTGATTTATCAAAGATTGTGTGAATGGAAATGCAATAGGAATTTATAAGTAGTGTGATAAGTGTTGTTCTTTAAATATGGTGCAGAATCACATATAAAATTCAATACCATGGAATACAATATAAAATATTTGGCTTTTCCTAAACTTAGTTGGTAGTCCTCAAAGTTATATAACCTTGTCACGGAGTTCTAAATTTTCATAACTTCGTGATTCCCCGACTTGGTTGATGGTTCACTTTGTTGAGTTGCAAGTCTTTCTTGGTCATCTTTCTACTCAGTACTCGGTGGGTCGAAGGTTTCAAAAACTTTGAAACTTCAGAGTTTGGTTCTAACTTCTAAGGTTCGCTTTGTTGAAGCAAGAATAGAAAAAAGATAAAGAAAAATTATTATTATAAGTAATAACACTATGAAGAAATGGTCACTCACCTTTTAAGTCTATGTTTTTTAGCTTTCGCTGACTTCCTAATGGAGAAGTAGAACCTCGTAACCGAACAAAATGTGTAAGAATAAATGACACTTTCGATTGTATTTATATCAATCCATGATTCCATATTTGGAAAATTCTGCAGGATTTTTAAATGGTATATTAAAAATCTGGTGAATTTTGTGTGCTTATACAACGATACGTTCCAATTTTCAAGGAAAAATGTGTCCTCAAATGTAATTATTTTTTAATGTTACTGGCGAAATAGGTCCTCATGAGCAACTATTTATAAATTTTAATTGGCGAAATGGGTCTTCACAAGCAACTATTTTTAAATTTTTAATTGGTGAAATGGGTCCTGATACAATGTTGTTTTAATAGTATTGGCGAATATGTAGGTGTTTTATTAAATGCTTTCGGGATTCCAGCGAACATATTAGTCAGTCCAATTGAAAAGCATAGTTTGACAATGACGAATTTGTTGCTTAAATATGCCTCATAAAAAAACTCATTGGCAAATGGACATGCATTAGATAGTTCATAAAATTCGAGCGATTTGGACACCCTGTTGGATGCGAGAATTCACCAATTTCAACTTGACCGATTACTAGAATTTTCCAATTGGCGAAGATTCGCTACTAAAATTTTCCTTGCTTCAACTATAATACATGAAGATTTTAATATCAAATTCCAAATCAACTAATCAATCTAAGAATCATCTTTACTAATAAATCATTTGATTATTTAATATTTAACAAATATTTATTGTAAGGAACAAACTTAGCTCAGCTTCAACTATATTAGTAATAGTTATGTCTAGTACAAATAAACCTTGAAGCCAACATAAACTAATAACTATACTTTTCATTGATCCGATAAAATTGTGATACATACAACTTAAAATAATTTATTGACATCAAACTATTATCCAATCTACCTTAGAATTAGTATGTCATAATTCATCTATTGTCTAGCCAACAAATACTAATTTTTATAACACTACACAAACAAGTAAGGGAGAGGGTCTGATGGTGATGAGGGCTATGTTGTGCAAGGGGTCCACATAAGCAATTTTTTTCCCACACCCAAGAGAGTCCACCTAGCAACCCATTAAAATCCAACTAGGCAAAAAAATTGTACATTTTTCAAGATTTTTTGACTTGTTCCCAAAAAACGCATTTTATGAGTTCAAAAGTGGCATGACTGATGGTGAACAAGTGGTAGGTGTTTTCTTGTTTCCTACCACACCAGTCCCTACAAACTTAATTCACATTAACTACACATTAAATACTCCACTCCCCTTCACTGTCGGCCTTTTCCCAATCACTTCAGCATGCTTTTCATTTGTTAGCATTTGTTTTCACTTCTCTGCAATGTCATTCATGTTTGGTGTCTGCACATAACAACGTTCGTTGAAGGACCATTAGTGGTGCACTTCACAGTCAACAGTGGTGAGGCTGGGGATGACTCATGGTGATGCATTTTTTGTTGTTACTATGTTTATCAACACTTCCATTACCAAAAGGAAAATAGTAAACTTCTTCCATCATAGGTGAGGTTGTCTTCCAATCTCACAAGGCTGATATCTATCCATTGTGCCACGTGTTTTTTTTTTTAAATTTTGTAATATGTTTTTTCCTCAACTACCTTGTGACTGACTTTGTGTATATACATTAATATACACACACAGTTGGCCAAAAGAAATGGTTAATATAACTGCAATATCACTTAAAACATGGTACGAAGGTTGTGAAATTTTGTTTGTTTACCTTTGTAATTCTAATAAATATATTGACAATATTTGAGGTTATGATATGCTCAACTCTTAAGGGTTTATTGCAACTATATTATGGTTGAATGTGTGTACACACACACATATATATGTACATACATACATACATATAGACATACTTGAATGGCATACATACATATGGAATACATACATACATTCATACATTAACTAATGTATGTATGCACACATACATACATATGTATGTATGTATGTATTCCATATGTATGCACACATACATACATATGTATGTATGTATGTAAGCCATGCAGGATAGATGCATATGTGTATACGTATGCATGAATACATATGTATTTCTATATGTATATGCATATGTATGCATGCATACATGGATATGTCTGTATGCATATGTTGCAACTTACAAAGTATGTATATCTCAAAGGTGTTGTAATATTCCAACTGTATACACTGTTCAATGTATGCCTATTATTCATACATATATTGATTTTCGTTAGTAACATTTGCATACACACATATCATTCCACCTATCATCCTTACTTTATAGCTACTTGAAGAATGTGTAAATAGCTATGTCATTTGCATACACACATACACATAGTCGCCCAAAGATAGGTGCATGAAACCCTCAACATTCAAGTATATGATAACCTCCAATACTGTCAATATAAATATGGAAATTATAGATATACATGTATATATGGAAAAGATATGTAAATTGTTGTTTCATATAGCCTTGTTCATTTACATTCAAATGAATTAGATGTATTCATTAGTTGTTCTTCAATTACTATTAATTTTACAAGTATGAAAATGTAGTTTCAATTTATTTCATAATATTGTTTGAAGTTAGATATAAATGTCATAATGTTTTATCAAAAAGGGTTATAAATATTTGTATCATTTTATTGTTTTAAGTTATATATAAACCCTAAACTGATTATATATATAGTAATCAATTAACATGATCACCTAATGTTTGTAAGAGTTAGAATTGGGGATATGATAGTATAGCATGCATTACTTGTTATGTATAATTGGGGATAGGGGTGGACAATCGAGGCCCCACTTAATAACAATATAAGTGTAGAGGAGGAGGACCAACTGCTCAAGACTCTAGGTCATGGGAGAGTCTAGAACAATGGGCTGCCCTGATCTACCTCAAGCTAATGGAACGTTTCAAAAGAGTTTAAAGTTTAAAGGCTAGAAAGGAAGAGCAAACTGGTTGTTGTTGCCTTCTACAAGCCCAGATATTTCAGGGAGTCAGGTGAGCAGATTTTCAGAATACGAAGTGCAACTCAGGAAGCTTACTACCAAAGGACTACAACGTGGGACATAGACTCTAGCATGACGTGCTGGCATCTTAGTGGTTTGTTGGCGTCCGTACAGACATAAAGTGCAAGGTACGGTCTAAAATCATAGAAAGTCGACTAACGACCTAATTGATGAAGTTTACTATGGTAACAAAAATAGAAAGTAGTAGAATGATAGAATAACAAGAAGAATACTTTAATTTAACCTATTCCACAAATTGACAAAGAAGGGTGGGGAAAGCATACCTTCCCACCCACGAGTTGATATCTTCAAGATCTTCATCTCAAGGAGAACTTGTACATAGAAGAAAGGAAAATGTTGGGGTTGTGTTTAGAGGACTGCGTTAGTCAGTCCCCCGCTTTGGTGTTTCCACCTCCACAGACAACCAGATAACAATGATTATAGAAATATGATAAACGAGCATATGTAGAAATAGAAATACCAAGTGATAAGCAAACACAATATGCTACAATATCAATACAATAATGCAAAGTGAGTGAAAATGGAAGGATATCACCTTCTCAACCATGTGCTCTCAAGGAAAATGGAGGGAGGACCGAGCTCACAAAATTTCCAAGGCCAATGTTGTCGCAACAACAAATAGGATGAGCCACCAAAAACACAACTTGTAGCTTCAATGGAGATGGTGATGCTTGAAGGATCTGGAAGTGAGTGTAGAAGTGTGTAGATGGTGAGAATGATCAAGAGGAATGTGAAGAAGATGAGTTGAATGAAGGAGATAGCAATTTGAAAGAAAAATGGAGGCAAAGGAGCCATTCGAAGTTGGTCCAGGGAGCAGCAAACATTACACTTCAAGTCCAATGGGGGAGTGTAACACCTCAGTGGATTCCAAAGGTGGGAATCCTATAAGGATGACAACACGTTGCGTTAGCGTCCAAGGCAGAATATCCCCCACCGACACATAAAACAATTTCCAAGTGGAAGGGGAAAGGTGAAAAAAATAGGGGTTGCATTATCAAACTTAATTCTCTAAGGTAGGAGGTAGCATAAATGTGGAATTTTCTTAGGGATGCAAATTCACGCCATTACATTTTTCCCCCACTTTAGCAAGCATTAGTGTTAGTGAATGCATAGTAAAGTAGAGAGAAAGCTAAGGAATGTATACCTAAACCGTCAAGGAAGCATGTTCGCAGATGGTCAACGCTCCCCTCGAGATTCACGACATGGACTAACCGCCTCTCGTGGATCCATTAACTCTGGTGGTTGTATCGGGCATTAACAACTCCACCTTTTGGTGCAACGACAACTATGGGCCAACAAGTGGTATCAATATCAAAGGTGTTGGGTTCGAATCCCCTTAGGTAATGTTGAGGGGGAGTTTGTTAGTAGATGATTAGCGCTCCCCTCGGGATTCGTGACATGGACTAACCACCTCTCGTGGATCCATTAACTTTGGAAGTTGTATCAGGCATTAACATGTCGATCTTTTGGTGCAATGACAACTATGGGCCAACAAAGCAAACCGTAATCTGGTGAACTTGGGAACAAGAAAGAGATGGCTCCATAGGTACTTGGTCCTATAGAGATTTGAACAAAAGCACCATAGGTGCTCGGTCCTACAGAAGGTGAACAAAAGGCTTTGTAGGTGCTTGATCCTACATAATTGGTTCCATGGGTGCTCAGTCTTTTAGAAGATGAACAAAGGGCTCTACAGGTGCTCGGTCCTGCAAAATGAAAATGCTTCACAAGTGGTCAATCTTGCAAAGGAGGCGCCATAGGTGCTCAGTCATGAGGGAGGCCAAATTTGAAAGGCTTCATTGAGTCTGATTGACCCTTACAGGTGCTCGATCCTGCAAGGAAACATGTTAATCTGCAAAAAAAATATGTTAGGCAAGCAAAAGTCATGTAGACAGATAAATAGTCATATCTCAAAATAAGCAATTGAAGGAGAAGCTTTCAAAGGGGTCCCTTGGAAACCCTTCAAAAGAAAGAGGGGTCAGCTCAAGGGATGCTCTATTTTGAAAAGTGATGAAATTATTCACAAATGATCTTGTCATCGAGGAATCCTTTTGAAAGATTCTCTTTCATCAAGGAACCTAGAAAAGAAGAAGAATGGCCTCCTTGAAAGTGAATTCTTAATTATTTTTGCTACGAATTCAATTTCAAAAGAAAATCTTGCTAAGGGGATCCTTTGTGAAGGATGTGATTTTTGAAAAATGCAAAGATTTTCAGCAAGGGATTTGTTGGCCATTGAATACACCTTACTAAAAACCAGAGAGGTAGGTCCCCACCTTAGGATGGTGCATGCAAACTAAAATAGCACGTGGCATCCTAAGGAAAGGACGATCATGCAGAGATGTTGTGGTCCACAATACATGACGAGATGTAGACGTGGAAATGTTGTCGCACACGAGTGATGAAATAGAGGCACCACAATATCAAGAAGCAAGCAAAGAAGAGAGAAAGATAAAAAATAAAGGAAAAGCAAAGATGAAGAAATCAAGAGACAGGGGGATCTGATAATTCATGGTCAAAATTGCTCATAGATATAGATAGATAAATATAATATACTATACATATGAACTGTTAGGGTTAGAAATGGTAGATATCTAACAATTAAATGCAAATTTAATTAATAAACAGAGAAACTAATACACACACAGAATAAATCATAACATAGAAATTTAACGTGGTTCACCCAATCTAGGCTACATCCACCAAACCGCAGCCATCCAATACTTTTATTATCTAGTGTAAAACTTATTACAATCTTGCGAATAATCGCGTTTTTCATCATACAGTAATACCCATCTGAACCCCTTTTTAACAAGCTTAGAAGCTTCCATATTTTAGGTTCTACAAAATCGAATTTTTCCTTTTTCATTGATTTTTCCCTTTTTCGGTCATGACGCGAAAAAGTAGGAAGAAATTTTTTCTCAGCCGGCAAGGATAGGGGCTAGGGTGTATAGTATACCATGGGCTATACAGTATAGCATGATCAGTCGCCACATACCAACAATCTCCCACTTGGAGACTGATCAGGCTCCACACCAACACAATCTCCCACTTGGAGACTGATTCTGGACGACACTACTGCAATTACAGCTCCCACTGGAAATAAGGACCTTGGACCCTGCTGCTGTGTTATACTTGAATTCAACCTTGAAGACCAACCGAAGCTGAAGAGGAGCTCAGCTTCTCCCTTGTCACCGCCTTCGTAAACATATCCGTTGGATTGACATCTATATGTATCTTGTCCAGCTTAACTTGTCCATCCTCCAACACTGACCGAATGAAATGATATCTCAACTGGATGTGTTTTGTTTTAGAATGCAAAGCATAATTCTTTGCAAGATGTATAGCACTCTGGCTTTCTGTAAACAAGTAATTTCCAGCCTGTTGTTTGCCCAACTCATCCATGAAAATTTGCAGCCATATCATCTCCTTTGCCGCCTCTGTTGCAGCAACATACTCTGCCTCTGCGGTGGATAAAGCAACCACATACGCAATCGAGAAATCCAACTCACTGCTGTCCCACCAACTATGAAAACATAACCTGTGGTACTTCACCTAGTATCTATATCCCCTGCCAAATCTGAATCAACATAGCCTTTTAAATCAGTATTAGAGCCCCCAAAACATAGACAATTATTGGATGTACCTCTCAAGTACCTGAGAATCCATTTTACTGCATTCCAATGCTCAACTCTGGGATGACTCAAATACCTACTAACAACTCCTACAACATGTGCAATATCTGGTCTTGTGCATACCATAGCGCCACCTCAAGCGCCTCTGGTGAGCATATGGCACCTTGGACATTTTTTCTTCCTCCTCTTGTGTCTTTGGACACATATCCTTAGTCAATTTAACATGACTAGGCAAGGTGTGCTGACAGCTTTTGCATTCTCCATAATGAGAGAATCTCACGCAACACCTTTTCAACATAGTGCTTTTGAGATAAAAACAATTTTTTGTTTTTCCTATCTCTACAAATTTTCATACCAAGGATTTGTTTTGCTGCCCCCAAATCCTTCATAGCAAAAGAATTTGCTAACTGTTGTTTTAACTCACTTATGTGATCCATGTTAGACCCAACTACAAGAATGTCATCAACATATAAACATAAAATAATGTAGCTGTCATTATCCAACCTCTTAAAATAAACACAATGGTTAGAATTACACCTGCTGTAGCCTTGCTCAGCCATAAAACTGTCAAATTTCAAATACCATTGCCGAGGTGCTTGCTTCAAACCATATAAACTTTTCTTCAATCTGCACACTAGTTTCTCCTTACCTTTGACCTCAAATCCTTGTGGCTGTTCCATATATATTTCCTCTTCCAAATCACCATGGAGAAAGGCTGTTTTAACATCAAGTTGTTCTAAATGCAAATATTCAACAACCACAATACTTAAAAAAATACGAATAGAAGTCATTATAACAACTGAAGAAAAAATATCATCAAAATCAATACCCTTTTTTTGTGCAAAATCCCTTTACAACTAATCTGGCTTTAAATCTTTTCTTACCTCCA
>VDFB02093258.1:0-14895 GCA_007258455.2 Sequoia sempervirens
TACAATCATAGTACAACACCCTCATAAAATAGGGTTACCTTCTAGGGTAAGACAGGCCAACAAAATATCCACCATTAGATCTAAAACCTAATAATGAATGGTCGAGATTTACAATATATCATTTATTTTATGTATGTCATCCATTTAAGAGTTTTTGTGAAAAAGTTAACAAAAAATTGTTTACATGTATCCCACTCCCCCCCTCCACCTCGTGCTCCCATTGTATATTACACCTATCGATGTAACTAGGATATATATATATATATATGTAGTAACATAAAAAGTATCCCTTTTCCTTACTTAATTCAAAATAATTAACAATAAATGAGCCTAATGTTGTATTGATTTAGTGTTGTAATGTGTTTTACACATTCACATTAAGTCTAAGACCCTTTTTAATAAAATGGACTTAATTATGCCTTATTTAGGGTGTTGTAAAGTGTTTCTTTACAATTTCGCACTAATCTAGGGCTTTTATTAATTAATTGAGCTTAATTGGCCCTTAAATTCAAATTGAAGCCTAATTTATTGCATTTTCTGAGGGATAAAGCCCGACACTCATTAATAATGTTTCACAACACTTAATTTGGCAAGGTTTGAGTCCTAGGCTAGTGACTTAGGACCCATTTGCCACCTGGTGAATAGGTCCTTCCTAGGTCCTAGGACCCCCTTTTTACATGTTATTTCATATCCTCAAAACTTGTCCTAGTTGAGTGTGCTAGGACCCATTCACCCTATGGCGAATGGGTTCTCCTTAACTTAGGACACCCCTTTTTGAACATACTCTTGGCAGGATTTTAGTGATTTTGGATCCTACATCTAATGTCGACTTGTGTTATTTGAATTTCAGGAGTAAATCTTAAGTTAAGTGTAAATATAAGGTTATTTCACATAGTTTGATCTAAGCTTTCAATTATCAAAGAATTATAGCAAACTTATGATCAAGAGAGCATTCAATGGCATTTCAAAGGCGTTCAAGGGAAGAATATCAAGGTTTTATTGCAACAATCAATGGTCATATCATCATGTCAAAGGCATAGCATATCATGCATGTTGTTGAGCTAATGTGTTGATGTAGCATTAAAGATCCTGTTGGTTTGTTTTTTACACTGTAACCAGGTTTGTCTTCTAATCTACCTATGGAATTGCCAATTCCAATCAAGGGCAACTTAAAGGACTTGGACCAACTGACGAGGACTTTAAAAAAGCCTCCTACACTTCGGGCTCTGCAAGACTCGAGAGGGTGATCCCTTAATGTGTTTACAACCTCTGCACCATTAATATAAATGACATTAACAATAGAAAATAATCTCACTTAATAGTTCAACATGATAGGATAATATCAAATAGAATCAGCTGTTCATCAATAATATCAACTACCTGGAGCATGAGATAACTAAACACAATCCATAGTATAAGATAGTCATTGATTTGCAATTTGTAGCAAGCTCTAGGCAAAGACAAACAATTATTGAACTACACGAATAAGTACAACTTAGATCAGTGCCATATATCCATTGCAGTAGTCAAATTCATAAGCATCTAGAGGTTTATGACATATTTAATACATAACATATAAGATCCCTAACAATATTGCATTACAAATTTATCAGTATGCATTCTAACCCAATACTACTTATCAAATCCTTATACATAACATATCCGCCTATAATCCCATTCAAGTATTTTAATTAATTACTTGAATTAAAGCTAAAATAAGGATCACACACACCACAATAGTGAGATGAAAGAAACAACCCTTAGTCATCTTATTCAAAATTTAGATATGCATGTACAGTGGAGAGACATGAGTTTGAATTTATCATTTCAAATCAAATGCTATTATTGTTATAAAACATTAAATCCCCATGAATTCAAAAACTATTACAGAATGACCCAAAACCTAAATTGCATTTCTCTATAAAACCATTGGACTTTACAATTTGCTCTGCAACTTCACCTAGACTCAACAAAAAATATCTAACTTGCTAACCCGTACTTTTGGACTTGAAATCCTTTTTATAGAAAATGAAGGAACAAACAAGCATCGGGTCAGAAAGTACACATGTCACCAGCCAATTGGCACACCTGGTGATATTCCAAAAATTGTTACAACAGGCATCACCTTGGAGAATATTCTCGTTCATCATGTCAGCTGAGGAAAGTTGATGCAACAAAAAAAACCACAAGAAACCCGTGCTAAGACTGCCATCAAAGCAAAACTGGAAACCATTGTAACCGAAACATCTGATTTACCACTTGATAGTAGTCCATTCCATTATCCTTCCTTAGTCAAATATTTAGTTACCCATTTCTGGTATTCTTCATTAGTCAGCCAGTCAAAATTAATTACCTCATTCACCTTGGCGCTATAAGGTGTGTATTTTATCGCTACCTGATTTGTATCCCTTTCAAAATATTCCAAAAATGAGCTAGTACTAATAATGTTATCCATACAACTCACCAACAAATCATAATCCAAGTCATCACAAATTAATTTAATTTGATCATTGATGACCTCACTTGCTTGATCTTGCCATTGTTGGACTGACCTGATTTTCCCCTGCTCATCAATTATATCAGGTAACAATGTGTTACCCCCAATCATTAAAATTCTTCACCAATTCCCTAATCTTCCTACTCAAATCATCTGGTAGGGTCTGAAAAACCCTGCAATGAATTAACGAATACTTGAGTAGGCTTTAATGATTGGGGCCTATTATTTGTGTCAAACCTTGAGGCCTTATACATGACATCCAAATCACTAGCCCTAGGGATCCAATTTTCAAACAATGGTATCACTGCCTCCTGATCCCTATCAATATTATTTATTGCATCTAACAACAAAGAATATAAAGAATGTATAGATAGAAATTTACTATCAACTTTTCATTTAAATGCTTCAAGACATTAGTAACAATCTCTTTTCTCCTTGAGAAAGATCCCTCCTCACTTACCCTCAAAGATGCATGTAATTCATTAATTCTTTGTATGAGATGCTTCTTTGTAGGATCAACATAGCACTCTGTTTCTTCATCAATTTGTTCTAAAGGAGGGGTGAGGGAAATATTTTAACTAGGAGACCCTGGTGTGGAAACAATTGGAGAAGCAGGAGGCACTAACCCTGATGTGGAAGGTAATGTACTGGTCCCTGGAGCACTTGATGTCTCCCCAATCCGTTTATACCTAAACCTTTCCACCTCAGTCTACAACTCAACATTCTTTTGCTGCATCTTGTTGTATTCCTTAATTAAAAGGTTATACTTCTGCATTAGGCTCTTCTTTTCAGCCTCCTCCCTTTCAGTAGTCTTTTGGGCCAATTTGGCCACATTCATAGTCAAATTAGTGGCCTCGGTGGTTGAGGTCTTTGAAGCTCTCTTTATTATTAATCCTCTGAAATTTGGATTAATATTTGTAACATTTGGTTTTCTCTGTTGTGGGGCCAATGCCCAAATTTCCAAGGTTTCATACTCTTCATTGAAAGAAGAGTCTTGAAGTGCTGCCTTGACTTCTTCTTCAGAGTCTTGCAAGGGATGCTTGGACTTCAAAATAGCATTAAATGCTACAACATCTTCAATGTCCCATTCAGGAAGAATCAATACACCAGCCTGACTCACCAGTTTCCTTCCTTCTTTAGGAGTGATATTCTTGAATTCTTCCATTAATTCAACTTTTACCTCCTCATCATTCTCCTGATCTGACCTGTCAGGCCTTAGTTCTCTTCTCTTCTTACATTTATCTTGATATTCTTCAAATTTCATCCTTCATACCAATTGCAAGAATACCAGAGTTTTTACAAATGTATTGTCATCTAGAAACTCCTTGCATGCTTCCATTCTTTCATCTTGTACACTTTTACCTTTCATATCTAAATCAGATAAAACCAATTCAGTTGGCCTAGGAGGGGAAGGCATACCAACCTGCATGTCATGATCAGTAACAATAATTTCATCCATCAAATTCTCCTGTGGTTGATCAATTCTTTGCCTCTTAGGGCTTGGCTCAGATGGTGGTGATGAGGGACTGTCTTCTGGTGATGATTCTAAATCAATGATTTTGATTGCCCCAGGAACTTTCAATTTTGGACCAGGTTGTGAAGGCAACTTCATTATTTTCTTTCCTTTTCTGTCCACTTCTTCTTCATCACTGTTGTCATCCTTTTTCCTCCTATAAATGGGCCACCTTTCTGTAGGCTGGTATGCTGGCCTTGTTTTAATTGGCCTGGTACCTTATTCCTGTACACCCAAACTAAGTTCTAAGTTTATCCTTTTAGTCCTCAATGTGCCCATAATTTCCTTGAAGTTCTCCATTAGAAAGTCAATTTTCTTGCAGTATGGGTTGAACTCCAACAATGGATTATACTTTGGATCCATTTTGTGCATAATATCTAATAGATTATCATAAGCTATCCATTTCTCCTTGTTCAACTCCTGCCTATTTAGGTCGAATTCATTTCTAATTAAATCCTCATAAAAGTTGAACTCATGCACAAACTTGCTAGCCTTTATTCTTTGTCTGAAAAGAGTAAAGAAACCTTCAAGATCATGCTGCCACTTCGGACCACACCTCAAATGGTAATCATCAAAGAATTTCTCAAAATGCATCCAGCCTCCCTTTGAAAATGAAAAATCAGACACCACTGTATAATCAGTGAAATTTTTTCCCTTACCCCTTCTAGTGAGGTTGTTCTCATGAATACAACCTATTTTCAACATAACTTCTGCAAACCCCACTCTTGGTGGCACATTGTATGGCAGTATATGAGGGGCTCCCTAAAAATCATATACTCTAAAAAAATGATGACTGGGTATGGGATAAAGTCACCCTAGTTATGGCATATTTTTAATTATGGCTTTCTCCCCTTTGGCCTGAGGAAATCATGTAATTCCTTAGGGATCCTAGGTATATTCACTATCAATCTAGCCCTCAATTTGGAAGCAAGGGAATTATCAAATTGCACATAACTGGTACTTTAGTTATTGCAAGATAAATCTACATTCCATATCTGTACTGACAATCTTTCTCCATCAACCAATTGCCTTAGTTTCATCCTTTCAGAGAAGAAATCAACATTCTTGAACAAGAACATATGCATCAGCATAGAATACCAAAATAATTGAGTGTCGGTATCACTTTTCTGCAACTTTGACAACCCTTCATGTATCCTCTCAGCCAAGAAAGAAGAAAAGTCATATGTCACAGAGAAGTTAGGGTGTTGTATTTGCACCCTCACGAACATGTATGTAATGGGCATCACCGCACCAAGACTAAAAACCAAAATCTGACACAATGAATAGAAAGTGGCCAGGAAATGATTTTCAAAAGAATTTAATCTGAAAGGTTCTTGGTCATTGGGGATGATATGAAATTTTGAACCCCCTGCTCTAGCTAGATGAGGTGGAAGCAACTTAGATCTAAAAAGAGACTTCAACTTTGCATATTCCTGCTTCATTTCCTCAAGATTGATAGGAACCAAGTCTTCACTCAGTTCACTCAAGTAAAAAATATGTTGGATATCATCTCTGTTAATGCTTAGTAAAACCCTTCCATCATTATCCCTAATTACTCATGTGATAGGGTCATATCTTGTGGCCATTGCCCTAAGTAGGTCTACATCAGGGAACACATTTGGTACCACCGACTT
Source organism: Sequoia sempervirens (assembly GCA_007258455.2). Classification (NCBI taxonomy): domain Eukaryota; kingdom Viridiplantae; phylum Streptophyta; class Pinopsida; order Cupressales; family Cupressaceae; genus Sequoia; species Sequoia sempervirens. Next base: position 5,645 of record VDFB02093258.1, read on the forward strand.
TCCCAAATCATACATCCAACTGTTTGAAAAGGGGTGAGGCAAATTCCTCTTTCCATACCACAATCTAAACATTTCCAAGCCTATGAGAGGAACCCTAGCATTGGCAATGTTAGAGAAATTATATACTAACCCTTCCCCTAGGATTTTCCCTCGCATTAGGACCAATCCCTTCTTCCTATCATTTGTTCACAAGGGCAATTGATCCAAGAAATCATCATACAAGTTTCTTCTTAAATAATCAACTTGGCCAGAATGCTGCTTGGGTGGTGCCATCTCGGACAAACTAGGGCCTCTTTACAACGTTATACTTCAAATTGCTAGGACTACCAGAGATAGAAAATTACAGAACAAAACACTGCAATTTATCACAACTATAATTAAAATATAGCCCTAACATATTTATCAACAAGCTCAATGACAAGCACAACAAATCTTTTCCCAAATTCAAGTGCAGAATGACCAGAAGACACATAAATTAACTCACAACTTTGTTTGCAGAAGTCCCAAATTTTGGTTGCAATGATTCACAACTTCGCTTTCGGCTTTGAAACTGCTCCAAAAAATACTTGAATGCTTTGTAATACAAATAAAGTAGGAGAATTGATTTTATTTCGATCAAATCATGCCAGTAAGTGTCTCATCCACCATTAAAGCTCACTCGCGCACTACACAAATGACTCCAACCATATTTGATGTAGATTTAAATTTGAGCCGTCGATCTTTTAGTTAGATCAAATCATCGAACAACCGCCTTCAAAACAAGCTAACACAATCGCCAATGCGACAATAAAGGGCCCACCATACCATACGCTACTAAGGAAGTCCACGTGGTAGTCACCCACAATATCATGATCAGTAAAGATCCTGCAACTTTTGATCACATGATGGCGGGAAACCGTAGATCTTGAGCATTAGTGATCTTGTTCGTTCAAAATAGTCGCCAGCCTTATCATTAACCATCGAGCAGCTTTCCCACCTAGATTATAATAGATCCGTTGATTTAAAACATGTGCATCATAAGAACACTTTAGTAATCTTCCTTTTAATGTATTAACGCCAGACAATATTTCCTTTATTCTTTCTGCTTCATTGGATGAGACACATGGTGCCCACCCGGGATATCACAATCATTAAAAACCTTGCAATTTTGGATCACGTGATGGCGGGCAACTATTGATATTTGACAATAATTGATCGACGACACACAAACTTATCTCCTTCGGCCACACCAAAAAGGACACATGGCACTTGCCCGTGATATCATGATCAACCAAAGCATTGTGGTGGGGCCATCGCGGGATGGTAGGGAACGATTGAGATCAAACGGTAGTTGATCAACGGTCACGCAAATTTCATCCTTCTGCAAAATAAAACATTTTTTAAGAGGACAAGGGGACATCACTAGGTGGATGGTAAACAACGACATAGGTAATTTTAAAACTGTGAAACACAGGGCCAACTAGGACTTAGGAAAATGAAAAAATCCCACAGAGGAAATAAAATTAAAACAAAGGGACTCGGCCTAGACGAATCGAAAGGACATAAGTCATTTTAAAACCCCTCAAAAAGTAACATCGAAATAGATCCCAACCAAGGCGTAACATAAACATAATGGTTTTACATGTAGGAAAAGCTAAAACCACAACCCTAAGAAATTTCCAACACCATGAAAGACCAGTAACACCAGGCAGGGTAGGAATGGAACATAAGGAGCAAACATTTGAAGTTCCATCAGTGACTCCAGTTGGGTACGTTCATTGCACTAGAATGAAGCGAGAATTCAAAATCTTAGGAAGAGCAGACCAAGATGCAGAGATGAACAAAAAGGGACTATTCAGACAAAACAACCCAAACTATGTACAAGACATATACAAATATACAAACCTAAACTACTGTTCATGGAAAAGAATACTTCAAGTGAAGTATAACTTCAAGAACTATCCATGAACTGATAGTTCAAGAATATCCCCTATCATATCTTGGAGGAAGTACGAATCTTCACCCCACTTACCATTAATAAAAAATGGACCCAACCATATTGCATCAAATTTCCCATGTTTCCCTTTATCTTCCAGTTTGGCATTCCACATTAAAACCGAATCTCCATCTTTTAAACTCCTAGCAGTTGCCCTCTTGTCATAAAAATTCTTTACTTGCAACTACAACTTTGCATTTCTCTTTTGTTCTTCCCTCCTGGTTTCATCTAATTCTATAAGAGCTTCCACTCTCAATTGCATCTCATCATCAATTTCATTATCATACATTTGGACAAACTTGTACATTTCCATTAAGTTGTTTTGGGGCAACCTGGAATTTATCCCATAAACCAAGTCAAATGGGGCACAACCTATTGCCTTCTTCACAGTTACCCTATCTGCCCAGACTGCTAATCTCAGCTTAGAATCCCAAGCCCTTTTATTTTGATCCAGGATTCTTTTAATGATCTTCATCAAGCTTTTATTGCTTGATTATGCCTATCCATTTCCCTGTGGGTGGTATGGTGATGAATAAGAAATTTGGATGCCATGCTTTTCACAAAATTCTATGTATTCTTCATATCTAAAACACATTGCATTGTCTGCTACAATCCTTTTTGGACATCCAAATCTAGTCAATATGTTGCTCATCAGGAAGTCAATTACCACTTTACTAGTGGCTTTCTTTGTTGGAATTGCTTCCACCCACTTGGTGAAATAATCAGTGGCCACCAATATCCATGAGTGACCTCCACTAGATTTACATGCTATCCCACCTACAAAATCAATACCCCCCTGTTGAAATGGAGCTTGTACTATAATTAGTTTTAGAGGAAAGTTACCAGAAAACTTTAACTTACTAGAGAAACGTTGACAAGCATCACATTTCTTCACTAGTTGGTGTGCATCCTTAAAAACTGTAGGCTAGCAAAATCCAGCCCTCATTATCTTATATGCAGTTGTTTTAGCCATATAATGTCCTCCACAAACTCCACCATGCATCTCACTCAAAGTTCTTGTGCTTGATCTTGGTCAACACACTTCAACATGACACCTTCTCCATTTCTCCACCAGAGCTTTCCATCTACGATAACATATTTGATAGCATGTAACTTCAATGTTCTTTTCTCATTTTCACTCAAGTTGTCAGGACATTTCATTTTTTGCAAATAATATATCACATCTTTATACCATTCAGAATGTTCCATATCACATATGTGTGATCTATTTTCCTCTTCTAGTAAATTTATCTGATTTGCTTCCAGATTACTTTGGGCCATAAGCTTGGCCAATCCTTGTCCTCTCACTAATTTGGTAATCTAGACCTCAATATTGAATTCCTGGATCCTATTTATCCACCTACACCTTCTTCCTGACACTTCATGTTGTGTGAAAATGTCCTTAACAACACTAGGTACATATGCAATTACAGTAGCTCCCATCAAATAAGGCCTTAAAGCTTTTACTACTTTTACCAACACATATGCCTATTTTTCATTTATATCATACTTAAGCTCTATAGCCTGTAGAGATTTGCTGAAAAAGTCTATAGGTTGTTCAAAACCTTTTGCATTCTTTTGCAACAACACAACTACAATTGTGTGGAAAGAAGCAAATGAGAAAATCTATAAAGGTTTGAAAAAATCAAGGGTTCTTAACACAGGATGCTCCTTTATTGCTTGCTTAATGGCTTGGAAAGCCTGCACAGACTCCTTATCCCATTCAAATTTGGCTCCTTTCTTGAGCATTTTGGAAATAGGGCGAATTATCTCAACGAAATTTGTCACAAACCTCCTAAAGAAATTTATTTGTCCAAAGAAAGATTGTATTCCTTTGACACTTCAGGGTTGTGGAACTTTATCAATTGCAATTACCCTCTCTGGATCAATTTTTACTCCATCCTTGGAAACTATATGTCCCAATAATTTTCCTTCTAGTACTCCAAACACACATTTCTTTGGATTCAAAGAAATACCATACTCCAAGGCTCTAATGAATATCTTCTCCATATGCTCACAATGATCCTCTTCCTTTTTAGAATATGCTGTCAAGTCATCTTGGTAGATCACCAAAAATGAGTTAATGAAATCTAAAAACGCCACATCCATGGCTCTTTGAAAAGTAGCCCCTGCATTTGTTAGACCAAATGGCATTCTTACATAAACATATGTTCCCCATGGTGTGGTGAAAGCTATCTTAAAATGGTCAGACTCTTTGACCATAAGCTGGTTATAACTAGAAAAACCATCCATCATAGACATCAATTCACAACCTGTCACCCTTTGCAACATAGCTTCCATATTGGGTAACGAATAATTGTCTTTTAATGAAGACAGATTCAAATTTCTAAAATCTACACATAACCTAATTTCTCCATTTTTCTTCCTTACTGGTACCAAGTTTGATACCCAAGATGAATTTCTGATTGGCTTGATGATTCCTGCATCCCTTAGTTTCATTAATTCTTCTTGCATTTTGGGGTGGGTGGGATTAATGAGCCTTTGCTTTTTGTCACAAATGGTTTGGCACCATCATGCAAAGGAATCTCATGTTGGAAAAGATCCTCCCTCTATTCCTTAAGATCATCATAGGACCATGCAAACACATGCCTAAACTTCCTTAATAAGTCAATTAGCATCCTTCTCACTTTTGGTGACATTTTCTTTCCAATAAACACCTTCTTTGGGGATGCTTTTGTTCCAAGATTTATCTCCTCCAAGTCATCAGGATGGGAAACAGTATGATTAATCTTTTTCTTATCTTGATTATCAAACACTCTTTCTAGTACAACTAGACCCTTGGGAATTGTGTTTGTCTTTAACTGAATGACCTCATTTCCAAATATAGTATCCTTACCATCAATATTTTCAACAAAAGCTCCAAAGTCAATTTATTGATTTTCATATTCACCCACACAATTCAAAAATATTAATATATCATCATCATTATCAAAAACTTGCCAATTTTTTATGTTATCAGGAACAGATGGCCTGGTTTGCACCTCAACCTTTGAAATTCTAGCATAAGACATATCATCTAGTTTTAATGCAATATTAGCTAATAAATCTGCCACCCTATTTTGACCTCTCTCCATCCATCCTATGCCAAATGCATCAAAGCTCTCCAATTCATCCCAAACAACATTCCTATACTGTTTCAACCTCTTGTTCTTTGATACATACTTGGATCTGACTTGGGAGACCACAAGCTCAGAATCCCCAATTGCCTTGAGCTTCTTGATCCCATGTTTTTCAGCCAATCTCAACCCCAATAACAAGGCTTCATACTCTGCCACATTATTTGTGCATTCAAATAACAGAGTGAAAGAGAACCTGAATGTCTTTCCACTTGGTGATCATAACAAAACACCTACACCAGAGCCTTCCTTTGAACTTGCACCATCAAAATACATAATCCACAAGTCATCAGATTCTAACAATTGTTTTATTTATGTATCAATCAATGCAGTAGGCTTATCACAATTTTTAGGGAATTCTTCAACCCTAAATTCATCTATACCACTGTTAATAAAACATGTCATATTCTCAATCGGGCCATGCTCAATCATATGAGGTACTTTTGATTCTCTTTCAATTTTGACATCCTTACCATCAATAGAGAAAGTAGCAAATGACAAATCACATTGCATGTTACCCCCCATTGATGCACTCCATTTTCTTGACAAGAGCATTCCAAAATGAGGTGGGATGTCTACAACTAATACGGTCATGACTAAATCCTTGTCAGGGTACTGAGTCAATTTATAAGGAAATGCTCTGATAGTTTCAATAACTGGCACTTCTCTTGAATCCATAGCATAACATTTACCTTGAGCAGTATCTACTATCAAGCCCATTGCCTCCATTATTTTGATTGGCATAACATTATTTGATGCCCCTGAATCTATCATACAGTTTCTTAAAGTTTTCCCATTTATATCCACACTTAAGAAAAAAGGGGTTATATTTTCAAGGCACATGTTAATAGAATTTCGTAAATATACAGGAGGAATTTTGGGCACAATTCCCTCCACTTCCTTTTCTTTCTCTTTATCCTTAACTTCTTTACCACTTCCTTGTTTAGTCTTATTACCAGCAACATCTGTGATCAAGGCTATTGTATTTTCTTTGTGTTCATTTATTCTCATAATTTCTAGCAAAGGTATAGTTACTTTGACCTAAGAAAGAACATGAAACATATCCACAGGTGTATATTTAGGAAAATTAGACATCATACCTTCATCATTTTCTTTTCTCTTTGGCTGATTACTTCCTCCTAGCTTTTTTTGCTTCGTATCTTCTGCAACAAGTTTAGCTACCTTTGTAATCACCTTGGTCTTCACTAGTGATGAAGTCATACCTTCTTGAGGCTTTGGGGCTTCATTATTTTTTTCCCAAACCTTATCACTCTTAATTTCTTTGACTTTTACAACATCCTTTTTGTTGTCAACCTTAACACCTTTGTTTTTATCCTTTTTCTCTTTAATAAACAGGCCAATAGGTTTACCCTGCTCACCACCCATAGTTCTATTTCTCAATTGAAGTGAACTTCTCATTTGAGCAACCATTTCTTCTGTCAATCTTGCAATCTCTTCTTCTGACTATCTCCTTAAGGACACTGAATCTTCAACCTACTCCATATTGCAAGCATTATGATCAAAATCACCTTCCTCATCAAAAAAGATTTGTTGATGGTACATCTCACTTCTCTGCCTCTGATTATCCACATTAGCTTCCTACATTAAATCATCAGAGGAACATTCTGCCTCATCAATGTATGATCTAGCCATACAAACATCTACATCATCCTGCTCATATTCTGATGTTTGATCATGAACATCCTCTTCTACTTCCTCAGCAACAAGCAACTAAGCAACACCACAATAATTTTGATCATGTGGATGTTCACACACTTCACACCATGGTCTATCTACTACTAGATTCACTGAATGTTTCTACAAGGGGTCTGGTGTATGCTAATAATTTTTAAGCTTTTGGCTAGGAAAGATTGGTTTTCCATCTTTCCAATTTGTATTGTACGGATAATTTTTCAATCTGGACGGCCTATCATTTTTATTATAGGGTTTCCTTTCATTTCCCATACCCTTCTCTTGCTTAGCAATGGTTTTCTTTATGTATTTCAAGGTACTGTAAACCTTTTCCCACTTTTCATCATCTTTAGGCTTGGCAGCCAGAACCTTCTCAGTCTTATTATTAGGATTTTTTTAAAGTGTAGGTTCTTCTCTCCTACCATACTTCCCAGAAGCTCTTCTATTACTTTCAATATTTATAGCCACCCTAAATGCATCCCTCATAGTCTGAGGGTCTTTATCTCTAAAGAGATATGCCATTTTAGCATCAAAAGCATTGAAATATGTAGTTAAACAAACATTTTCACCAAGTCTTAAAACCTGGAACAAATTATACATTGCTTTTTGAAATCTTAAGTTAAACTCTGTCACAGGCTCATTCAATGACTTCTTGATGTTATTAAACTCATTTAGCATGAAACTTGCATTAGTTTTATCACAATACTGCTCCTTGAAACACTTTTCAAACTCATCCCATGAACCAATACTAGCATTAGGTAAACCTCTATACCAATCCCTCGCATCCTCTACCAGCGATTGTACAAACAATTTCATTACAACATCTTCATGTTCTACCTCATAATCATTTAACATATCCATGAAAGCTTTTAAGTGTTCTTCTGTTGTCACAACATTATTACTGGCAAAGTTACTCATCTTTTCTCTCAAGTCAGGAGGGATGGGGTTTGGATAACCAACCTTGATACAATCAAAGAATAATGGCCTATACCTTTCCAACTGTATAGGTTGTCATTGAAATAATCCTTCATTCCTCTTAGAATCAACACTAGAACCTACATCTTGTACTCTATGACTGTCCTAATTTGGATTTACAAACCCAGTTCCATGAATCTTTTGGTTAGAATTATTTGTGGCGGGATTTGGAGTAATTTTAGGATTATTATTCAAGGTATCTTGGTGATTTGATGAGGTTACAGCTTGTGTAGCCTCATCCATGTTTGACATCTTTAGGAAACTTATTTTCCTCTTCATCTCTGCATTTGCAGCCTCAATCTATATTCTCTCCAACTCTTCTGCTAGAGCCTGACTTTCCTTCCTAGCATTTTCTAAGGAAGATTCTATTTGAAATGACACATGTGGCTCGAAATCTTGTTGAGTGGAATGGGGAGTCACCTTCTCATTTATTTTAATGCCCTCAACCTTTTGCTTTCCTTTGTCCAAGGCAAGCTTAAGATTTGTATTACTTGGTTGAGACTTAACATGATTTGAGGGCTTTGGGTTAGCAAGTTTGGATTGGGCATCAATGTGGCCTACTGGGTTTTCTTTAGACACATCCTTTGTTTCGTTATTAACAACCTTCCGTACAACCAGGTCCTCAACACCTAGTTTAGGTTCTTTGTTTAACAACTTCATTGTTGCCAACTGTCTCATCTACCTATCCCTTTCAATCACAACATTCCTCAACTTTGCTTCCCTCTCTTTTTCTCTTTTTAGTCTGAGTTTAGTCTGCTTTTGGATTTCCCGCCTCAAAGAATTAATGTCTCCAAAAACATCGTTAGGGTCAAGAAAAGTCACATCAAAACTTGATGTATCATCTAGATCTATTAAATTGACCTCTTCCAGTACATGTTCAAGCAATAACGGGTTTACATCATTTTCAATAGGAGGAGGCATGTCACTGGTGCATTCTCTGTGATGGCTTCGACTTCTACTCTTGCCTCTTCTATTTTCAGCATATTTGACACTATCAGGCCCTTTATTTTGACATGTCACATCTTCTTGAACCGGTGTATTAAATAATGCATAAAAAAATCCACAACTATCTAAATCTAAATTTCTAGACAACTCTTCAAGATTTTCAAGGATAGGGTGTAAAGGCTGAGTTGTACCTTGGTGTACGTGGTCTCCGCGGACGCTGAGCAACATTACTAGATTCTGGTCTTTTCTTTATCTAGTCCTTCTTCTTCATCTTGGGAAGTTCATCTTCCAATTTCTGTTCTAGATGATTCTTCATGAATGACCTGGTGTTCTTCATTCTTCGTACTAGTCCAAAATTTCTTTCCACTTATAATAAACCTTTCAAAATAAAATGCACACTGGTGTAAAGAGTTCAGAGTCACCACCCAATTAGCTTGGGACTACCAAATAACCAAAGACACATGGTAGAATATAAAAACCTTTCGAACCTCGTACTGACAACACAAAAAAGTGCCTCACAACATAAC
>VDFB02093259.1:0-31320 GCA_007258455.2 Sequoia sempervirens
ATGAAAAGTATTGAGGACCTATATTTTATTTTAATGGCATAATAAGATATTCCCTCTACTAGCAAATGAAAAATCGTATGTGCTTTGAATTGTGTAATTATTGAAATTGACACCCTATGATTTGATAGAAATTAGGATATATCGATTGATCTAAATGCAACTATATCAACTAATTGTAAATCTATTATAAGTGACATAAAGCCTCAATGTATCATTTGTATTAAAATATGGGGATGATGTGGCTATTTTAAGGCCCAAAATTTCATGTGTTAATAACATAAACATATAACATTAATTTTTTTGGGAGTTTGTACCAAATACCTTTTTCCAAACATAACTTTTGTTTAAAATACCTCAAGACCTATGAATGAAATAAAAAATTTCCTAACTTAAAGACCATCAAGGAAGGTCTTAATGCCATATGTGGCTTCCTTTGCCTATTATATAAAATTCAACTAAAATAGATTTTAAGAAATAGTTTCACAAAATTAGAGAGGTCCAACCATGTTTTCAATTAATTTAAAACTATTATTTTAAGATTTTTTAATTTTTAAATAAATATATAAATTTCTTACATTATTTTGAATTAAAATGATAATAGTGGACATAAATTACACAAAATTGAATGCTATTAAAATTTTGGTTAAAAAGTAAGAAGGTTAACCTTTAAAGCCATTGAGGAAGGTATTGAGCTACTACAAGTGGTTTATCCATGAAGGGCTTGAAGTCTCATAAAGAAAGTAAATACAAGAGGAAGTAAAATATAGATGATTTCCTCACAAGTATATAAATGTTTCTACTTGATTATTTATTTCATCCTAGAAAGAAACTATAAATGTTGTTTATCCTATAAATTTTATCTTATTAATAATCTTAGATGCATGTGACTTGTTAGCTTCCCTTTTCATTTACTCATGTAATTTAAGAAATCTATTATTAGAGTTGCACATGAGAAAAAAAATGAGCTCCCCTCCACTAAGGGCTTATTTTTTTCTTATACCAAGTTGAGAATTTTATTATTTCAATTCTTAATCCTAATCAAAATGTGGTGAAGGGGAAATAATACCCATCCAATAAGTGTTCCCCATTCCCTTGAAAAGGAAAACTTGTGTATTATCCAACTTGGCTATCATTGTTAGGATTCTAGCTTCTAGTTCTACTATTTTTAGAATACTACTAGAGCCTAGATTGATGGCTCACTTCTCTCTCCTATAGATGAGGATCCCTCTAAGATTGGTTGTTACACCTCTTCTAATGAGATTAGTAACAAGGTTTATGAGTGTGTTAAATAGGGGAAGAGGTTGGGTATATAATGTAATTTAGACATGGTTGTTGAATGCAAAATTATTTAGACCATGAGAGGGTTGAACAATTTAAAAAGAATTGGAAGAAAAATATAATCTATAACATAGAATCCTTAAATGCTTCAAATTTTAAATGAAACACTGGAAGAAAGAATAAGAAACAAAGATTATTGTAAAATTATTTGAAAATAATTGGGTCCATAAAAATATCTAATTTATAGTTGTTAACATAAATGAACTTCAAAATAGGATTATGTAAGTGAAAAGAAAGTGGTATTTCCTTTATTGAACCTAAATTTATCTAGTTAAGATATGTCTAAAATTAAGAATTCACACTAGAATACCAATATTCCATAAGAATCTCATAGAGAGGATGAATTTAATGTCCAAGATAATATAAAATCCTCCATGTATGAGGATGAATTTTATCATTACATTATGAGTGAATCATCTCAATTATATATCCAAGAACATCAAAAACTATAGATTGGAAAGCAAAATAATCATACATTTATCATATTTTTATATGTATAAAGTTTAGATACCATCAAACTATTTAAACTTATAGATTGCATAAAGCTATAAATTGAATTGTTAAAAATAATTTATTAAGAATCAAATCTAATAAAGTTTGACTTCATATTGCATACTTGTTATAAATATCTCACTAATCCAACCATACATTTTATATATGTTAAAAAATATATAATAACAATTTATACAACTTTTAATTATGATAAAAAATGTAGAATCAAACATGACCCAAATGTAGGATAAAGAGAAGAATCTTAATCTATACCATTATTTTGAGTTTGGTTTAATAGAAATTGTAAAAATTTATAATCATGAAAAAAAACAATGAATAAACTAAGGATCATTTTAACAATGGTGAATTAATGCCTAAAGATTGACCTAAAAAATTATAATATTCAACATTCTCATCACAAATGATATATGAAAACTAAGGACCATTTGGTTATATATTTTCATAGATTTAAAATTTGAATATTTATTACTATAACATGTTCATTACAATTAGAATCTTAAATAATATTGTAATAATTTATTATGTCTTTGAAATTTGTTTTGTGGATTTTAATGTTGTTTTTTAAATTTAAGTTCTAGAGTAAGTAGAATCTAATGAGACACCTTAAAAAGATTCAAGTAATTTATGTTTGCCTTAAAATTACGATTATTGTTTGATTAAATAGATTATTGATTGTATTTAGATTTCAAAATTGGAAATAGTTTAAAATTATAAAACCATATTATCCTTTGATACAAAAATCTATGTCAAGGATTATTTGTATCTTCCTCATAATTATGTTTCACATATTGAATATTTCAAGGAGGATTGTGTGGATGATTTGGAAGTTGAAGCAAAGATTGGTTGAGATCGACAAAGGATATTTTGTTAAACTCCAAAATCCGAAGAATAGAGAAGATGGTGAGTCATATTTTAATAGACCTTATCTTCACTCCTATTCAAATGCAACCTCTCCAACCAATATATTGGATTTAAAAATAAGTAATATATATATATATATATATATATATATATATCTATGAACTTAATCCTAATCCTCCTCCATTTACCCCACCATTAGATATGCATATTGGTATTCACCTACTCAAGTCTTATGAGACCCTAGGTGGCTTTGTGATTACATAAAAAATATTATGCATGATGTCTAAGAATTTAATTATGATGGATTGATATATTCCAAGAATTTATAAATGAAGTATATATTCATATATATGTATTTGTTTAAGTGTTTAAAATTAGTTATAGAAGTTTATAGAAGGCCATAGATGGCCCACTTTTTGAACTAAATTTAGTTATGAATTTGTATTATTTGGATGCGCATTTAGATTTAAATTCACATGCCAAAGTCACAATGTCCTACTCTTGATTAAATTCCTACAAGAAATTAAGGAACTTGGGATCTACCCACCTCCCAATGGTCTTGGAATGGATGCATTTAGATGGAGAAGGATTTCAGAAGCCTCATGGTACTTGTGGACCCCCCAAAGGAATAATATATAACACATTAACTTTATTTATGAAATTTGGTCCTTAGTTGTTGGCTTCTAGTATGAATGTTATCTATAAGGTGGAATTCTTAGTTGAGACTCTCAATCTTCCATTGTTGGTTTCTAGTGTGATTATAAAATATGGGCCAAGTATTACTTTCTAATGTTAATTATTGAAAGAATGTATATAAATTATTCTCATCTTAATTCTCATACAAAGTTGTCTTAGTCAATTTCTCAATGTATGAGTTCCATATATTTGTAAATTTTCTTAATAGAAAAAAATATTTTATTTCATTAATTAACCTATCTATTCCATGTTAAAAAGGATGCGTTTATTTTAAATTATAAGTATATAATTCAAAATTAATTAGTAATTCAAGATAGAGTGCACACAATTTCTTTAGTTAAAATAAAATAATATTCTTATTTCCATGAGTTATGTGCAATGGTAGCTTGATGTCTCGGAAATATTTCTTTGATACATACTAAATTTTTATCATTACATGTTATGAGTGAATCATCTCAATTATATAGCCAAGCACATCCAACATTTATAGATTGGAAAGAAAAATAATCACACATTTATCATATTTTTATATGTATAATGTTTCTACCATCAAACTATTTATACTTATAGATTAAACTATTTTTGAATTTTGGTTATTTGGGTTCAAAATGTCATGCTATAGAATTTTCTTGTGTTTTCACTGGATTGTCATGTGTCTAGTTATGTATTTTATAGGTGTAGGAATTTTAGAGGAAGGCAAGGTTGAACAAAATGCATAAGGATGAGATGGAGCCTTGTTTACCTTAGGATTTGGTTGAAGCTCCCTTTGGGAATAATCGAGGGGTGGTTGGTCCTCTTGTAGACATGACTAATTTAGAATGTCTTTTCAAGAGAAATTTAGAGGAGATTGGTAGAGACAAGAATCATATGTTAGAGATGGATTAGTTGGAGTTCTTTTCCTCTACCATTCTCTTGAATTGAAACATTCACCTCTTTGTATTCCTTCTAATAATTTAAAAATATGAATCTAAGGTTCAAGTTCAAAAGATTATAGGAACCCTTTATTCCCTTTGGTCTCAAGTTTGGAAACTCCATTAGAAAGGAACTAGGTTCATTCATGGAAAAGGATAAAGTTGACAATAAGATATAGTTCCTTGAAGAATTTTGGATTCTAGTTGTTGTGAAATGATAGATCTACTAATGTTTTTGGGAAAACAACCCTCTGTATTAGATGCATTGCCACTATTGGTGGAGTATTTCTAATTGGGTGTTATTTTTCTAACTTACAACTATATTTTTCTTGTTGTTGTTCCATGCCAATATGATTGATCCTTTTTAGTCTCTTTATTATCTCTTTATTGGTCTCTGTAAAAGGGTGGGCCCTTTCAAAATTTCTATTTCTAATTCATAAATTCAACTAGAAATATTTACCCTAAAATTAGAATATAAATTTAAACTTTAAAATAGTCCTTTTTGATATTATATAATTTAGCCTTGACATGTATTTAATTTATAAATCCTATTATTCTTTATGTTTAATTTCAAAATTTTAATGCTCTCAAGTATAGGTTACAAGTGCATTCTTTACATTTTTTCTCTTTCTTTTGTACTATTTTGTATGGGTGTCTTATATGCATTGTCTCAAACATATAATTTTGATTTCAATTTAGTTCTCTTGCAAGATTGAAACTTAAGCTTGTACTTAAAAAATATCATGTTATCCTCCAAATGGATTTGTTGAAAAGGTTTAAGAAACTTTCAAGCAAATGCAATTGGCAGTTGTAAAGCCAAATTCCACAACCTTCCCTCTGCTTGTGCCAAAATGGGAGCTTTGGACAAGGTATGGACATCAATCAAATCATCAAGGGGGAATTTTACCAGATGTTGTAGTTGCAATTGCAAGTGCCCTGGTAGACATGTATGCAAAATGTGGAAGGCACGTGAACTGTTTGATATAATGCCTCAAAAAAATCTGTTAACAGGTAAGGCTTTAGAAACATTCAAGCAAATGCAATTGGCAGGTGCCTGGTAGAAATGTATGCAAAATGTGGAAGCATAGACAAAGCATGTTAATTGTTTGACAAATTTTAAAAATGGGTATGCAAAATCTTTCAAGCAAATGGAATTACCAACTGTTGCCCATGCCAAAATTGGAGCTTTGAAACATGGTATGAACATTCATCAAAGCATAATAGAAATTAAGTTCGTTGAGAAGGCTTTAGAAACTTTCAAGAAAATGCAATTTCAATTTCAAATCTATTGTAAATTTCAACCATTTCACATTTCATATTTTCCATTTAGGGTTTAATTTTTTTTCAAAATAAATTCAATTTGAAATGAAATTTCAAGTTCACCAACCTAGTGCTCACTGTGGAGGTCAAGGTTGATGAACTTGGCTTTCAAGCTGGTGCACATTTTTCCCCTGTGTTCGCCATCCTTTGTTGTTCACGTTCGCCCGCCATTCACGTTCGCCGCAACAAAAAAAGTAACTATGAGCAGTGCGTGCAATAGTGACAAATTTTTTATTTTATATGCCCTAATTCAGGGGGTTCGACTGAACCCCTACCCAATCAAACCCAATAAAATATGATTTTTCCCTATGGTCGTTGATGGGTTTGGTCGAACAAGGGGTTTGACTGAACTTATATGTTTGGTCAAACATCTAGGAGGGTTCGGCTGGACCTCTAAGTTTGATTGAACCCCTTGATATAGTGAAAACCAAAAAAAATGAGAATTCCTTCCTCCTTATAATTGTAAACCACTATTATGCTTTAACCCTATTACCTTTTATACAACATGATCCCAAAGCTTGTATCCTTTCACACCAAAACTATATCTGATGAAGATACATTTCATATCCTTGTTCTCCAACTTTGTTTGCTTCTCCTTTGGCACATGTGCAAATGCCTCACAACCAAAAAATATAAGATTTCTTAATGAAGACTTGTGAACCAACCATGCCTTTATAGGCATCTTATCAAAAAGAGCTAATGTGGGAGACCTATTAATCAGGTAATAAGTAGTGGAAACAACTTCACCCCAAAAAAATTGTTCTAAACCAACACAACTCAACATACTCCTAGCCTTCTCCATCAGTGTCCTATTCATTCTTTCTTTAAATCCATTCTACTCTGTAGAATACAAAGTTTACTTTTTTCTATGAATACCATAATCTTTACAAAATCTATATCAAAATCATTAGAGAAAAATTCACCACCATTATCAATCCTCAAAATTTTTATTTTATTTCTTGTTTGTAACTCAACCATTGCCTTAAATTATTTAAATCGACTGAAAACTTCAAATTTACTCTTTATAAAATACACCAATGTCCTACTATAGTCATCAATAAATGAAACATAATATGTGGATTTTCCAATTGAAGGAACATGTACAGGACCAAATACATTAGAATGAATAAGATGCAATACACCACAATATTTATGAGAACTCGAGTGAAACTAAACATGGTTTTTTCTCCATAAATGCAATTCTCATAGAAATCAAATTCAAGATTGCAATCACACAACCCTTGAACAAGGTTTTTATTTTTCAAGGTCCTTAAACCCTTTTCTCTAATGTGGCCAAGTCTTTGGTGCCATAACATAGTTTTCTCTATAGATAAATTTGATTTAGAAGAAAGATCACCCTTGGGTACCTAAAATCCATGACCATCTATTGAAGATAAAACACTCACCTCTTCCATAGACTTTGTTTTCACAAAAGTACTATTGCACTCAACAATGTATGCATCAACCTTATAAAATGTGTCATATCTGACACCTCTAGAAATCACCATAACATCTCTAACCATCTTGCATCCTACATCAAAAAATACTACCTACTCACCTGCATCTATTACTTTACTCATAGATAAAAAAAAATACATGCTAATCTAAGGATATGCAACACACCATTTTAATCCTTTTTATACTACCATCAAGAAACTTGATTCTAACTTTACCATGACCAACAATATTTAAACAAGAATCATCACCCAAGTACACCTTACCTCCATGAAATTCTTCATATTTAGAAAACCAATCTCTATTAAAGGTCGTATGGAAAGATGCACCCGAGTCAATTAACCATGCATCACTACCTACACGAGTTTCCAAAGCTGCAATGAAAACATCACCATCTTCCTTCTTGAACTTAGAATCAAAATTACATCTCACCTTTTTCTTCTTATTTTCTTCTTTGCAATCTTTACAAATATATCTAGGTTTACTGCACTTCCAACAAATAACTTTGGAATTTTTTAGGAGATTTGGATTTTCCCTTGGACTTGGATTTATCAAGATTCTCATTCTTCTTTCCTTTTTCCTTAGGTCTTCCACAAACATTTAGGGCCTCCTTGGCACTGATGGATACCTTCCTCATCTTTTTAGAAAGAAAATCAACCACATCTTCAGTCTTCAATATAAAAAGAGTATTCCCAATAGCTATAACAAGACAATCCCATGAATCAAGAAAAGAAAAAAGCAAGATTTGACATTTCTCTTCTTCATCTATTTTGACACCAATTGATGCCAATTGAGCCACCAACTAATTGAATGCTTCCAGGTGGTCTATAATTCATCCACACTCTTCCATTCTCAAGGAATACAGTTTCTTCCTCAAGAAAATATTGTTCACTAAAGAATTGGCTTGATACATCTCACCAAGCTTCTTCTATAGTTTCTATGTAGAGGTCTCTTCATAGACATTGATTAAAACATAGTCTTCCAATCACAATTTGATTAGACCCTTGGCTTTATGGTCCATAACATCATATTGAATAGAAAAAGTATGATCTGTAGGCCTTGAAATGTTCTCATCAACAACATCCCATAGATCTCGATCTATCAATAGATCCACTGTCTTCAGCTTCCATATTTCAAAATTATTTCCAAAAAAATTATCCACCTCATTCTCCTTGATGAACTTGTCATCCAAAAATTCTTGAAAAAAGATCACAAAGTATCTTCTGCATGAGCTCCTACTCAAATATAGATTAGTTCAAAAAACCCAACAAACCACAACTAAAACCAAAGGTGAGTAGACTTTGATACCATTTGTAAGGAAGCTGAGGTAGTGAAATAACTTCCTACACTAATCTTGAGATGAGTATAATGCAAAACTTTACATATCTTTACAATGGTTACAGAAACATAAATAACAATAAACATAAATATCATGCATACTACAAAACAATGATTTGCATGGAGAGAAACTTTTGAGAGAAAAACCCCACACTCTATAAGCTGCACAATATATTATTTAGAAATCACAAAGATTACAATATACTTGCAGAGAAATATTCTCACAGGAGTATCACCAACCAAAGATCTAGAGGCAACATGACCACTATTAGACTCTCATAATACATCACAATAAACAATCATGATACAACACCCTCATAAAATAGGGTTTCCTTCTAGGGAAAGTCAAGCCACCAAAATATTGACCATCATATCTAAGACCTAATGAATTTGAATAGTCCAGATTTACAATAATAAAATATACATAAAATTTGGCTTTTAGAGGTGGCGCCCTGAACCCCTTTCAGGGCACACAACCCCTAGATGCACCATAGGGAAAATGATCCCCCTAGACCCCTCGCAAGGGGGTAACCCCCTGCCCTCCCCTATGCTTACCTATCAATAATAAACCTTATATAATTGCAAGGTTGAGACACATTTTCCCAACAATATGTTATATGGTTGAGATTTAAAATAGTGACTTTTGTTAGACATAGACTCACCACCATACCTACATGAAATTGTTATTGCATGACACACTCACATCTTACAAAAACCTATTGCTACATCACATGGAGACTTATTATTACATTTTGTAAGGCCTTTATTGGATGAATTGCTCCTATCACAATGGCTTGTGATTGCATCACACAACCTTTATTACATCAAACTCCCACCTGCATGAATATTTATTAGCACATTTCAAGAAGAATTATCACTACACCATACAAAATTAGACTACCAAATTATGTGAAGATCCATTATAGTCATATTGCATGTGCCATGTCACATTGCAACATCACATGGAGTATTATCATATTACTTTTTGTACATTTAGAATTTTCTAAGCCTTCTCTTTTCCAATCCTTTTCATTTTCACAAGTAGCTGAAATAATTGCATTATGTGCTTAGTTCATTAATGATGTAGAAGCTATTCATTCTATACCATTTTTCTATTTTTCAAGTTTGATGCTCGGAGCTTATACAAAATGTATACAAGAATGATGTATTACATTATATGGACTATATATCCTTTTTATATTTCTAAATATTTAATTTTATATTGAATAATAATGTCCATAAACTTTTAAATGAATGTTTGTGATAAATTTGTACACACATCAAAATCAGGAGAAATTTTAATGGAAAATTTTACATAACCATGTCATTTTCGATTTAGTTTTGTGCTCACTTCATGAGATTTCCTGGATATAATAACATATTGAAAAGTGAGACTCTTGTTCTAGTTTTTTTTCATGCCCTAGTCACTATCCATCTTAGTTTATTCCTATTTAAAGTAATTTGATATATTTACCAAATTACACCTCATTTATTATATTCTATTCATACTTATCTTCAATACTTGCTCACCATCTCAGAATTATTATTTCATTATGTAGGTTCATTTTCGCACAAGTCTAGATTACTCTTGTGACATATACAAATGAACCTCAAATTTAGCATTTAAAATAAATTCCAAGATTATTTCCCTTTCTTATTAGTCAATATGAGTTGAATTGCAAAATATTTGTATGCAATGTTGCTATGTTTTCATATATAAAGACATTCAATGTGCAATTAGTTCAAGTAAATTAACAATGAGAAGTTATTTGAGCACACCTTGATTTCTAAATAAATAAAAAATGAAAACCACATCATTTACATATACACCATTTACATGCTTGTGTATGTTTTCTTCAATATTCCTCATTACTATTAATTTGGGTCAACAAGATAGTTGCTCGAAAAAAAACATGTTCCCAATCAGTTTCTCAATCTCCTAAAGATATTTATAAACATTACCTAAAAATGAATAACATGATAAAGAAACATCTGCCAGATCACATATCACACATTAAATTGAATCCACCTGCATTTGGATTGAGCTTGACAGATAAGATTGAATTGTACATATTTTAAGACTTCACAAGTTTGACACATTCATGTCAAACAATAAATTCCTACATTATAATGAATAGATTTTGCATGATAATAATAATCTTATTCTATTATTAATTCTAGAGCTAAATACCCAGTCTTTTGATTTAATTATAACATTTAGTATGAACCAACTAAATGAAGTTATTACATTTACTTAATTAACCTATATAAATTAAGAAAATTATTATATTTTCTTTAAACTTTTATATATTCAAAGATCGATGCAGGTCACCGCACATAATTTATAAATTTGCTTCTTACGAACAAGCCCACGCTATTCTTTACAGGACTTTCAAAGATCATATAAATACTGTGATTCTTTACATGCAAAGAAATATCATAACAGTTAAAAGAAAATAAGGCACAGCGTTAGTTAGTTAGGCATCTATTGGCAATTTGTAGGAGTATGTGAGCAAGTTGATCAGGCTTGCAGAAGAATGGAGAGTGATCGGATCCTTCTATCTCGTATACCATTTGTGGGGGATTGTCTGCAATCATTTTTCTCTGGAATTCCTTAGAAAACAATTTATCTTGTTTGGCTACAACGTAAGCTCGGGGAACTCGTCCATAGTTTTCGTTCGTGTAGGAAACAACTCCCTCCCAGAAAGGATATCTTTTGAGCAGAGAATCAGTCAAACAAACATCCTGTATGGATTCCATGATACCAACCAGTCAATCAAGCAATTAAGTCTGTTAAACAGTTAAGCCCAGGCGTTGATTTCAATAGTTTACCGAAGAGGGTGTGTTTTGTAAAAATTCTTGTGAAAACTGTTTGCCAAACTTTACGGATGTGGGTTTATTTGCTTCTCCATTCGCAAAGGAATACGTGGAGTCTCGCAACTTTCCAAGTCCAGACGAAATCTATAGATGCACAAATATAACTAGCATATATATATATTATTTTAATAATAATATATATAAAATACGTCGAGAGATATCCTTCTCGAGGCGCCTATTCAATTTTTATAATAAAAATTTGATTAAAAAATAGGCGCCTCGAGAAGGATATCTCTGGGCGTATTTTATATATATTATTATTAAAATAATATATATATATATATAGTATATATATATATATATATATATATATATATATATATGCTAGTAGTAGTGGCGGCGCAACATGTGATATCTTAAATAAATTATTTTTTATATTTTTTATATATTTTAGAGTTAGGGTTAGGATTAGGAAAAGGGTTAGGTTTAGGGTTAACATTAGTATTAGGGTTAGGGATATGATTAGGGTTAGGGTTAGGGTTAGGGTTATGATTACGATTAGGGTCAGGAGTAGGGTTAGAGTTAGGATTAGGGTTAGGGTTGGGATTAGGGTTAGGGTTTAATTAGGTTAGGAATAGAATTAGGATTAGGGTTAGGGTTTGGATTAAGATTATGCTTAGGATTAGGGTTAGGGTTAGGGTTTAATTAGGTTAAGGTTAGGATTAGGTTTAGGGTTAACATTAGTATTAGGGTTAGGGATATGATTAGGGTTAGGGTTAGGGTTAGGGTTATGATTACAGTTAGGGGCAGGAGTAGGGTTAGGGTAGGGTTAGGGTTAAGATTAGGGTTAGGGTTAGTTTTTATTAATTTTATTTACAGTTAGGGTTAGGAATAGGATTAGGGTTAGGGTTTAATTAGGTTAGGATTAGGATTACGATTACGATTACGATTATGATTAGGATTACGATTAGGGTTAGGATTAGGGTTAGGGTTAGGGCTAAGATTAGGGTTAGGGTTAGGGTTAGGTTTAAGGTTAGGGTTAGGAAAAGGGTTAGGGTTAGGATTAGGGTTAGTGTTAGGATTAGTGTTAGGGGTTAGGGTTTAATTAAGTTAGGGTTAGGATTAGGTTTAGGGATAACATTAGTATTAAGGGTAAGGATATGATTAGGGTTAGGGTTAGGGTTAGGGTTATGATTATAGTTAGGGTTAGGATTAGGGTTAAGGTTAATTTTTATTAATTTTATTTAGGGTTAGGGTTAGAATTAGGGTTAGGAATAGGATTAGGGTAGGGTTGGGATTACGGTTAGGGTTTAATTAGGTTAGGATTAGGATTTAGATTAGAGTTAGGGTTAGGATTACGATTAGGCTTAGGATTAAGCTAAGGGTTAGGGCTAAGATTAGGGTTAGGGTTAGGATTATGGTTAGGGTTAGGGCTAAGATTACCTAGGTTAGGTTTAGGATTATGGTTAGGGTTAGGTTTTATTAATTTTATTTAGGGTTAGGGTTAGGAATAGGATTAGGGTTAGGGTTAGGATTATGTTTAGGGTTAGGATTAGGGTTAGGGTTAGGTTTTATTGATTTTATTTAGGATTAGGGTTAGGAATAAGATTAAGGTTAGGTTTTAATTAGCTTAGGATTAGGATTAGGGTTAGGGTTAGGGTTAGGATTAGGGTTGGGGTTAGGATTAAGATTAGGGTTAGGATTAGAATTATGGTTAGGGTTAAGATTAGGGCTAGGGTTAGGTTTTATTAATTTTATTTAGGGTTAGGGTTAGGATTAGGGTTAGGAATAGGATTAGGGTTAGGGTTGGGATTAGGGTTAGAGTTTAATTAGGTTAGGATTATGGTTAGGGTAAGGGCTATGATTAGGGTTAGGGTTAGGGTTAGAGGTATAGTTAGGGTCTGGGCTAGGGTTAGGGTTAGGGTTTAATTAGGTTAGGGTTAGGGTTAGAATTGGGATTAGGGTTAGCGTTAGAGTTAGGGTTAGGGTTTAGTTAGGTTAGAGTTAGGGTTAGGGTTAAATAATAATATTATTATATAATAATTCTTTAGTATATTTTAGTATACTTATAAATACTAAAATATTATTATATTATTATATAATAATCATAAAAAATATACTAAAATATAATAAATCTAATCTTTGTGATTATTATATGATAAACATATATACTATAATATTAAAATATACTATATACTAACCCTAATCCCTAACCATAACCATAACCATAACCCTAATCCTAACCCTAACGCTAACCCTAATCCCTATTCATGATGATAAACATATTCATGATGATAACCCTTAATCCCAATTTTAACTCTAACCCTAACCAAATTACTATATTTTACCATTTATAAACCTATCCCTAGCCATAACCATAACCATAACCCTTACCCTACCCCTAACACTAACCCTAACCCTAACCCTAATCCCTATTCATGATGATTACCCTAACCCTAATCCAAATTTCAACTCTAACCCTAACCAAATTACTATATTTTATCATTTATAAACCTATCCCTAACCCTAACCCTAATCCCTATTCATGATGATAAACCTATTCATGATGATAACCCCAACCCCAACCCTAACCCTAACCCTAACCCCTATTCATGATGATAAACTAATTCGTGATGATAACCCTAACCCTACTACTAAACTTAACCCTAATTCTAACCCTAATCCTAAACCTAACACTAACCCTAACCCTAATCATATTCTTGATGATAAACCTATTCATGATGATAACCCTAATCCCTATTCATGATGATAACCCAAACCCTACTACTAACCCTGACCCTAACCATAACCATAACCACAACCATGACCCTAATCCTAAACCTAACCCTAAACCTAACCCTAATCCTTTTCATGATGATAAACCTAACACTAACCCTAACCCTAATCCTATTCATGATGATAAACCTATTTGTGATGATAACCCTAACCCTAACCATAACCATAACCCTAACCCTAACCATAGCCATAACCCTAATCCATATTCATGATGATAAACCTATTCGTGATGATAACCCCAACACTAACCCTAACCCTAATCATATTCTTGATGATAAACCTATTCACGATGATAACCCTAATCCCTATTCGTGATGATAACCCAAACCCTACTACTAGCCCTAACCCTAACACTAACCCTAACCCTAACCCTAACCATAACACTAACCCTAATCCTAAAGCTAACCCTAATCCTTTTCCCTAACCCTAACCCTAACCCTTACACTAATCCTAATATCTATATAGTTAGGGTTGGGGTAATAATTGGGGTTACGGTTATCAGGATTAGGGTTATAGTTATGTTCTTAATCAAGATTAGGGTTAGGATTATTATTATACTAATTTTTAATAACCCTAATGCTTACACTAACCCTAAGATATATATATATATATATATCGACTTTATTTACTATAACCCTATTTATTTTAAGATATTAATAACCCTAACCCTAATGCTAACCATAATCCTAAGCTTTACCCTAGAACCCTAATTATAAAAAAAATATTGATAAACCTAATCCTACTCATAACCCCAAGCTATATCTTATACCCATAGTTGAACCTTAACTCTAACCCTAATTGAATCCTTGTTGAATCCTAACCCCAATTGAACCATAACTCTAACCCTAGCCCTATATGAACCATAACCCTAACCCTAACCTAACCTTAATTATAAAACCTTAACCCTAACCCTAATTTAACCCTAACCTTAACATTAACCCTTACCCCAATTGAATGCTAATCCCAACCCTAACTTTAATTGAACCTTAACATTAACCCTAACCTTAAAACTAATTAAATCTTAACTTTAACATTATCTCTAATTGTGCCCTTATTGAATCCCTAATTAAATCATAACCCTAACCTTGAGCCTAATCCTAACCCTAAGTGAACACTAACCCTAATCAGACTCTATCCATAATTGAACCTTAATCCTAATGCTAACCTTAATTGAAGCTTAACATTTATTAAACCCTAACCCTTGAATTGAATCCTAATTGAACCCTAACCATAAAACCCTAGTTATAATATGACATTAATATCTATAACTATAAGTGTAACCCTAAGCTTTATCTTTGAATCATAATTAAACCCAAAACCTAACCCTAATTGAGCCCTAATTTAATTGTAACCCTAATTGAATCATAACCCTAACCTTGACGATAACCCTATCTAAAGCCCAAACCTAGCCTTAACACCAAGCTTTATTGTAAAACCGTCATCCTAACCCAATTTGAATGTTAATCGAATACTAACCCTAACCTTAAGTGAAAACTAACCCCAATTAAACTCTAAAAATACTTGAATCCTATCCCTAACTTTGTCCTTAATTGAATCTTATCCCTAATTAAACTCTAACAATAATTGAACCCTAACCTTAGCCCTATGAAACCTTAACCCTTATCAAACCTTAATTTAAATTAAAGCTTACCTATATAAGCTTAATTTAATATGTGAATGATTTCTCCTTTATGAATTGTTTTCAATTGTTTAAATCCTAATATTAGGTATTAAATATTTTAATTTAGAAACATATTTTTATATGTAATAATAAATTTAAGATATTTTATTTTTATTTATTTTTTTAATGTTAAATACATTAATTTATAATCTTTAAAAATACAATTTTTTTTCATTTCTATATAATTTATTTCTATTTACAATGCAATTAAAAAGTATATATTTTTTAAGGATTTTCAATACTTTTAATTTTAAGTTTTTTAAATTTAGAAACTTACTTTCATATGCAATAGCAAATTTAAGAAAATTCTTTCATACTTAATTTTTTAAATTTTAGAAACTTCTTTTTATGGTAGTAATTTAATATATATATATATATATATATATATATATATATATATATATATATATAATCTTATCTTTATTAATAATTATTATTTTTTGTTGAAAAAGATTAATTAAATAAATTTATATAAAAACCTAAGGGATATGTTGTTTTAAAAGATCTTGAATTTTTTATATTTTAGTTATATTAATTTAAAAACTACTTTTATATAAAATAGTAAATTTAAAATATTTAAATTAATTTATAGTAAAGATATTTAATTTCAATATTGATGCATTCAACTCTAGACCATTACTAACATGCATGCCTATCAAGGCAATTGCAGGGAAGTAATCAATTTAAAAAAGGCCGTGCAAATTGAACTTGAAATTAATCTATAATGTAGAAAGAAAAAAAAGTTGAATTCTTGTATTTTAAAACAAATTTGCCCACCATTTATGAGGACAATGCCCTATTTTAATGGGGCTGTACTCCAAATGCCACGACAATAGTTTAACAAAGTAAGGAAAACAATATAAATGGTAAAAATTGTGCTTAGAAAATGCATGCATCCTAAACACCTTAAAATATAGATCTAAAATTTCTTGCGTCATTAATACACAACCTAAATCAAGGCCAATAATTTCTAAAACAAATTGTATTATTAATATGCAAACACTTTACATAAAACATTGAAAAGTACCCTTGTTTAATAAAAGTAATAATGATATATAATTACTGTCAACTATGTGTTCAATCTATTAATGGTTAGAAGAGAAGGAATGATATGTTACTTTATTTTTGCCGTTACTTATTGGAACCTACTCTTTTAACATTTTTTTTAGAGGAACCGAGAATTCAACATATTAATTGTCCTTCAAAATATGACTAGGATCGCCATCAATATATCATCAGACCATGAAAAAGCAAAAATGTTACTACCATTTCTATCTCCACCTGCGGAGCAAATGAATGAAAGATGTAAAAGAGAGCAACTGGTAAAGAAGGAACCAGGGCCATATAAGATGTGTGAGTAAACATTGATGGAGTAGTCGCCTTTAACCCCTTCACTTATCATATAAAATCTTCCTTAAAATTTATTCTTCTATATGTTTGTATACAAGTACAAAGGAGTAGAATGAGAAACACTGTATATAAAAGCAATAAAGTGTTAACGATCCCTCATAACCATTCTACTGCTACCACCAACGATTTGTGATAGGCCGCATAATAAGCCTGCATAGATTTCTCCTCACCAACGAATGATGAAAACTGTGTAAAATTGAGCCATGGCCTGCAAATATTGTTCCAGTTGTCGAAACAATTAGATATCAATGCAAAGGCAATTCAATTAAATATTTAGTAAGAAAGAAAAATATATTTTCTAGCTTTTGCAAGTGAGTTGGGTAGCTGTGCAGTAAAATCCCGTAGCTAATAATGATGAAGCCAATAAAATTGTTTTGCTCCACCTCTTTCTGTATACAAATAACCATAGACACGACAATGGTAAGAGTTGCCACACCAACCCTATTTGCTGCAGCGGAATCCGCCAAAATAAAGAACAAATACTGATGATTATGCACCGATCAGATATAATTTTTAAATTGTTACTAATTCTTGAATACACAGTTGAATTAAGAATCCCTTCTTTGCATTTGTCAAGCGGTTGTAAAATTTAGAAACATTTTGATTTATAAAGACTTTCTAAATCAATGGTATGGGAGACATTCAGGTATTATTATTTGCACATAAATTGTTTTCTTAATGGATTATTGCTACCTACAGAGTATAGAAATATTGGTAATCATGAGCAATGTGGACGCGCCATTGTAAAAAGTTGCGTAAACCTTGAAAATCAATTAACCAACAAAGAAAGAGGCATATTACAACAATAAAAACACAGACAAAATACCAGAAAATGCTTCAAAAAGGAGAGCACTTTCACTACTATTTGTTTTCTAAGTAGCAAGGAAGAAACAAAACTTGCATAGAAAGATGAAATAGAAATGAGAAGGCGAGGGATACCTGCGCAGAAACCAAAAGTCAAGATTGATGGCAAGAGAGCTGCTTCAGATAAATATTCTTTAATGCGTGCCTTTTCCACTCCCATTGCATGACTCTTGAACTCTCATCCGTTACATAATGCCAGCAGTTTTGACAACACAATCCACTCTTCCTACCATGGATTAATCTCCCCTTTTTTTGTAACAGCCATCCGTTTGTAACGGTAGAGCTTTCTTTTTTATGTACTCAGGTTTTTTCCACCCCTGTTGTGACTGTAGAACGCCTCTCGGTGTAAATATTCTTTAATGCGTGCCTTTTCCACTCCCATCGCATGACTCTTGAACTCTCATCCATTACATAATGCCAGCGGTTTTGACAACAAAATCCACTCTTCCTACCATGGATTAATCTCCCCTTTTTTTGTAACAGCCATCCATTTGTAATGGTAGAGCTTTCTTTTTTATGTACTCAGGTTTTTTCCACCCCTGCTGTGACTGTAGAACGCCTCTCGGCGTAATTAGAAATATAAAAATTGAGATTGAAATTAAAATAAATTTATGTATTGTAATGAAAATCTCTATTGTCTTAAATATAAAAAGTATAACAAGAATATAAGAACTATCTATATAAGTGGTCAATTTTTATGAAATTATCAAATCTATTTTTTTCTATTTTGTGAGTGTAGATATTGATAAGGTGCTGTCAGATGTGATAAAATTGTGTTTCAAATTTGGCGTTTTGGAGAAGAAAATCAAACATGAGTCCTTTTAAATGTCTATCTTATTGCCATAAGACTAGAAACTTCTTCCATTCATGCAAAGATATAAAGAAAAAAACACCATATTCAAACAAGTAGCATTCCATCTCCCAATCATGAGAAAGAGGTTCATAATGTTAAGGAATTTTATTAATTAAAGAGTGCTCTGTTGTGAGGAATGAAAGGTATTGGATGTTACAATTGTGGATCCCATAGGGAATGCACAGGGGTCTCCCATTAAGGAAAAGAGGAGACTAGATGTAGAGCATGTGAATTGTCCTTTGGTTGAGCCTAGATCTTCTTTGAAAAAGGAAAGATGGTTCCCCATGTGGGTCTAGCTTTGACTTTATTTTAGAGTTTTTTTCAGAGAGGTCTATATTCAATCCTCCATGTATGTTATTATGGATGTCCTTTGGTCAGGAGTTTACTATTTGTTTCTAGGGGTCTTTCTTGATTTAAAACTTGTTACTTTGTATAGGTTCTTATCATACCCACAAATAATCCAAATATTTTTTCTAAGCAAATTACTAAACATAACATACAAGACACACACTAAAGACATGCAACATCATCTTATACACATATTGTTGTGGTATAGTAAAAGTATGTAAGTTATACCTATACATAAGTCAAGATACTAGGTTGCCCTTATTTAGAAGACACAAGTTGACCACCATACTAATAATTACTTAGCTAAAAGGACAATCTCCTTGTTCTTCTAACAAATTAGAAGTTGAGAGCGTCATCTCAAAAAAGGATCACAAGCTCATAAGTGAAGATACTAGGTTTCCCTTATTTAGAAGACACAAATTGACCACCATAATGATAATTACTTAGCTAAAAGGACAATCTCCTTGGTCTTCTAACAAATTTGAAGTTGAGAGCATCATCTCAAAAAAGGATCACAAGCTAGGAATTAATAGTTAATGCCTTAGGACCATCTTAAACAATTTGAAAACAAAATGATATTAAATTAAATGTCAATGCACAACAAATCTTGTATTAAATGAAATGGATTTTCTTACAACATTCTCAATAGTTAAATATCAGTTGATCAATTATTCACTAACATATACTACTAATATTGTTAACATTTATAATAATAATATTTATCAACACCCTTTCATGACTTTATTAAATAAGACTCAAAGTCATTAAATGACACTATTCCAAATTACTAATATTGTCATTAATATGACTACACCTCTACTATGTAGTTAAATTTATTCTTACAAGATAAAATATTTCATTATGTTGACTCTAAGATAACATTAGAGAGGTCAACTCACTCATTAATCAGTTCATAAAAATATTATTAGTCCCTGCGCCTATTTATAGGTGGAGACTAATGTAATCGATTGAGTCAAAAGGCAATTTTAATTGTTTCTTTGGAACCGAGCGCGGATATATACAGTGTTTATCCAAAGTTTTGTTTTTTAGTTTAATTTGTTGGAAAAGAAATTAGTTTTTATCTTCACGTCTATTGGCCAGTGCCTTATTTCTTGGGTGTTTAATTATTTAGTAATAATTTTCAATATTGTATCCAATCATCGGGAGAGGGCGAAATATTAAGCTTCTATCCCTAATGTTTTGTCTGGTTTTTCGAAGAAGGGCACAAGTACGAGATGGGTGTGTGGCTACATTCTTCATCGTGTCAGGTGGCATTCTTCCTGTTACGTGTCTTTCTTCATGGCATCTATGGTTTTTGGTTCATTCAAGAGTTGTCCAGATGAAACCTCTCTCTAAAGCCTGTTTGCCAACTCCAGAAATGACTGTCTAGCATTCATGTGCCTGGGTTTGGACTTGGAGGTAGGGTTTGGAAGCGATTTTGAGTCTTCTTCTCTGATGCAGTGAGCATTTGAGGTAAAATATTACAGTAGTTTCTTGCTGTTGAGGGTTGTTTTGCAATGCTAGTTTTATTTTAGATTGGTGGAAGGCATCGAACGGCTGAAGCCGTGAGACTAGATTTCTTTGACGCATTTACTCAGATATTTTACTATTTTGTCAATGCTATTTGAAGTCTCCATAGCTTCTTCCAAAGCATTTGTTTTAGGATTTTTCCCATGGGAGCAAGGCATTGAGATGTTTGATAGAATGCTTTGGTAGAGATGTATGGAAAATGTGGTGGCATGGACACAACAATGGAGTGTTTGGGAAAATGTTTCAAATGAATGTCTGGTGATTGTTCCATGCCTCCACCATCCCCTCCAATGTTTGTTGTACGTAGGTTGCAATTCTCAGACCCAGTATTTTTATATCTACTTTACATTTATTGTGAATAGATTGAAGTGCAGAGAATTTTGCCTTGTTAGGGTTACATAATATTTTTCATTCAAATGCTACGTATTTTCCTGAAGTGCATGAGATATTTTGTGCAGATTCTTGAGGTAAGTGGCTTGCCATAGTTTCGACAAGTTTTATTTTTATGAGTTGCAAGAATTGTAGTTTTCGTATAAGGGTTTGTTCTGTAAATTCTGGTAGTTGTAAAAGCCTAGAATTTTTTTGAAATTCTTTGTCATGTTTCATTAAACCCTTATCATATAAAGGCCAAGCACACCCTTATGAGGTCCCTGTGTGAGTTCTGAGGCTGTCACAAAAAACATTTCCCCTGCAAAATGAACAAACTCTATGAACCTCTCTTGGCTATCTGTCAATACAAATTTGATGAAATCCATAATGACATGGTAACACTTTTACATGATCTCTCATGTCTCACTAATCTCTTAAAATTGCTATTCTGTTATATAGGATTGTACTATCACTATATGGGTCTACTCTTGCATCATGGAGACTTTCCTTTACCTTTTTAAAGTTTTCTTTCCAATGTTTCTTTTCTCTTCTGTAATCCGCATTGTGTTGAGGCTTCAAGTGAAACACCGTCATGCCTTTGTCTTGACTATAAACTGCCCTTTATAGACTGTACTGTCTTTTTTGTGTGTTATAACAGATATTGGCACTATAGACTTGCATACTTCTCTAACTTCAAGACTTTTCCCTTCTATTTTCTTATTTGGGATATTCAGTTGATCCTTAATCTGCAACCATCAACTCTATGGGTTGCTTCTTGAGAACTTTGTCATGCATTTGATCTATACCATTGTAGCAGACCCTTGCATTGTCTTTGAACTTTGTCTTTTGACAGTATCATGTCACATATGGATCAGTTTTATGATATATTATCCCCACATAGGCTTTTCCAAAACAAAACCTCTTGTATTCTTATAAAGCTATCCTTAGGACCGTCACTTATATTGTTTTCTAGCACTAATATATTAGATGGTGAGCTATCACCACTATCTTTTATTGATATCTAGGCCTCATATGCATAACACGACGAAGAGGATTGCTCCTATTCAACACTATCCTCAAATGCAAACCCCTCCTCACTATCATAGCATATTACAAAAACTCTTGACATACTATTGTAACTGATCTTCTATTCACTGTTTTCATAACTATAATTTTCTATTTCTATTGTACTGTCTATCTCTTGAAGACTATCTTGGTGTCACTATGACAATTTCTACTTATGCAGTGGTGGATTGTAGGTTCAATAGTCTCACATATGAATACCTAGCAAGAGGGTTTTCTTCGCCTATGGCTATCATGGGCAGGTTTGTGCACTTTGAATTATTGGGCATGAAGAAGTATGGAATTTTAAGATTTAATGTTTTTTTTCCCTACTTTTTGTTGCTGGTTGTGTGATTTTTACGCCTTAGAGTTATTGTTTTGAGTCTCAGCTCATCTAATTATGAAAATGGGGACCTGTTCATTCCATTTTTTAAACAGAATGATCACTTCCAAAATCTATGTGTGAACCCCTCTCTCTCTTTACATACATCCACACACACATATGCATACATGTCTACCATATAGGTGTGTACAGATAGAGAGAGAGACAGGGGGTGTGTAGTAATGTAGATTTAATTTTGCATGTTTTATTCTATCCCAAAAGATTTAGTAAAAGCTCCATGAATCTACAGATCTTAGCCACATCCACATCCTTTGTTCCATTACTTTCTTCGTGTAGAAGATTCTTAGGCGGTTAACTATTTTCATATATCAGAATTTTTGCTTCTTCGTTGGGTAGTCTAGCCTAGAAATTGTCCAACTTCAAAGGAACCTCTGGACTTCGTAGAAAGTGTTGCTGATCATAACAGGCCACTTTTGTGTTCAGATTTTGACCAGAACACTGCTCTTGGTTATCTCCTTGAAAATTTGCATCTTCAAACAAAAATGAATTCTCTTAAAAATAATTGTGTTTCTGACCAAGTACCATTGTAGAATGCTTAGACCAATGTCATTCTAAATTTGATGTCTCTGAAAATCAGACTCAAATTCTTATTAACAAAAGCAATTCCAGAATTTTCTTCTATCAAAGTTCTGTACAGGAAATGCTAGTAGAAATAAAATGCTAAACTGTTTTGGATTCTATTCAAATTTTCTTCATGACTGTCTTTATCCCTGTTAGGAAAATCAAATGCAGTATTCTTCAGGATGCTTCTACAATCTTTGTTGAATTTTACATTGAATAATTTATTTTGTCTTGAATCTCTCTTTCCGATTAGTGTCCAAGTGTGCATCACATTTAAAGTGTACTTGTGCCAATCTTAAACAAATCAACTAAACCTGGGCTGAATGTTGACCTACTTAGAAACTCTGACATGTCACCATTAACCCATCTAGACAAACAGGTAACTAGCAGACTAGGTGGGATCCTTGAATATCATTATTTTTGAACCATATGAATACCCATATCACTTTTAGCAAAACAATAAACTCCACACTGTTTGTGACCATCAAAAAGTAGAATACATTTATCCCACTTTAAGCATAAAAATAACCTCCATGTTGAAAAGGATGACAGAGTACAAATAAACCAGCTCTAACTACTAGGCTCATTTTCATTGTGATGATCAAAAAGTAGAATACAACTCATTATTTCTCTTACTTTTTGTGGTGGATAGGTGAAAAATGAAGAAGAGATTCAACATCAAAAACAAGAGAAGAGCAAAGACCAAAATTGATTGGAGTATGGATTGAATCTATTTTCTCAAGGTTTTGATTTTGATTTGTGACTCCTGAGGTTGTTCGGTGATCTGAGAAATGCTCTCCTCTATCTAGAGTAGAGATGTCTCGGGAAGTTGTCTGCCATCTTCCAGATCTTCATATAGATGTACATATAGCTCATCCTTCTTGTCCTCATTTTTATCATCCCTTCTACTCAAAAACAAAAGTGAAAATTTCTACACCAATTCCAATTATTTCATCCTAGACGGTACATTCTTCTCCCAATCCTCAATATACACACAAAACAAAAAAAATTGAATGCATATTGGTGCGAGTCTCAACCTTCGACATGTTTCAGGGTGCCCATACTTGCACCATCCCTCGTGTCCTCTCCGCTTACTAAAATCAGACGTGCAGTAGTCTTAATGCATTAAATTGGGTTAAATTCGGCCAACCCTGTGTCCAAAGGCCACCACTGCATTAAATCTCATGCCTTTTGTACCTGGCCCATATAATGGTATTTTCGGTTCTTTTCAATGGTTACAACTGGCTCCTCTACCACACCATGCCTCTCATTATCAATGCTACCTTTCTTTTTAAACAAATCTTTTATCAGCTGTCATAGTCTCATCATTAACTCATTGTATTGTGTATGCTACAATTGGAGTTCTAATGTCTTCCTTATGACTCTCCTTGTCTACCTTTCAATTCTCAAGGAATCATATACCATAACCCGATAACACTACCCCTAATCCATTGTCCTTTGATGACTACTATCCTTTTGTGTTCACTTTATGGGACTGCCATGCAAAGATGAACTTTGAAGGCTTCCTTCTTATACCTGTCGTTGTCATCACCAACTTTGTTAACTACCTCTTATATTTTCTTTGATTGTTGCAAGCACTTAACTGTCATAGTCATGTTTGAATTGATATTTTGTCCTTTTCTTCTCTTTTGTTCTTCAAGCTTGGTACTAAGTCCACCATATTTATTTCTTCATCACCACATCTTTTCCCCATTATCACATTAATATTTCCTATGCATCTATCATTGTCAATTATTCAACCCACCCTTATGATAGTTCAACATATTCATGTACAACTTTGATTGCTTGAGAATTCATTACTTGATAGAGTTTTGACATTAAAAGTATCAAAACATCTTGACAGAGGTTTTAATAGTTTGGACAAGGATTTTTACACTTCAACAAGGGCTTTCTTTCCTTATCAATACCAATCTACCCTTTGTCATGTTGAGAGCCATTCGTTGCACATCCAGTAAGCCTATCCATCTTTCACAAGGTTATTTTGACGTCATAGCTATACTATGTGCAGTTTGTACAATCAAAATCTTTACAAAAACTGCAACAGATATGCAGTCCATTCATTCAACAGTCGTGTAGTTTAGAGTCCTGAAATTATCATTGCAAGAAATGCCAGTCTGGTAGTTGTCTGCACATATTTTGATTTCCATATATTTCGCAGTCTATGTTTTGAGACTTAGTTGCGATCTGACCATATATCTAAACCCCACAATAGTTTTTGACTGTTGTAGATGAGATGGCAATTCATTTGGAAGGGAGGGTAGATGTAGGTGAGATCTTGGTTCTATGGATTGCTACATCGATATGTGTTAAATTGTTAATAGGTGAAGCAACTATCTTAATAAAGGTGTGATAAAATGTAATGTATCAAGACCCTTTTTCATTTGAGATTAGCACTAATAGTATGGTTATATATTGACTACTGCCTCTAAAATCTCAACACCATATTTGCCATAGCCGCATTCTGCTTGTATCCCTTTGATTGACACTTCAGGATACTCTGCCTAGATAGAATTTCCTAGCAATATATGTGGGACCATTTGTATTGCATTTGAGTATTATGAAACCAAATGCATTGTTCAGATTTCTTTGTAATAATTCCTTTGTAATACTCTTTCTGTGTACAAATAATTCCTTAGTTTATAGGCATGAATTCGATGCATGTGAAAGCAATATGCAGCGACGCGCCCATGTTGTCCATGTGCCCTTCTTCAAAAAATAGACAAAACATTAGGGATAGAAGCTTAATATTTCACCCTCTCCTAATGATTGGATACAATGTTGAAAATTATTGCTAAATAATTAAACCACCAGGAAATTGGGCACTGGCCAATTAGTAATTTTCTTCCCTGCAAAATAAAGGGAAAAGCAGAACTTTGGATTAACATTGCATTAAATCCCTTGCTCGGTTTCCAATGCACAAATAAATTTGCTCTTTGCTGAATCAAAAACATTGACTATTGCTTGGTACGTTTCTAAGAAAGCCTGCATTTGAAATATTGCTTACACAATTCGTTTTGCACATGATGCACCTTAAAGCCTCTATGAAATATCTAATGGCTCACATGGATTCTCCTTGGCTTGAAACCACTAGTGCTAAAAGAGTGGTGAATGAGGAGGAGAGAGTGGTAAATGGAGGGGAGAGTGGTGACTTGGGGGGGAGTGGGAGGAGGGCCCCCCCTGCTTTTTGTTAACTAGATCGATCGTTCTATAGTTGGCCAATATTGGCCCCAATCTTTATAATAGGAGGCTAATGTTTCCAATTGAGAAAAAAAAGCAGTCTCAATTGTGCCTTGGGAGCCGACTGCGGGATATGATGTAGCGTTAATCCAAATTTTTGTTTTTCCGTTTATTTTGGTGGAAAAAATATTGCTCTTTATCTTGGCCTGCATTGGTGTGTGGCTAATTTCTTGAGGGTTTAATTATTTAGTAATAATTTTAAATATTCTCTCCAATCATCGAGAGAGGCATGTGTTGTTCCTTGAAGAAACAAACAAAACATTGGGAAAACATTCGTAATACTTAAGGTAGGAGACTAATGTAATCGATTGAGCCAAAAGGCAATTTTAATTATTTCTTGCGAACTGAGCGCGGATATATGAAGCATTTATCTAGAGTTTTGTTTTTTAGTTTAATTTGCTGGGAAAAAAATTAGTTTTTATCTTCACATCTATTGGCCAGTGCCTTATTTCCCGGGGTGTTTAATTGCATTACACCGGAAGCTGCTTGAGCCTTCTTAAAGAAGGTCCACTTGTGTTTCATATAACTAGTGTTGCATTCTGAGAAATAGTCAACTCCACTATGTATGCTTCCACATTTTGCATATGAATAGTGCAATGATGAGTAGCTTGAACCTACTGAGGAGAATGGTGTTGTACCATGCATTTGCAAAATATGGATTCTATAATCCTATTTGCATTATGGTAGCAACTCATTCTTCTAAATAGGTTCAGTTTGTCCATCGTTGCAAAAAGTGGAAGCATAGACATATTCCATGCACAAATCAGCAGTTCCTATGGCCATGCGGCAAGCAGAAAACAACTTTACTACCCATAGGTGTAAGGAGAGAATTGGCAATGGTATGCAAAATTTTGCCTCTTATTTTGCAAGTTCTTGGTGAATTAGCATATTACAATATATTTGATATTTTCAGCTGACCTGTTTTGATATTGTTCAATACATTTGTTCTAGATTCTATAACAGAATAAAAAAGACCATGCAACTGCCATGTAGAAATCAGAAAACTTTTATGGACATAGACGAAGAACAGACCAGCTTCACTGTGCAAAGGGCTATAGACACATTTGACAATGGTACACAAATTTTCCTCTCTCGCTTTGGAGCATTTTCCTGTACCAACATACAAAAGTACATTTGAAAATTTCAATTTACCTATGTTGTTTGTTGTTTCCCATATGGACTTTGTTTTCATGCAAATTAATATGACAATTGATATATTCACGGGGAAGTTTTCTTCTCGTTTTTAGCTTTTCCCAATCTAATTTTTGGATTTTGTACATGCTTAAATTGTTACAGGTACTTGTTCTTCTGACAGGCACTTGTTGTGTTTGGAAATAGATTTATGAAGCTTTGGATCAACACATCTAAAGGTGGTGTCAAGCATGAAGGATTCAAGCTATTGGCATCAATCTTTAGACCCCTTTTGCATTTGCTATGTTAGACCATGTATTCTTTTGTAGAAGATATAATTGTACATAGATGCAAATACTGTAAGCAGTAACAATTCTAACTTAATGCTTTTCTTAGGATTGTATAGTACATGCACAATGAAAAGAAATTGTTTGTTGATTAGTCACTAATTTTAAACTTCCTATCATGTTGCAGGTTCAATTGCAATAAGCAACGATACAGAGACTATG
This sequence comes from Sequoia sempervirens, assembly GCA_007258455.2. Classification (NCBI taxonomy): domain Eukaryota; kingdom Viridiplantae; phylum Streptophyta; class Pinopsida; order Cupressales; family Cupressaceae; genus Sequoia; species Sequoia sempervirens. The sequence goes on from VDFB02093259.1 coordinate 28,025, forward strand.
CAACACCTACTTACAATTTGCGTTTGTAGTTACCGTATACTGTTCCTTGACAATTGTTCCATATTGGGCATATGGATTGAGCAACTCTACCTATAATTCTTGTATATTAGGACATATGCAATTAATGATAGACCTATATATATATATATGGGCTAAATGTTTTGTGACTGGGTCTTGTATAACATGGATTCTGCACTTATACCTAGCAGAATTATGCTCAATTTGTAAGCAACTATTTGGATGCAACAATCATGTAAATACTCAACATATTGACCAAAAAATGCTCGTTGCATCCTTGTCACAAAAAGTGAAGAGAATTACAAATACTCTTCCACCACCAGACTTTGCCTATTATACATTTTCCTAACTATTAGTTCCTCCCTTCCATTTATTGGTCATTATTAAGTTATTCTATTCCTTTTGCCAAATATATGCTCAAATGCACTGATAATAAAATGTTGCTTTTGTTCTATAGGAGCTGGGGTGCATCAGTATTCTGCATTAAGTCATAATCTAACAGCTTCCACATCACTGTTCTCATCGACGTGAGTAATTAATGATCATGACTATTGTATTGTGGCCTTTTAAAAATATGCATTTCATTCGTAGACAGCTTCAATACAGGTTTTGTTTACTCATATGCATTGACAATTAACTATTGATTTTGTTTTCTAGGGCGTACACTACATCTGCTATAACATACAAGGATATTGTTACACCCCCTGCAGACTTGGTGATGAAGGTGTGTAGTAGAATACTAAACTTATTTCTGCTTCACTTGCTTGCAAAGAAAAGAAAAATTATATTCAATTGCATTCAACAGTACAAGTTTCGCATATTGCTAAATAGTCATTGTACTACTGAATAGTCACAATACAATCTATTTTTTTGCTGAATAGACATTGCACTACTGAATAGTCACAATACAAGCTGCCTTCTAGCCAAAAAAAAACCCCTGTTTGGGCAATATGGTCATAAACAATCCGCCCAAAAAATAAGAACTCCCCCTACAGCCAATTGATGTGGAGACCTACACACCGAATATTGAACCACATTTTACATCAATTGATGAAGCTCTCCACGATGCACATTGTTTTTGAATCGATACATTCAACTACAAAGTAGGTGATTGCCTATTTGACATGATACATGTTTTGCTTCACTCTCGCTATTCTCCAAATCAGCTATGCAATGGTCTTGTTGACCATTTTCTACATCACCTTTGCAATGACTGCACCATAGCTTCAAGTTCCTATGAAAATGACTTGCATCCAACATTCCTTAGGCAATTGCATGGTGTAGAAGACAAAAACACATACCTACATAGAATGAGGCTTTCAGCCACAGAGCATAATAACAATGGTGAAACTGGGCTTTGGGGTGACACATTTTGTTTAAAATGGCTAGCACATTGGTTGGACATACCAATATGCATTTGGTCTGCAAGGTTCAAAACAAGGTACTTGCATTTCAACAAGGACGGATGCAATCCTTTGATATCAATTCTTTTCCATGATACAAATCCTGCTGCTGGACACTTTGAACCTATGTTTTCACGACTAAACACGTACAATTGCATTCAAAAAATTCAGCGACACTTGGCAAACACATATTGCAGTTTCGAGAGCACTTGGACCACAATTGCAAATGCATTTGATACACTTGGCCTTTGTAGGCCTGCAACATTTTCCGCTACATGTGACGAAAGCATGTTTGCGGCCATAGTTGTCCTAGTTGATGAACACTTTGATCCAATTGCTTTGCGATTATTCATGGCCCAGTCATTAGCAAATGCGTTGGAAATTGAGAACAAGTATGTGTTGGCATGCTTTAGCTCTTCTGGTCAGCATACCATAGCAAACAACAATCGTCTATTGTGAATTCAATCATTAGTTTCCAACATTGGAATACCATATGTCTAAAGTGGCCTTGAGGGGACTAAATTTTGCATATTATGGCTCTCGCACATATTCCAGGAAACAATACACGTATGGAAAGCATCTCCATCGCCTGGTTCAAAAACATACAGAAATAGCAAAGAGCCAATGAAGAGCTTTAATCTGATTTGCTTTGTAGACAACTCAAATCATCATCATTACGAACCACTTCAACAAAAACAACAATTGACTCATCACATGCATATTAACAGTTCCGTTGATGTTCAATATATGACAAATGACTTCAAAATTGCATCTAGTCCTACATTTGAAGGCAACCTAATAGTTCCAAAAGCATTGTGTAGTTGTCAATCAGATGCTTGCACTGCATCGCACTCCACTTCCACGTACAATATTGCAAGAGACAATACAACTAGTTACATTTCAGCAAGTCTAGATCATAAAAGAACATGAACTTTTCCCATCTCAAACCTACATGTTCGTAACTCTTTACGATGTTTGAAAGCAGCAATACGTGGCATAGGTCAACAACGAATGGGCATGCGAAATGAGCAAACAACATTCAAAGATGCTCCAAACCAAATATACAGATCTTTAGAACCTTGTAATTGTACAACAAATACAAGCAATGAATTGATACACAACCAGAGAATGAACTGTCTGAAAGAAAACATTTCTTCAACAGAGGCCTACCACTCAAACATTGCAGCAGCCACACTCTCTCTGTCAACTATAGCAACTGCCCATATTGAAACAACAAACAACAAAAGCAGGCCTGGGAAAAATATTGGTCGTGAACAGCCACCACATTGTTTAAAAACAAAACAGAAACCTGCAGCAACACATTCACTAGATGATATAAGCAAATGCCTGCAACCGAAGACTTCTACACCAAACACAAAGACAAAATCAACATCGCATGAGACATTGCACTCTCTTAAAGCAAAAATGCGTAATCGAAACATGGCACATAGAAGCATTGCACAAACAACAAGTTCCACTTCTGTTCCACATAATAACAACATCACAAGTAAAAAATAGTCCTCCAACAATAGTCCAAATCCAATCCACCAACAATCATTAGATTCTATGAAAAGACAAATGCAACGCCCACAGGCACAATGTCTTTTGCATATGCGAAATCGAAGTCAGGTATGCACCACAAGTACAAACTTGTCGCATCAACAATCATTACATTCTCTTAAAAGACAGATGTGCACAGCAGGTAAACATCATACTTTTCACATGCCAAATCTGAAATGTAGATCCTCTGCATCTTCTATACTCTAGAACACAGTCACTAGCGATCGACAAACAAAAAAGAAATGGAAATTTACAAAACCGAACACAGTAGAAAAATCCATTGACAAATACTTGCAAAGCATAAATGACACACCT
>VDFB02093260.1:0-19290 GCA_007258455.2 Sequoia sempervirens
GTCACTAGTGATGAGACCCTTCTCCATCCCACACCTGTCATTACTGTTCCCACCCCTAGCACCACCCAAACCACTAAAATCATCGAACCCACCGAATCCATTGAACCCCCATCTCCTACCCCGAGAGCTGTCAAACCCATCGAAGACAATCAAACCCAATCACCCTCTTCTACTCCTAGATCCACCCAATCCAGCGAAGACACCCAAATACAATCCACTCCTCCCGCTCCTAGTATCACCAAAATCCATTCCCATGAACTTCATGAAGCCCCCATCCTTCCATCTCCCCCACTTGAGGAGTCTCTTCAACACCCCTTCATCATGCCACTCACACACGATGAGTCATTCCAAAAGATTGATCCAGAGCATACCAACATCTCCCCTTCTCCACATCATGATCCTGTTGTCCCATCTAGTCCATCTCAAGATCACAGTCCTTCATCCATTCCATCCCATGATCCCCTTGACACTCAAGATTCAATCACTCCATTGCATGAGCCCTTCTTACTCGCCGTCACAAATCCAAATCCTAGCATATCACCTAATCCCTCTCCTGATCCCTTACCACTCACTCCTCATGATCAAGATGCTGCTCTCCCATCATCTCCATCCCATGATCCTCCATCACCGCCTAATCCTACTACCCCCACACCACTTTTATATTCCCTTGGTACTCTCACATTCATCTGTGGTGGTTTTCTTGCAAACAAGGAACTGAGCATATACACTACCCATCCTCCACCTAATAATGAACTCACATCATTCTTCCAAGATAACAAGTATCCTACCATATATCACATGATCAAGAGCATGAACTATCAAGAAAAAGGTTTAGGCCTTCATGAGCAAGGTATTTTGGAGCCCATCGATGTCCAAGAAAATTCAGGTACATAAGGTCTTGGATATACTTCTCAAGACTCGCAATCCAAAAATGTTGGTACAACCTTTATCCATCCTCAATGAGTCTCCTCCAAAAGAATAATTGGCTCTTCCCATCACTCCACTAAACCATTTTCCACCATCCCCCCTCCATCGTATCACCTCACAACAACCATCCATATTCCTCCTTCATCTTCTGAATCCATTTTGGGCCCTTATGTCCCTCCATCCACCATCTCCCATCCTTCATCTGCTCAATCTATTTTGGGCCCTTATGTCCCTCCATCTACCATCATGCATCCTCTAGCTACTAAGTCCCAATCACCTCCTCCATCCTATCCTATTCATCCTTTTATCTACCAATCACCTATCCATGTCACCCACCATAAACATCCCACTCTCATGTCCCCTAATCAGGATCAACAAAGGAACATACCTACACATCCTCCATCCACCTATCATCCCCAAAGTCCTACCTCCATCACTCCATTCATGTTTCCTCCATGTCATCCATCTCCTCACACCCATCCCATTGCTATTAAAAGCACTTTGGATGCTAACACAAAAATGAATAATTCTAAACATCCACATGAATCTAAAGCTCCTCATGTCCCTGATAGAGCCCCCAAAATGCTTGAAATTTTGAGTATTTTATGCTTGCTATTCACATGTCAAATGTACCCATCTTCAGGGTTTAAGGGTTTATTTGGTTAGTCTTGCCTTCAATGATTCATCCTTGAGCGTTCTAATTTTGTGTTAACTAGTTTTTCCGGTTGCTGGTCTCTTTAGTCAACTTTTAAGCCATCAACATACATCAGTTACTGGCCCCAAAGTCTTAAGGTTGTTGGTCATTTTGATTTATCCTCAAGACAGGTTTTTAATTTTTGATTTATGGCTTAAGTCATTAACTCATGAGGGTGTCTTCCTCATTGGCCTAGTCCAGGACCCCTTTTATAAATAACTTTGTTTCATGCGTAGGTTGAATAGTTACCAAATCACAAGACTCCATCTAGGTCGTTCCTTGCTGGCTCACTCATTTGAAGTACATACAAGTTAAAAGTTGTGAGGTTAGCGAGATGCCATCACGTGTGATCGGGCCCACCCGCTATGTCACATCTCAATGCCCAGAGCCTGTAGATCAACGACACCAACAAAGTGACGAAAGATGATCACCATTGTTCCTCGCTAGCTCGCGGAAATGAGATGCAAGCTCTTTAAGAATGGAAAGACCCATGAGAAGCTGCCATGTATACTCTACAGCTGTAGGCAAGTGGAGCCCATAGGTACATGAGAATGTCTCATTAGAAAACTTCCATTGGTCATCTTCTTTTTGTATATTTGTTAAATTTTGCTGTGGTGACTCTTGGGTGTGCCTTCGTGGAAAAATCCTGATGATTCGACATGGGTCGTGTGCTTGCGTGGAATCTTGGTTGTTTGGTTTGTGGTACTCGGGTGGCAAGGGAAGTTTTGGTGACACTTTTCACTTTCTTCCCCAGTGGCGGTTATGGTTTATGCTTTCTCGTTTTGGCTTGTTTCTATAATTTCAACATGTGGGTTCCAAAATTCATACCAAATGCTGTTGAAATTCGAGTGAAATTACAATTTTGTATTGTAATTGCATTCGGGTTCAAAGCTTGTTGCTCCCTATTAGTATAAAGGGAATTCAAGATTCAAATGCATGGGAGATAGAAAAATAGACATAGAAAGGAGAAGAATATACATAGAAAAGAGAAGAGAAGATGATAGAAAATATCAGGCTAGGTTTAGGCCAGTCATAATGCAATTATAAGTAATAGGAATGGAATAGCATGTTTGTTTTGAGTTGCATTGGACAAGTATATACATACTATCTTAAAATTGTTGTGCATATTTGATCTATGAATATAAATACAAGCTTATCTATGATACATTTTCTCTTCTTTTGTGGGTTTGAGTAAATCTTGAATGGTATTGTCAATGACATTTTCGTTCATCTTTTGAATTTCAATTCAAATGTGTATCTTTGTTTTAGGCCTTCATTAAAGTAATCAATTAAATGCTCAAACAGAGTTATAAATTTACAATTATCTGCTTGGGATACAATAAGAAGTTATGCATCATGGATTTTGAATCTCATAATGCAAAGTTGTTATGTAGATAGTCCCTTCCATTAGGATCTAAAATCACTTATGTATTACTGATAGTGTGTGTATGATTCCATAGCCCAATTCAATAAGGCACTAGTCTGTTTCTTTGAGATATTTGCCTAATGGGTTAATCAAATTATTCTATGGTGGCCAACCTAGAAGTAGAATTTAAATTCATTTTAAAATTTCCAAAATCTTTATAAAAATCTTATAATCATTTGTCATAAGTGTGGGAATTTACTAAAATGGTAGCAAGTTACTTAGGAACTAGCCAATTCCATGGTATGCTTTGCTTATTTGCCTTTTCAATTGAAATGACCTGTGAAAAAGATGTGTGCCACCAAATGCATCTTAGGTGAACACCAATAGGAATACCCTCCTTGGCCCCACAAAGCCTAAAGTGTAGAAGATCTTAGTCTGTCACTAGATCTTGTTAGTTGGCCAGTCATTTTCAAGAGTTTTGAGTATAGGAAATGACAATTCCTTAGAGATTCCTTTGGGTGCACTGAGAAAACAACCAATAGTCCCCTCTAAAAGACATGTTGATGAAAAGAAAAATCAAATCCCAAATCCAAATCAAACCCACAGGCCACAAAGGCCCACCAAAGCAAAGATCAAAACCATGTGGATCCCAAAGAAAAAAGATGCAATACCTTCAAATGAAAAATCTATAACATCCAAAGTTGCTAATCCAAAAGCTAATCATTTTGATCCACCATCTCCTAAATCTGTTTTGGGTCCTTATGTCCCAAAATTCACTATCCCATCTCCTCCATTATCCCCACATTCTCCCTCCATTAATCCTCCTATCCTTTCACATACACCACCATATGTGCCTATGTTAGTCTTGAACTCATTTCCCCATCACACACCTACCCCATCATTCCATCCATAAAGTTTCCAACATCCCATCCATTATCCCACATATCTTCCTCATCCAATCCCTTTAATCCATCCCCTTGCATAATCCATCCATCTTCATAACCTTGGTTGTACCAACATTTAATAGTCACTTCACACATGGGATCTTAATACCTCATATGGAACTTGATGCTTGAGTCCTTCATCCATCTCCTTATCGCATATCTTCTAAATCCCCTTATCCAAATCCCTATCCTTATCCATCTCCTTCCGCATACTATCCAAAAATCCAAAAAAAATAGAAAAGTAAAAAAAAAATCAAAAAATGAAAAAAAGAAGTAAAGAGAAATAATTTTTCCAATGGTGAAAACTTGGCAAACAAGCACCTTGGATAAGTACCATGATGAAAACCTAGAAAACATGCATCATGTGTAAATCTCCATCCAACTTACTTTGACACTTGGGGGCAATCCCCTTCACCCATCTCCTCCATCTCACTTATCTTACACATCTTGTTTGTCATATCACATTTATCCCAATCTCTCCATCCTCCTTGTGATCTTGATATAGATAGGGGAAAACATCTATACATGCTTTGGACACCTCTTGGCATACATTCCCCTCACCCATACACTATCCTAATCCTTATCCACATCCATCTACCTTCCCTGTCCACCTGTCATGCTACCATCAATCTCCCTTCCTTATCCATGCATTCTATTCATATCCATCTCACTCCCTTATTTTACCATCCTTCTATCTTCCATCTATCTTGCCTCATTATACATGACATATCTAGAGCGGGGCATCTTCTTCTTTGTGACATAGTGCTTGGAGACATCATTCATCAATATTACAATCCCTTCCATCTCCCCATCCTTATCTTCCTATCCATCCAAACAATCCCTTCCATCTTCCCATTATTATCTTCCTATACATCCCTCATAGCATCCCTTCCATCTTCCAATCCTTATCTTCCTATCCATCCCTCATAGCATCCCTTCCATCTCCCCATCCTTATCTCCTTACCCATCCAAAAATGATTTTCATATCCCCATCCTTATCTTCCTATCCATCCAAACAATCCTTTCCATCTTCCCATCCTTATCTTCCTATCCATCCCTTATAGCAATCCTTTTCATCTCCCCATCCTTATCTCCTTATCCATTTCCATCTCTATCCTCATCCCATCTTATAATCCCTTGTCATTGGTATTTGGCTATAGGCTTCCCCCCAATGCAACCCAATGCCATCTATCTCATCATCATCACTCCCACTTCTTTCGCGCATCTTTCTAGTCTCCTGTCACTTATCATCCTCCCAATTCATTTTGATGATTTGGATAACAATCCAATCCTTGAGCTTCGTATCATCCTATCCAATCCACCAGGTTTATCTTGTCTCATCATATCAGTCCCATCAATTTATCCACTTATCATGGTTATCTCATCATCCTTTATCCATGGTCAATCATTGGTCTTTTGTCGAACTACGTTTCCCCTGCACTTTCACGTAGGCAAGGTTGATCTTTTGATCCACCCCCAAGGCTCCTTTTGTCCATCCTCTCATCCATCGAGGACTCCATCGTCCTCTTCCCACTTTTACCCATGGTCAGTCATCAACCTTTTATCAAACTACAAGGGCTCTACGCTTTCACATAGGCAAGGCTAATCTCTGATCAACCCCCGAGCCCCTAGGTCTTTAGGGTATGTCAATCTCATGTCTTGTCTCTCTTGTGTCATGTCATCAAGTTATGTCCTTATCTAGCTGGTTCTTCACAAACGAGATCCACTCATATCATGAGATCCAATCAGCTTTGAGTATCCCGCGTCATAACGATCTTTTAGTTTAGTATCCATCTATGGTCTCAACATGATGCATCCTTCCTAACAAACCTCATCAATCCCATCCATACCCTTGATCCTATGGCAAAGGATGTTTGAAATTGATTGTGATCTTTTGATGCTTTTGGATTTTATTTATCATTTGAGCTCCCTATCACAACTTGTCAAGGTCGCCTTGATCCATCATATCATGGTGTGCTTTGACTAGTAAACATAGGGGCGTATCTTGATCTTTTGTTTGTTGTTTTTTCCTTGGTTGTCTCGTGTTGTACCCACCAAGATCCCTATGGTCTTGTGTTACACTGGGGCATCCTTTTGTGCTTGTGGTTATCCAAACGCTTGGCTCAACCAAGGTCTTTGCGACTTTGGGGTGTTCAGATAGCCTTCTTGTCTGTTGTGTTTGTTTCATGCATTAGACACTAATTCTCCTTGGTTACACATACCCTGGCACCTGGTGTCTTATGCTATAGCAAAAATTAGTGCTCCAAAAATGGCAAATCACATTAGGATTGCATTTCATTTTCCATTCCATTGTATTGCATGTATCCTCCATCTCTTCTCGTCCATCTTTTCATCAATCCTCATCATTTCATCCTCTTTTCAATCTTCTTAGAATAACATGGATTGGTTATTCTAAGTGCCCTCATCATATCATCATCTCTTCAATATTCTTAGAATAATATAGATTGGTTATTCTAAGCATATTTTCCTTCATTGTTTTTATTCTTTTAATCCCTCTCACATATCAATCCAATCCTCATCCATTCAATCTATCACAAATCATCTAATCACATCCTTGGTCTTGTTCCCAACCTTGCTACTATTACCAAATTTTTGCCTCCAACTCATTTGGAGGGCTGGAATCAATTTATCACACCATAGGGTGGAATTGCAGTTTAAGTTCAATGTTGTTTTGCATTATCATTATTATGTATTAAGTAATAGTTATGCATCTTTAAAAGAGAAATAGAATTTCAGAAAATTAAGTTTCCAGAATGCCATTCAGATGTTGCAGAATTAAAAGAAGTACATAATTGATAACATGAGCAAATAGCATTTCAGATGCTTTCTTTTATTTCGTAAAGAACTCATATTTTTATAAGGCTTCATTTGATTTCACAATTAGAATGATATTACAACATTGCATGAAAATGCATTTTCCTTTTCAATTGAAAATTAGAATTGAAAAAGATCCACACAAGCCATGGATGTAACTATTACAACACATTGCTAATAGTACACTGCACTACAAGAGATGCAGAAAGTAAAACACATAAGTGACGACATAATCATCATTGCCTGATTATCGACGTTTGATGCTGAATGGTGCACCTTGCCTTCTTGAGCTTTGTCGACCTATAAGAGGAAAAGAGGGGTGTTAGTGGCTCCGATTATGATGTAACTTATATGGAGCACCCACAATAGTACAACATACTATTAACCATTCATTTGAACAATCAATCAATCAAGTGTAGTATGAAATAAGTGAGTTGAAAGAGAAATAACAATATCATGACCAACATGTTCTATTTTTTATACTAACATTGTTTGCTTCCTTGTGTAGGTATAGGTAAAATCATGAAGCTGAACATTGTTCAAAGACCAAGCATGTGGAGGAAAATAGGCTCCCAAAAGGGTAGAGCTCTACATGCTACCCTATTCATTAATGGGATGATTTAAAGATACATTATCATATTCATCAAATGAAATGAAGAACAACTGAAAGAGTAAAAACAGATTTATCCATCGAGCAACTAAACCAACTGTGCATTCGTAACAATCAGTTTTTTTTTTCTGAAGGCTACAGGTAAACAATGAGTTTAGTTCACTAAATAAATTCAACTGAGTACAATTACATCAGATATTGCTAAATAATTTCATGTTTTGTGCTGATCGTAATCATATATATTAGGCAAGTTTCAATTCATTAGTTCTTTCTCTTTACAGTCAAGGATAGTGAATAGGCATACATTATGCCTTAATCGTTTGTCTTAGTTTTATCATGATAGAAAACAAATTTGAGAGAAGTTTATTTAAAGTGGAACATAAAAATGCATGAAGAGTACCATGTTACAACTGAGTATGAGACAAAAATTAGACACTCAAGTGGTTAATAAACTACCAATTTCAGCTTGACTGGCAATGCAGTGTATTCAAATGACAGATAAGTCACTAGTTCCAGTTGATTAATAAGTAAATACTGCATTATGAATTGTAATAATAAAGAGATCATTCCACAATGTTAAGGGAAGAGCAAGCTTTGTTTTTCCAGAATGAATTCTGAGTTGTCAGTTATGCATATGAACTGGTGAGTAAGGTGTAGTCCATAAAGTGATGCAATGTTTCAATTTAAAAATCTCTATGGAGTTCAAGAATAGAAGGTAGAAGTTGTTGTGTTAAAGTTGAGAGAAAACAAAGGACCCTGTTGTGCATACAAATTATAGGCATGAAAATAATATGCATTAAGAGGCCATCCTTTCCACAACAAACAAGCACAAAATCATGCTGCAAATAAGAAATCTGAATGTTTAAAGAAGCCCAGGCTTTGCACAATTACTGGGATTACTAACCTTTTATGTCTTAAGCAAGTTTGCATGGCAGGGATTGTTCTATTATGCCTTCAAGGAGTTACAAGTATCAAGCAAATGATTTTCCCAGTTTCGAACATGGCCAAGTACATGAGCTTCATTTCGAGAATATCAAGTTTTTTCAACACAATACAAGCAAGATGTTTATAGGTGGAGATCACTGTTTTTTAGAAATATATGAAGTCTAATTGATGCAGTGTTTCCAAGAATATCAGGTTATTTATATTCATTTCAAATTAAGGGACACAAGATGAACAAGGTGAGCTCTCACTGGGAATAGACTAATAGAAGCCAAGCTCAAATTCATGTAGGCCTAAGTGCTTGAAGCATAGGAATGAGTTAGAAGAAAATAAACTCATACAGGCTGCGGCCTTAGGGCCTTTTGATATTCAATAACAAAGTGGAAAAGGCTATTATACCATGAAAGGAAGCTTACCCACTGGAGATTTAGCTATCTGAAGAACATGGAGAAGGTTATCAAAGCATTCGAGCTTGAGTTTCGACTCAGTCATGGCGGCAGCAGAGCTTCTTTCCTTCAAACTAGAGAGTGCAAAATGAGTGATCATTAGGGTTTGACTTTGTTTTGATCAAAGCCCTAATTCGACCCTATCATCATCCAGAATGTTCAATCGAAGCATGTGGTGAATGTCAAATGGAGGTCGAAATTATAACCTATGCCTTATGACTTTATTAAAATCTGAGCTTAATACTTATGTGAGGCCGAAATTCAAATGCCTAGGATGGTCGGCATGTTAAGTCTTTGAGACTTACTTCGTGCCTTAGTGAAATATGGAGTTTGGATACCTTATGTTATTGTTTCATGAGAAAACAATAAGGGTGTAATGGTGAATAGTTGATGACTTATAATGTTTTTGATCAATTATCTATTTTAGGGTTTTATTTTTAGTTGATTTTGGAGAAATCAATGAAGATTGAAGATATGAAGGAGGATAATTGTGTTAATGTTTTATTGATTTTTTGAGAAAAATCAAAATAATGTAATGGAGCAATAAGGAGTTTTTCTTTTTGCAAAATATTTTTTAAAAAATCTTTAATTGCAAAAAATAGATAAATTGTGCAAATCTGCATCTTGTAAAGCAGAATCATAAAAGCGATATTCTATAATTGCTTTGTGATTTCTTGCTATTTTTAGCAGATTTTGTTGACTTTTACTCTTGGTCGGATTTCAGACCTATCTTGGAGAGATAAGGTTGTTTTTGAGCTTTTAAAGCAAGATTAGCCTATTTTTAGAGGCTTGACAGTGTGATCATAAAAGTAGTATGCTTTTTTCTGCTTTTAGGCAGTTTTTGAGACAGTTTGAGCCTTTTTTCCTTGAGCTTTTTTTGAGCTCCGGATTAGGGTTTCTTGAGAGTTCTTTTCAAAGACTTATTCTTTTCAGCTCCTCTCGGTAGTTGAAGTCGGAGTTCACTTTCGGACACATTTTTGAGCTTGTGAACCCATTATTGTACTCAGTTTCAGATTATGGCATTCTCCTTCAGTTGAATAAAGACAACATTCCTATTTCTCATTTCTGTGTCCATTTGCAGTTTTAGTTTGATTTTATCTTGTGATTTATGTTTACAGAATCCTTGTTTTGTCCTTAAACTGTAATTCTTAATGCAGAAAGTTCATTAATACAGGTTGCATTGTTGTGCTTTAAGTCAAGTCTTCATGCAAATCATTCATGTATCAATTGTTCATGAGAAATTGTGAAAATACCGCATCTTTCTGAAAGTTGTTTGTGAGAAAAAGATCATTACCATCATTAAATCATTATCAGGTTTTGAATTCATCGTTTAGGCTCATATTTATTTCCAAGTTATCTTTTATCCCTTTCCTCAGAAGTTATTTTAGAATAGAATTCATCATTTGGAGAACCAACTCACTCTGGAGATTCCTCTTTTGTGCAGATCACCCACATTTGAAAGAGGTTTCCATGTTTGAAGAGTTAGATATTGCATTTAGTAGGGTGCAAATCTATGACAAAGCTACAAGCTTACCAATCATCATCATCATCATCATCATCATCATCATCATCATCGTCGTATTCGAGATGTATCCTTCCCTCATCAACAACACTTTCATCATCATCATCGGGATGTATCCTTCCCTATCCTCATGTTGTTTCGGGATATATCATTCCCTCATCAACAACAATCCATCCATCATCAACCCATTTTGGCTTGTACCTTTACTGGGGCAACATCACCTTTGTCCTTGAATCCATTTGTGCTTGCTTTTATCTCTTCATCTTATGTCATCCTCTCTTATCCATCACTTTGCATCATCTTCTCCATCTTCCCTTCATCATCTCATCCATTTCAAGAGCACACCTATGTTCTCTTGAACCTGCATGTCCTCTCGAGGGGGCATCCTCAATCCCTAATCTTCATCTTCACTCCCATCATCCTTCTTCCTAGTCTTTCCATTGAATGACTGGGGTATCTTTTCCACTCTAACCATCTTCTCCCTGATGCTATCTTTTAATCTTCTTTGAAATGATGCTACTTCATAACACCATCTCAAAGAGGGGCAAAATGTAGTCATCCAAATTTGACCACACCCATATGGTCAAATCCATCTATTTCATCGATATTAATTAAATGCTTTATTTAATTAATATTTCACATTTTTCCTAAGGTTCCTAAAGTATGTAATTTAATAATTAAATACTTTACCTTTTATCCCTTCTTCTCTAAATTAAATAAATACATCAATTTATTTAATTTAGTCATTTAGCCTTTTTGAATTTAAATCAATTTTAAATTCCCTCTTTTCTCTCTCCTTGTCACATCCTTTATAATCTTCTTCTAATTTGGATTAGTTTAAATAATCCATGATTAGGATGTGCACACCCTTAATCAGGATTAATGTCACATCCTCCATATTTGGCCACTTGTCTCTAATCCCTCATTAATTTTCTTAATCACCTGTTTGCACAACCTTAATCTAATCACATGCCATCTTTGGTATGTCCTCTAAGTCAACCCTTCATAAGTACTTTCCTTTTTGAGTCTTGACCTCTTCCCCCATGTGGATTAAAAATTCACATTTATTCATTTAATGCATTTCTCTTCCCCATGTAGGTTTTTGAGAAATTCTAAGTCCTCTCATAAGTCACATCAGTCACATGGGACAAGGACCTCCTTTATGAGGACCTTGTCTTATCCCTAGGATACCCCCCGATCATGTATTCACATTTATTCCCCCAAAAAATTCTCTCATCCCCATGATGATAAGAGAGGACTTTCTAAAATTCCTCACTTGTCACCATCATCCTCATATGGCGACAAAAACTTCTTTTTTGAGGAAATCTCTCTTAATCCCAAGGTACTTATAAGTACCTCCACCTCACATGTCCTTTTTCCACATCACCTGTCCTTGTGACACCTCCTCTTCCACATGGCAGGATGTGAGGTCTTGTGAGTCCTCAACTCATCACAACCCTCCATCTTGTCCATGTTGGCTAAATCCTAGCCATTCAAATCCCTAGAGGCCTTTCCCCTAAAATAGAGGATTTTTGGTTTCATTTTCTCATTATGCACTCATCCATTCAAGCTCTCCAACTTTCAACAAATCTCAAGCTCAAGCAATCTCATACTCTTATCCTCCATTTTTGAATCCTCAAGCTCATCTTGCACTCATTTTGTTCATCTTATCACATACCCACTTGCATCATTTGAATCCTCATCACATCTAGATCATTTTGCATATCATTTTAGGTTATTTTCCATCAAGGAGCACACATCTCAACATCAAAGGGCCAACCAAGAAGATCAACTTGAACAAAGGTATAATCATTCTTTTCTCTCTCTTTTGTTTAAGTTCAACTTAGGCTTATCTCGAGGTGTTGTTTGCGTTTTCCCTTGCTCGCATTTTGTTTCGTTTTGCATTTTAGACTAGGAGATTTCACCTACACACAATATGAAATCATTCAATATGATATTAACCTATTTGAACTTTATTTGAGTAAAGGTAGAAGATGAGGATTTGTATAAATTTTCTATGTTATTTTCTATATTTATGGGACCGCCTTATTATCGCTATTTGGAGCAAATTACACTAGGATGAAAATAGATGAAATAGTGAAATCATTAATTTTAAAAAATATGCACATATAATTATAAATCAATCAAGGAGGCCCTAGATATTTGTGATTGATACAAAGATAAATAAAATAAGGACAAGAAGCAATATAAGTCCATATCTAAATATCATGGGAGATCCAAATCTCTTGGTAAGTCTAAGAATTTTTTTATAACTATTCTCCAAAAAGTAGGACAATGAAGACATCATTAGAAAAACATATTGCATCTTGATGCAAAACACTTATGGAGCATAATATTCTAAAGATATTATCTAAACTAGAGGTAGCATAGATGGGTCATGTCCCATCCCGTACATTCATGTACAAGGAAAGATATGAATGAAAATGCATGTAGTATGTGCATAAGGAGGAATATATGTAAAAAAGGATAAGAGATAAATGTATGGAAGAACTATATATGGAAGAACACATGTATGAAGATTAGATAAGAGATATGCAAGAGTATAGGAGAAGATATAACATTGTACTATTTTTAATGTGATTAATACAATGGATACCAAAATTTTTATCTATATAATGTTATTTGTCATTTTGTGAGTATATAAGTAATTAATCCTATATCAGATTCTATTGGTGTTCACCTTTATATGAATAAGTTCGGGATATAAACTACAACACTTAGAAAGTACTTGGGGCTTAGAACTTTGATTTGTGCTTCCCTAGATTTCTTGCTAACATTTGTTTTGTTGCCAAGACCTTGGTTAGATGATATAAAGGATAGTAACACCCAACATTTTAAGAAACTTAAAACATAGATAGAGAAAGAAAAGAAAATAAATGAGGATATAAAAATATGCAAAACTATCCTCTTGGTACTTACCCTGTGAGAGGGGGTTAGGAACTAGAGGGATGGAGAAAGGAAAGGGGAGAGATTCTGGAAGGGATCTTTGAAGAGATGTGACCTTTGAGAAAAAAACTACCAAATAAATACCATGAAAAATAATAAAAGGATTAATAAAACCCCAAATCAATCACACCTATGAAAAAATGAGATAAGACAACCACAAGAAGGATTAGAGAACAAATTGAATTGGTAAGAAAATTAAACATGGCTAGCCCAAATGAAGAAGAGAGAAGACAACAACAAAAGAATGAAAGAGAAGAAACACTCTGCAGAAGGATTGGAATTGTAGAAAAAGATGAGAAGTGAGTGCATTGAAGAGGGTGTTGTTGAGCACACCAAAGGGGGTGCTACCAAGGAAAAATGAAAAAAGAATAAAGAAGAGGAATGAGGAACTTTGTAAAGATCATAAATATGTTGGGAAAAAGTAGGACAACTCATAACTAGTATAAAGAAAAATATTAATGATTATGGGGAATCTAGAAATTTTCTATTATGACCTTGTAACAATATAGAGACTCCATTACTACATGCCCTTCTAAAAGTCTAACAATTAGGAAAGACCTATCAAACCTTACCATCAATTTGGATGATATATTTATGGAATTTGTGAAAACTCCCAAGAAGACTCCATCAATTCAAGAAGAATATTTAGAAGAACTAGTTAGTAGAAGAATAAGGAAATTAAAAGAAAAATAAATAAGGAAAAGTGGAGAGAATAGATTGAATTTGGGTAAAGAGTTATGTTTAAAAACAACAAAATGACACTAACAAATAAGAAAATGAAAAGATATTTAAAAGAGTCACAACCCCCCAACTAGGATCCATCCCCTCATCCATATAAGAGTTAATGAATTTTAAAAGAAGAGATTCCACAAGACAAGGAAACAAGGAAACAAGGAAAGAAGCAGGAAAATAAGCAACATGGGCCGAAATACTTGGAAAAGAATATTTTGATATAAAATTAGCAAGAGATAAAGTTAGAGAACAAAAACCTCATACTATTAGAAAGATAAAGAAAGAGAAGGAAGAAAAACCTAGTTAGAAAATCCAAAAAGTTAGAATTGGAGAAAGAAAAGACAAGATGGAATCCACAATCAAGATCCCAATATTTGGAAAAGATACAACAAAAGCTCCAAAACACATATTTTTACTAGAATCCCTATGGGAAAGGTAGTAAATAGATGAAGATAAGATAAAATTACTTGAATGTGTATCCTCACTTAGAAAATAGGTATTAGACTAGTATAAGAAGACCTATCCTAAACATGGAAAAAGATGGGATGAGGTAAAACAAGATTTCCTAGCTAATTTTGACACTCTAAATGTTAGAATAGAGAGTGTAAGTAAAACGAGAGATCTAATATAGAGGGAAGAAGAATTAGTAAAAGAATATGATAGACAATTCAAAGAAGTTTGTCACAAGCTAGAAGAACCATTGACAAAAAGATAGAAGATATAGTGGTTTATTTCTAGACTTCAAAAAGACATAAGAGAAAATTTGGATGAAAGAATATTCAATACTTATATAGATTGAATCACCATGGCATACCGTGCATTGAAGCCAAAAATTGGCACATACCTCAAAAAGATGACATGAAGGAGAATATTGAGAAGTTACAACTTGCGATAGAAAACTAACAATACATAATTCAATCTTAGCAAGAGAAGAAACAACGAAAACCAAAGAAATCTGGTGCACATACTACTCAAGAGAAGGTTACCTCTAGAATGACTACCCTAAGGCTCAAGTAGAGAGAACTATCACTACACTACATATAGAATTAAAGACAATTTTAGCCAAAATTGTAGTGTCTAAAATTGCATACCCTTGCAATTTCACCTATACTTTTGTATCCACTCCCTTAGTACTTGTGTAGGCTCATCTTAGGCCTTGCATCAACCTATTCCCCTCTTATTATGCTCAAGACCCCTTTTTAGGAGCTACCTTCTTATGTCAATTTTGTGTTAACCATGTGTTTTCCTCATTTCCCACCATGTTTTAGCATGATTTGTCTAGACACTAGAGCATTGTGGGGACATCCACATGTCATGCTAGTTTCCCATGACATTTCAACATTTAAACAACCATTTCTAATATTTTTTCCACTTTTCACCTACTTTGATTGGTGGAACCAACTCAAGATGGTTTGTAATGGCTCATAAACCTCTTTTTCCCCCTCTTCTCTCTTAAAAATCTATATTTTCACTTCATTTGGTCTCTCTTGATCTCTCTTGTACTTTCTCTCTTGGAAATTATGTCTTTTCTCTCCTCTCAATATTTCACAACTCTTTCTTTCTCTCAAGCTCTCACAGTAGTCTTTACAACTTCCAGTTTGTCTCTCACAAATTTCTCTTTATTTCTCTCTTTGGCTTCATCAAGCCTTGCAATTAATATATATTTTTCTTACATTTTTGAGAATCTTGGGATTTATAATATCCCTTCTCTATGCATTCATTATCTTTTCTATTTATCTTTCTATCTATTTGTCTATCTAGTTGTCCGTGGAGGTGGAAACACCAAAATAGGGGTTTGACTGAGGCACGCCCCTAAACAACCCCAACATTTTCTCTTGGTCTTATGTGTGCAAGTATTGGAGGTATTTTTTTTGGAGGCTTCATTTTTAGGTTTATGTGAGTGCTATCCTTATTTTCTCTTGTCTTATCATTTCCTTTTTCATTTAGTTAGTCTACTTTAAATTATGTTATTTCTTATTATTTTCCCGTATTTCAAGAGTTCCTATTAATCAAAATTGACAATAGCCACTTAGTTGTTTTTTTCTGAGATATTCTCGGTTTTTGGTCTACACAAGACATCGACATGCCATAGGGACGTCCACACACCACGCTATCATCCTTGGATGAGAGCTTGTTATTTTGTCCAGAAGACCTCTATGATTTGTTCTTTCTACTTCTATAACTCTTACCATTTTATCCTATCACTTGAGCATTGATCCTTGAGGTAGTTCAGGACCAACTACCTCAATTATCCTCCAGTTTTAAAATTGATGATCAACATGCCATCTGAGGGTCTCTCAATTAACACCCTAGTTGGGGGATTCATTACTTGTGCTATATCTACATCATCCATCATTTCATTGAGGCCTATGGGGTAATCAACTAAAGGTCCTATTGTAGGAGCTATTTGTTGTAAAGAGGTAACTTGTTGTGGAATTTTTGGTATATCCCCTTCAGAAGTATAAGGACAAGGAGTAGTTGATGATGGAGCAGGAACATTTGAAAGAAAACTATTGGTATTATCCAACATTGTAAAGATTCTTAATATGGGGTCCCTAATATATGAATATTATCTCTTAAAAGATGGATCAACTTGCTTCCTCTTATTTTCAACAATTTGGATCTTGACCCATAGTGCTCTTCTCTGTGTGGCCTCCTTCTCTATGGATAAATTATTAATTAGATCTTCAATATTGACATGCTCATGCAAAAATACTGCCAACTTGAAACTAGTTCTTTGATCATGGATGAAGTTTTCTAGGTCACATCTCCTGACCTTGTCCACTTTCATTTTGTAAGGGAGTAGTTTATTCAAAATGAATTCTAGTCCCTCCCTTGATGTGACTTGAAAATATTAAAATACAATAGTAGAGGGGAGGATGGCATGCTTCTTTTAGTTTATAAATTGAGTCTTATCAGACTCATTCAATCACCATATGATTTCTAGAAAGGAAATATCTGAAACATTTCTAGGAAGCACATGTGGTGCTACTAGGGATCCATATATTCTTATCATAGTGGCATCAAAATAGAAAAACCAATCACTCCAATTATGTTTTATCCCTAACTCTAGGATAAAGTCCCCTAGTCTCAAACAACTCCTCACCTCCTTTGATAGCCACCAATCTACAAGTTGACCAAAGATCCTAAGAACTTCCTTGAAAAAACACTCCTCAAAAATTAAATAATTGGACTTCGCACAATCCTTGTCCACGATGTAAGTCCATTCTTGTACTGGCAAAACTTTTTTTTCTCATCTAAGGCCTTAATTTGCATGTGTGGGGACCAAATTTCTACCTCACTAAACAAAATGACATGATGTATTAAAGAATACCATTTAAAGTGTACTATGTTATTGTCCTTCTTGATTAAGCTCAAAGCTCCATGAATTTCCTTATCAATGTATCCAACATAGTCATAGGGTTTATTTACATCTCTGATTTGGATAGCATTAGGGTTTAAATTGAACACCTTAAAAATGTAGCTTCTATCCAAGTGCATCAATAATTTCTCACCTATGGTGAATAACACCCTCTTCTTAGGGTTATAGGCCTATGAATTCACTCTAATTAGGTCAACATTGATGAATATGTTTTCACTACCAACCTTCCTAACCCTAATCTGTATATGTTATAAAGTGGTTAGTCAGTCATGCATTTTCTGAAGGCATGCTTGAATAGGGCATACCCTTGAACTAGGATGATGGAATCCCTGCAATTATTATTTTTATCAATAACCCTATTGGCTAAAATTCCTAAGCCTTGTGCCATTCTAGGTCTCTTTGATGACCAAGGCAATTGTGCCATGATATCCTTGTTCACCCCCTCTTCACACCCTTAGTGTTCCAACCATGATTTTCTTTCTAGGGTTTCAATGTTTATTAAATTAGGGCTTTGAAATTTTAGAACTTCGAAGAAGACTTCTTTAAAATTTTGCACAATATCTACCCTTCTAGAGCCCTAGTTTACTTTATCACTTTGACAAACTAGAAAACTATACCCCTTTATGTAAAAATATGTAGAGATAGTTTGAATTCACTTACTGGTTTTCACTTGCTAAAAGCCCTAAAAAGGTTGTGAGAACCCTTGTTCATTTGGAAATTTGTAGGAATTTGGCTCTGATGTCTTTTCTTTGTGCTTTGAATAATGAAAATGGATGTAATTAAGCCAATTCCCTCAATAATTTGGTAGATACAAATCAAATCCACCATCAATGTCTTTGCATGCTTAAAAATGTGACCAGTGGTAGTCGTTCTTCATTTTTTAATATGGACCCTAATTTGTCGAAGATTGATGGTGATTGTAGGAATTCAAAATCCTTCTTGTGAAGAGAAAAAAACTTTCTTTTTTACAACATCGAGACATGTGTCACCATTTTGGGGACTCACATGAGCAAAAGGAAAAAGTTTTAGGCTTCCTAGACATTTCTTTCTTCCATGAAACATAAGAAACAAACAAGACACGACACATGGCATGATTTCAATAGTTTTGGGAAAAACAAGCTCAACTTAACATCACTCTATGAAGGTTTAAGTTTGTACAAAAATAAAAAGCCATGTTTATTGAGTGCAAAAATAAAGCTTATGATTTGATTGGATTATGACCCATACACATTAATAATATCAAGAAGCAAAACACCATTTTACAGGCTTATGGAAAGAAAATAATAACATGAGAATCTCTTGTGAACTAAAGAGTCTATGTGAAATGATCTTGCATGTCCTATGGAACTCATTATTTAGCAAAAAGGTTTTAGCAGTAATTAAAATATATTAAGGCAACGAGTTCACCCAGGCTTGTAAACAAACACAATAAAGGCCTTAAAGATATAACATAAAGGCTAGGAAACCAAGACCATTGATTAACAATCAATTGTAAGAAAAGTACAAGGGCCTCAAATAGGACTTAGGGTTTTAATGAAGGTTTAGGGTTTTTCAAAGCCCTAATGCAAAATTTTGAATAAACCCTTACAAAACATAGGATTTTAGGAATTTATGGATTAGAAATAGCTCAAAGGGATAAAATTTGAATAAGCACGACCACCACCATTAATAGATCCTATCTTTCATACCTAATTATCATCATTGATGTTTATGATACTCATATTTTCTCACATACTTATTTTATATTCCTTATATGCCTTCTCTAGTCCCCATCTTAATAAATTTGGGTCCACTAATTGCTCACATCTTCTATTTCCATATTGAACTTTATTCTCCATATAACTCCATTATAAATTAGTTCACCACACTTCCCCATGATATTTGTGATTCAATTATCATATCCTCATAGATCTATCCTACTAT
>VDFB02093261.1:0-31179 GCA_007258455.2 Sequoia sempervirens
AAACAATTAGAAACTAAAAGTCCAACCCACTTGGCTAAAATGTTTGATTTTACCCACATATAAGTAGGAAGCTTAAAGTCAAGCTTGGCTATAAATAATTAAAACCCTTACCAAAAAATGTTAGGAGCTCTTAGGGCTTATGCATTTCATATATTAGTTATATCATCATAGTTTAATATATTACATTAAAGACAAGTTTCCTTTACACTATTAATTAGTATGATGCCTCGTGTGAATATGAGGTCCTCGAATGAGTTTGTTTAGTTTCTACCTATTCTTCATTATGTGTTTACAATTATTTGAGTCAATATATTTTTTTATAAAATAAATTTATATATTAGAAAATAAAATAAATAATTTGTTTAATATTTAGATTATTTAATTAAATATAATTAAATAGTTCAAAATTATGAGGTGATATATATATATATATATATATATATATATATATTAAAAAGGGGTAATTTTTTTATAGAAATCAAGAAATTAACAGTACAAAGGGATCAGGAAATCCATAGGCTTTCAAGAAAGAAAGCACACGAACACCCATCCAAGACAAAAACTATCATCCACACAACCACAAACTCCTTATTCATCCATATCATCAACAATGACCCTCTCTAATTCCTGACAATAATTAGGGGATAAATGTCCCCACCCCTCAACCTTCCAATCATCTACATGCTCTGAAGCTCACTTAGCCAAACAGTCAACAACCTTATTCCATTCATGCGAAATTTGGGAAAAAGACACCACCTCCAACATAGAGCACATCTGCAAAATCTGTCAAACCACCAAAGAAAGTTTTCAATTAACCTCAACCACCTTTTTCTCATGCAACAAATTAACAATAATTTGTGAGTCAGATTTACAGATAATCCTATGCTAACCCAAAGCACAAGCACATGCAATAGCCTAGAGAATCACCAACCCCTCCATAAAGTTGTTAGAATGTTGCACTTTATGAATGGAGAAAAAGAAAATAATTGAGCCAAAACAGTCTTCCAACTCCACCAATCCCAGCAGGCCTAGGATTACCCCTCGAGGAACCATTCGTATTCATCTTCAAAATATCTGTCGGAGGAGGCAACCATCTTCCAACCCTTTGAACCTTCTTTTTAGGCTACCTACATCTTTTGACACAAGCAGAGACAAAAGTCAACCCCTGTAAGCCCAATCTATTCACAATCTTATCATCACTCCTTTCTAAAGGATAAGCCACTTTGCATTTGGCTTCCACCGTATCTTGGATCATACCAAAAATTATGTGCCAAACTTGGTGAACCATCAACCTATCCCCATGACAAATCCTAGGATTCCTTTCCAACCAAATTTTCCAAAGGGTGAAAGTAGGACCAATGCACCACACAATCTAGAGGAAAGAGGCCTGGGTAGGAGGTCTTCCCAGACTGCTCCAAAACTCAACAAGGGAAGAAGAATGAACACATGGATGTTTCCAAACACCCCACCATAAATGCCAAAGAAGCATAGGATAAGAACAATAGAAAAACAAGTGGGAAAAGTCCTCCTCACTGTAGCCACACAGAACACAAATAGAGGGACCTTGGAATCCCTGCTTCCAAAGATTATCCCAAGACAAACATCTATTCCAAGCCAGAGTCCACACAAAACAATTACACTTTGGCCATGAAAACTTATTCCACACATGTTTCCACCAAGGGACCTCAACCCCACCAAACTTACGAGACAACAACTCTTGATACCCACTAGCCACAATGAAAGCACCCTTAGGATCTAGGCTCCAAGCAAGAATATCCTTAACCCTAATCAAGTTGCATTGTCTACCAGCCAAAATATTTTGAAGCTCAACACAATCCTCCTTCAACCCAACAATAGGCCAATCACAAGTATCCTTCCACCTAGCCACCTCCATCTGCCCACATGGATAATAATTCTTAAAATCAATCACCCTTGACCAACCAACCTCCAAGAAGCGCTGGCATAAATTCAAAAAATTAGGATAATGGAAAAAAATGGGGGGAAATCCATCGCAAGAATCAGATCAAAAGAGAGCCTCAACCCACCTATTACATATCCAAAACAAGCTCTCCTTAATTAGTGCAACCCCTTTCATAAGCATTCCCCAAATCACATAACCTTTCCCCACTAGAGGATACCTGGGAATCTCCTCCTTCAGAACCACATAAGGTACTTGTGAGATAAAATCCTAGCCCAGATATGATCCTGCTCCACACACTGCCTCCAATAAAGCTTTGCAGCCAACGCCAACCAAGACCAAGTTGACTGTCACAATCCAAGACCCCCAAACTGCTTTGGGCTACACATAATATCCCACTTCACAAGGCTCCACTTAGAAGAGGACAAGCTTCCCGCCCATAAGAACTGTCTAGCCAAAGAATCCAAATCCTTCACAAACCCAACCAGAGCTACCTAGAGCATGCATCTATAAATAAGAAGAGCCTACACCACAAATTTAAGCAGCTAAACCTGACTAGCAAAGGACAACCATCTATGAGTCCAATGATTAACCTTTGCACGAAACTTGTCTAGAATATTTTGCCATGACTCCCTAAGAAGACTACCAGAAGAGATAGGAATGCCAAGATAACTTAAAGGGAGAGAACTAATTTGAAACCTCAAGATAAGAGAAATCCTTTGTTGAATAAGCCGCAAAGTATTGAGGGAGAAAATGGAAGATTTATCTTCATTAATCATTTGACCAGAAGCAACTAGAAATATATCCAAAGCCTTGTGCAAATTCGTAGCTTCTCTGATCTTAGCCATACCCATCAAAGCAGTATCATCCACAAATTGTAGGTGAGATTGAGGAGGCAAACCATTTCCCCACATCCATCCCTAAATAAAACCCAACTCCACATTACGTTTCACCACTCTCTGCAGACTTTCAACAAGAAGAATAAATAAATAAGGAGAGAGAGGATCCCCTTGACAAAGGCCTTTAGAAGCACTAAAAAGAGAAGAAGGCTCACCATTTATCAACACCAAGAAAGAAGTGGAAGTAACACAACACATAACCCACTGGAGCCACTCCTCAGCAAAACCAAAGGCAATAAGAATTTTTCACAAGGACCACTTAACTCTATCATAGGCCTTTTCCATATCCAACTTGATGAACATAGCCTTTTATTTTGATGATGCCATAGAATGAATAGTTTTAGTAGCAATGACCACCCCATCTAGAATTTTCTGATCCTCCACAAAACCACTTTGTTCCTCAAAGATAAGCCCTCTAAGCCATCACTTTAGCCTTTTAGCAATCAACTTGGAAATGATTTTATAAACCACATTACAAAGGGAAATAGGTCAAAATTGACTCAACCGATCTGCCCCCTCACATTTGGGAATGAGAGCAAGGAAGGTCGAGTTCAAAGCCCACAACATCTACTTATTCCTCTGAGACTCATGAACCACCTCGAATAGGTCCAACTTAATGATATCCAAAAATTCTTGGTAAAATTCAACCAGAAAGCCATCGGGGCCCTTTCTTCATTTGGAAAATAGTGGCCTCCAACTCCTCCAATGAGATATAGCCCAAAAGATGCTCATTCATCTCCCCAGTAACCAAGGAGGGAATACAAGACAAAACATGGTTTTCTTCCGCCAAACCATCATGAGAACCCTCTCTAAATAATGAAGCAAAGAAGTGAGAAGATTCTCTAGACATATCCTACAAAGAAGATAAATGCTCACCCCTACCATTCACAAGAGCAGGCATAGAATTACCATGTCTCCTAGTTTTCACTGAATTGAAGAAGAAAGCAGTGTTTATGTCCCCCTCTTGTAACCACTCAACGCAAGCCATTTGTTTCAAATAAATTTCCTCATGCAACTCACACTCTTCCAAAGCTTTCAAAGCCCTTGCCTCCTCCCTATGTAAATGCTCAAAAAGACCAAACTCCCTTATCTCCTGAGTGATAACATCCAAATCAGCTTGAGCAGCAACCTTAGCATGAAAATATTTCCAAATCACTTCCTATTCCACTATTTGAGTTGATATTTCACATATCGAAGTAGTTTGGAAAAAGAATAAATAGCAGTGCCATGAGTAGGTCTTCCCCTCCACCACCATTCAATCACATACTCCTATAAAGAAGAATCTCAAAACCATATAAGCTAGAACTTGAAAGAGAGGGAGTGAGCAACATGAGCCGAAGTAACAAATAACTTAATAGGCCAGTGATCTGAGCCCCTCCAGTCCAAAATCTCAGAGAAAGTAGACCACAATCCTCCAATCCAGAAATAAGAAACCAAAAAATGGTCAAGTCTCTCATTAATAAAAATTATCTCCCATATTGTTCCAAGTAAATTGACCATTACGGGGCTTAATGTCAACCAAATTCAAGGTAGTTATGTTATCACGAAGAAGGAAAGTAGAGGGCTCCAACCTCGCAATGCCGCCCTTCTTCTCATCTAACTCAATAATGGCATTGAAATCACCTGCAATAATCCAACGGAAAAATGGAGCAAGGCTCTGAATGAATTGATATGAGACCACAGTAACTAATTACCAGGAAAATCAGTAGGCACATAGATGTTTGAAAATAGAATAGTTTCCCCTGACTCCAAACTTGAAACAACCACAGAGATGGAAGAATTGGAGGACATCCACCAAAGAGGATGAATCTTCAATGGGTTCCACACACAAGGCACACCCCCTGCATTACCATGAGCCCCAATACACTGACAACCACCCCGCCTCCACAACTTTGGCAACAAACCAATCATACTTTCAACATATAACTTAGTCTCCTATAAAAAAAGAACATTAGGAGAATGAATTCTCACCAAATCATGAACAACTTTTTTGTCAAGGGCCACTATTCAAATCCCTTACATTCCAAGAGAGGACGATCATTTTAGAGGGTTAGAAAAATGGGAATCTAGGGTCTTAATAGATCTAGACTCCACCAAAGTCTCCCCCATCATCTTTATTTTTTCCAAGTCCTTCTTTCTTCCAACTTTGGAAGATTTCTCAACAACCCCTTTCTTTTGGTCTTTCTGAAGAAGTCCCAACGAAGGAGAAGCCTTGCTGCCTTTTATCAAATCAAACCCCACTTTCACCAATGGAGTAGAGATCTCTCCCTCCCCCATCTTCACATCCGTAAGAGGCTCGAACCTCCCATGAACCACCGAACACAAATCCATTTCCATTTGCAAAGTACCAACCTCCTATGAAGCTTGGTTGTAATCTAGAAGAATTTCTTCCTAAACCCCTTCCAAACACCCTGATCCATAATCATCATACCCGGATTCACCTCCTACTGACTCAAATCATTTAGAACCTCAAATATATTAAAGGTATCACCTTCATGATGCTCCTTAAGAGTCCTCTTTTGACCCCAATTCCTATTATGAACCTTAACAGGAATAAAACCCTCTACACCAACAACCTCACCAAGAATGGGGTCCTTGCCTTTGTTGACCTTAGGAGGGTTGCGAGGAGGCTGAGTAGTTTGAGACTCAAAATATTTAGACTTCAAGCATCTTCTCTACAGATGGCCATATTCATGACATAGACAACAATGAAAGGGAAATGTCTCATAGTCTAGCTGCTACACCTATTGATGGGTGTTTTGCACACTTTCTCAACACAAGTAGTGTGTAGGTGCACTACCTATCTTGAAAGGAAATCTCCAACAACCAGTTGCTAAAAATCACCCCAAGGTCTCTTGGGTGTCATGTCATGACTTGCATGGAATTCCTCAATTGATGTTCGATGTGATTTTGCTGGTAATCACAGGGAAAACTTACGTACTTAGCTGGATATGAGGTGAATCATGAGGTGGAGTTTCTAAAATGGAAGTTAAAGTGTAGTTTGCTACAGGTTCGAACAACAATCATAAACTCCTATTCTATATTAAGATTTGGCTTTACAATGTGCAATGAACCTTAGCATAGGTCACTTGTTAACAAGAAGGAAAAAGAGCAGGGAAGAGAAGATGTTCTTGGATTTGAAACTAACTTTTAACAATGATCATGGAGGGTTCTACTGTGGACAGCTTCCTTCAAACAAAATTTCACTTAACTAGAAAACTCACAGTATCATGAAATTTATTCTATCTTCTAAGGACTGCAAATGTTTTATCATTCATTCAACATAAAAAATGCATGAACAAAGATAAAATTTTGGAGAAACTTTCAATTTTAAGTCTACACTAACTTTACACAGCTATCTACCATCAGTAAACAACAAAAATTATGGACAAGAAAGGCATCAAGACAACAAAATCTTCATAACCATTGAACAACATTACTAAATCTATCAAAGTGATCTAAAACTAACTGAAATAGTGAAGTAAATCTAACTAAATCAGCTAACTATGGGAGATGAATCATGAAACATGCCAAGAAACTCAAGAATTCACCAAGTCAATGAACTATTAAAATTTCAGCAACATGTCATTACAACAACTCAACTCTCCTTGAAAATGAGAGGAGACCCCCTATTTATAGTGTCCAAAAAGTAGAATAAATGGCCAAGATTGATTTGCATTGTGTGGCCAAGTGTAGCATGCCCGTGTGAACCCCAAAGGACAAATACATAATAATTACAGCACAATGTTTTTTTTAAGTAAACATAACATACATGTATTACACACTAAGTCATGACATGAATTCCATTTAAGCAGATTCACTAACACATACATCCCTTGGGGTACACGAAGAGTCATTACGAGACTGAGATCCACACAACAACAATAAAGAATAAAATCCAAAGATATAATCCATAACAAAATAAACATTAACAAATATAACATATACATGATAATCATTGATAAGAAACCATTTGAGTATATAAATACAACATATAAATAATTAACTCAACCCAATGAATAACAACTGCCATGGCCAATAACCACACCGAGTTAACAATACATTACAGTACAATGTTCTAAAGTTACAATGATACAAGAGTGTTTCCAAACATAAATGGAAACCATACATAAGATAACATAATACAAATAAACAGATGAAAACTAGCTCCAAGATGGACACAACTCTGGAGTCGCTGCAACCGCACCAATCCGCACCTCTCGATCCTCGACTGGGGACCCAATGGGGTGCTTAGCACGTTCCACCCGACCATGTGAGTCTGAAGACCCACCCCACGTGCTAGGAGCTGACAATAAGAGTCCTCAACCAAGAACATCCAAACACGGAACCACAAGACTCAACAACATACAAAAGTTTCATAAAACTCAAGGATTACAATGACATAATCAACAACAACCAAGAGTCATTAAAATAACTTAAAATCATACATCTCATCACATAAATCAAAGCAATGACCAGTAACAAGTAACCAAAGGATGATCATGAAACACTTCCAAATCAACTAAACATAATACAATTCCAAATTGCAATTAACAACACAATAACATCATATCACAGTATCATAAGATACAAGATCGTAAATCAAATATAAATGAGATCATACAAGACCACAAAACATACTAAAGATGTATTAAAACAATAATCATAAATCAATTTAAATCAATTCAAACAACAATCTAAAACAACTCCCACAACCTACTTCCAGAGGACCACAATAAAGTAAAACACATGGGCAACTAGGGGAGAGTGTCATCGCATAGTCCCTACATGTGGGGCATCACAGTACTCTTCACCTCAATTGGGCCAGGTCCCATCTATGGTATCACATTGCTCTTCCTCCCAACTGGGCCGGTCCATGGGGTGACTCATGCAGGGCCATTGATCTAGTGAAGGCAGTTTTGACCTTGTAACCAGCATGGCCTTCCTCGACCTTCCATTAGCCCTCTACAGGAAGCACTGTGAAGGCGAGGCATCCATTTTGTGAAATGCCTGTGAGTATTACCACCCAACCCTCCTAAGTTAGTGGGTTTCACTTAGTACAAACTCCCTCATTAGGTTTATCGCTCTTCCCAAAGCAGGCTTGACCCTACAGAGGAGCCACTCTCCCTAGGACAACCACATAAGGAAACCAAAAGAAACCAAGGGTTGTACAACATAACAGAATATTGCTTATCCTGCCAAAGCTGAGAAGCATCACGAGGCATTACCCATCTCGCTATATAAATACAATTTCAAGGTCTCGACAAAATTCCATTGCAACCCTTTTAAAATCATGAAACCAAAACACTTGCCCATCAGGGCCATAAAAGAGAACATCAATTATCAATCATCTCAAGCCTACGGAAGCCAAAGAATGAAAACCCATAAACAAAGGTAAAGTGAAGCAACATGAGTAATTCTCCAATAATTCAACACAAGGATAAAATTTCCTCAAATATGAGAGTAAATCAGAAAAAGCCATAACAAGGAAAGATTCATCAAGACCCATCTACAAATTAACAATGGCGTCACCTCAAATAGGAAAACGCAAAAGAAAATAAACCTTTAATTCACGAAATCACTAAATGAAACCAAAAGCCACCAACTAGGCATTCCATGGGAGACCTCAATTTTCTCCTCACAAGAACCCCCTTATGATGGTACGCAAATCACTTTCATAAAAACAACAACATAGCAACGACAACAATAATTGCAAGGCCACCAGATCTAATTTCAATTCAAAAATAATGAGTGAATACATTAAAATAAGATCAACCACCCCATCCAAACCACATAAACAACTTTGATACAAAATAAATTAGAAATCCAAGAAGATCAACCTCCCACAACTCATCAACAAAATACAAATTCCCAAATACATTGCAACACAAATTTAAAAGGACAAAGGATTCCTTGAATCAAAACTAACCTCCAAAGGCATTCACACCAACATGGAACAATCCTTCAACAACAGAGGTAAAAGCATGCAACCAGACATCCAAGGCACCAAATTTAAGAACACCTTAAATACTCAATCACTCACAACTCCACAAAAACACTTATATAATAAACATCAACCAACAATTCAATCGAGAACAATATTTATTAACCAATCAATTAATGACCAGAACTAAATAACTTTACAACTTCCCCATACTAAAACAATTCATGATAACCATCACAAGTATTCTAAAAGATTTATCCAAAAAGAGGACTTACAAATCAACCATTAAATGAATATAAAGAAAGTCAATTTTCAAAAGATTAAAATCACATTTCACCAATAAACTAACCAATTCGAGAATATCCTAATCAATCTCTAATCATGCCCATACATTTAAATTTCCCCTTTCATCATACTAACTTAACATTCACCTCCAATACTTAAATTAATTGCGAAAACCATTTAAGACCAATTGTCTATACTTTAAAAAGACAATAATACAATATTCTAAATACTTAAACTACATATTAGAACTTACCACCTTAAAATCTTAAATCTATCTAAATAAATTTACACACCTAAATACCACTACTTATTTATATATTTTAATCCTTTTTGAGGAGGGAAAGTAGAAAGAGAATATATCTTTTCTAGGAATCCAACAAGTCTACCAGATTATAACTTCACAAAATAAGAACAAAAAGATAACTTATTCAATTATATTCTATTTCCACCATATACATATTTAAAAATAAGAATTAAACAATCAATGCTGATATATATATATATATATATATTTTCACAAATTGCCCTTCTACTATATTAATCTATCAAATTTCACAATTTATCAAATTAATAGGAATTTCTTTCTATTTCCATATCTTCACTATAATAAAATTTTATTTTGATCATACCAGAAAAATAACCAATCTGATTACAGACAGATACAATTAACAATTGAATTAATGAAATCTAATTAAATGAATTAATAAAAATATATAAATATATATATATACATATACATATATATATATATATATATATTCACAATAGTTTATACGCACATTAAAAAGAATTATATAAATTTTTTTGTTGAAAACAATATTTAACATATAACTTTTAAATGGGAATTAAATCCTGCACGGATGGAATGCCGGCCGCAGACAGTCTGCGGACTGTCGCAGCAGTCCGTAGGACTGCCGCTTCAATACTATGGCTGGCCGGGTGGTGGGTACGGCCACGGCCGAACCATCACCCGTCAGCAATTTTTAAATAAATTCAAATAATTTAAAACAATGAAATTTGAACTCTAAATTTTATATTTTTAATTTTTATTTTTATTTTTACACGATATCTACAATTATATATATAAATATGTGTATACATATATATACATATGTTTGTTTGATATATGTATATATATATATACATCTATATATACATATTGTATACAAAAATTAATTCGAATATAGAGAAATATCACAAGTTACTGTTTCAATATAAATTTATTTACAGAATAAATTTTGTAAAATTTATCTACAAGTGAGGATTTACACAACCCCAAATTCCTAAAGAGAGATTATTCTTAAGTTGAGTTATTATATTTTCCCGACCAAGTTACAGTATTGGTTATTTCCAGAATTCCAAACATAGTTTCATTTTAATAATCAACAGTAAAAGCCCAACAAATAATTTCATTTAAATAAACAACAGTCCCAAGCTCCCAGAAATTTCAATCTAATAATTGACAGTCCAGAACCCAACCAAATTCCATTTTAACAAACAGCAATCCCGATCCTCAAATGAAAATTTCATGCACAGCGAAACAAATCCAATCAATTGCTATTTTATTTAATGCTACAGCAAATAAATAAGAAAGGAACCTGGCGTCCTGTGTTTGAAGAAGATCTATAGAAGCTCTATCCCTTTTGCCGATCCAATCCTCTGCCAACGAATGTTTCCCGCAGCAGCTCCAAGATCCTCCCTCAAACTTAAATCTTAATCAACAAATGAATTCTTAGAAGAATAAAAGAATGCAATACTATACAGAAAGATGACTGCCAAATTCTCCCAAAATATGTTGGAAAGAGAATCCCCCCTTCCAATACAAAAATCCTCTAAATAAAATCACACCCAAAAGGTCTCTTCCATTCCTCTTCCTGAGAATATCAAAAGTCACTTCTCCAAAAAATGAAATTTAATTACATTCAAATTCACAAAAGATGGAGCTTTATATTTGTTTATTCTTCATATTCTCCAGTGAAAACCAAAAGTCACAACTCAAGAAATAAATCCAAATAATATTTAATCCCTTTAATTCCTTTTGTTGCCTTTTCAAGTATTTATATTTCATTTTCTTTTATCAAGCATTTTGATTAAACTAAATAAATTTAACTCCACAAAAATGAACTTCTATTTGAATATATATTCATTATCTTCACAATACACTATTTGTTAATTACTTCCACATTAGAATAATTAAAATCAACCATTTGCAAGATTCTAAATAAGTATCCATTAAATTTCTTATTATAATAATTATCTTTTCAAGATTACTTGTTCATAACAATTTAAATCAATTTATCTAATAATATCACTTTTACTTTTAACAAATTAGTTTGATTGATCATTTGTTCTAAATCATTTGATTTGATTTAATTGATTATTATTTTAATTCCTAATTATATTTTAAATAACCTTGCAATTTCATTTATGATTTAATTAATTATTTAAACATGATTACTAACATATTATATTTTCCACACAATCAAATAACTCAGTAACCAATGAAACACACACACACAAGTCCAAAACAACCGTGCGGAGGGTATTACACAAAGATTCGCTACAAACTAGGGTTCTACCTACCCCCCAAATATACTACATTTAAAAATACATTTTGTCCCTTCCCCTATTTTGTCTTCTAGTGGCAGCA
This sequence comes from Sequoia sempervirens, assembly GCA_007258455.2. Classification (NCBI taxonomy): domain Eukaryota; kingdom Viridiplantae; phylum Streptophyta; class Pinopsida; order Cupressales; family Cupressaceae; genus Sequoia; species Sequoia sempervirens. Next base: position 11,697 of record VDFB02093261.1, read on the forward strand.
CTGTAGCATTTTTTCTTTTTGTTGATTGCCTTTGTTGCAACTATTATGTAAGGAATTCTTCATCAATAATAGGGTTCCCTTCTTGGTTCTTCAAAGCAGCATACTCCATGAACTTCAAAATCAGTGGTTGGAGCTTCTCAACTTCCATGATCTCAGATTGTAGCACCTGGTCAGTGTGGTATCTGAATTGTTCAGATTGGGTGAGTGATCAAGCAAAAAAACTCAAGAAGTCTGTAGTGACCTCACCCGACATTCCATCTTCCATCTTCTTATGGAAATGCGGCTTTACCTTTTCTGGATCAATCTGAACAACAGGCATATCAAACCCCATCATTAGCTTCAGATATTGAATGCAATATGCCCTAACATCCTTGGCCCAATAAATATTTGGATCCACCTTGTAGAGTACCTACTCCAATCTTTCCTTTCGGTTTTCAAAGTCTAGCTTCCACATATCCATGAGCCAATGATCATCCTCCTTAAATGAAAGCTCCTTTTCCTAAGTTTTCTTTGGTAGCTTGAGGATGGCCTCAATTTTTAGGTAAGTAGACCCATACATCCTTGGGAAGTCCATACAAAATTTCCTTGGTCCCTCAAGAGACTTTTGCACCTCCAAGAACTTGTTTGTTGTCCTAATAGCATGACTGATGCCCATGTTTCCAACATATAGGACCTGTCGGAACCATTCTTCCGTGGTCTTAGCCAAGTTTTTCCTTTTCTCAAGTTTGTCAACTTGCTCCTTGGACAACATTTGTGGCAGAGCCAAGGATGTAGTAGGGAGCTCTTCTGTTGATGACCATTGTTGAATGTAGGCTGTCAAATCAACCACTTGTGCCTTGAGCTCTTCCTTGGAAATCTTATCTTGTTGTATCAAGTGCACCACTGTGGCCACAGACTCCTAAAGGTGATCCACTTTTTTTTCTCTGGTGGTCGTCCCCAAGTTGATCGTAAAGACATTGTAGCTTATTCCTTCTTTTCCCACCATGGACGTGGCTACCTGCTCGGTCCTAGATCCAAAAGCATCCATTGTCAGCTTGGACCTAACTTTGGGTGGCTTCTCCTTTTTAGTGCCAATCTATTCCCAGGCCAATATGGCCACTAATGTTGCTCTTGGATCCCTCAGAGCAGGATTTTTCTTCTCCAGTTGTTTCTCCAGCCACTCAAGCATCTAGGATGTCTCCTTGGGTGATTCACAGTCACCCTCTTCTTCGTTTCTCTCGACTTCAATCTCTTTATCATCAAGAGCTTCTCGCTCTATCCTTGTATCTTCTCCTTCCTCGTCGGAGTCTCGGATGTACACCATGCACTTGATAGGGGATTTGGTGGGCAACTGTTCCTTGGGGCTGTCCTCCCCTTCAGTGTCCTCTTCTTTGTCTTCTGCATTCCCATGTTCTTTGGTCTGCTCTGTTTCAGGGCTCCTATTAGCTTGAGACTCTTCTTGAGGCTTATCTTCTTCTTTACTTTCTTCTTCCTCATGCTAAGGTGGCACATCTTCGTGCTCCTTCTTTTCTTGTTCTTCCTGCCCTTCTGAGAGAGGTACCTCCTCATCGTGCTTGGGGTTTTCTGCTTGTTCACTGGTTGGAAGTTTAGTGCTATCTTCCATTTTGTCATCTTCTTGCCCTCCTTTCCCAGAAGGTGGTCTTTCCATTTCTTCCCCAACATATTTTAGTTGTCGAGGCCAACTCTTCCTCAAAATCAGCATCAAATGTTTGTACAATGAATTTAGTGCTGGCATCTTTTTCTTCATCTGTAACGCCCCGCCACACAACCCTAGGGGAAGTTGCAATTAACTACTCAAACACAATAATTTTTATTTTTTTTGTTTAAGTACAATTAACATGCAAGTTCACTACCCATTGCCAACAACCCCTAAGGTTACGAGACTGAGTTTACTTAAACCCAAACAAGAAACATGAATTGAAACCATAACATTTAATTACTTAACAAATTAAATACACATACATTCCATACATGATAAAATTACATCAAAGGCATAAGAGATACCACATGTTTCCAATAATATAATTTACAATACGATTACAACTCTCATTCCCCGAATGAGGTAAATCCAATAAACAAGGTTACAAATTACATCTTCCACCTCGATACAAATGAGGGGTAATAAATTACAATAACAACTGAAATGAATAAAGCATGAAAAGTAACTGGATCCCACGAGCTCTCCAACTAAAAATCTCGTCCACATGAACAAAAGGATGACCCAATGGATTAAGGTGCACGTTCCACCCAACCATGTGATACCCGAAGGCTCACCCCCCATGCTAGGAGATAGTAACCAAGATTCCTAAACAAGACCGTCTACCTCTAGACACAGGCTACTCAAAACTAAACTAAATTAAATACAAGTACATCATCACATAACACAATGGTTACAATGCTTCCAGAGTTAAATAATCAATTGCATCACTGATACAAACATACTGCTGACTTAGGCGAAGTTTCATCACAATGTCACATGGGATATCCTGGTAAGTCTTCCTAGGTCCCAACCCCCATCTTTGGATATCCTGGAAACCTCTAACGACTCCTAGCCACTCATACAAACCAATGCAAAATCAGTTATCTCTTGTAAAGACGAGATAATGATCTTGCCATTCCAGGCCTTCTCATCTCATCCCAAGTCTATACAAGCCCTTGTGTCCATGAGCAAGGAAAAATTAATCTTGTTAAGTGTTTGATACAACCTAAACTCTAATAAGTTTATTTACGTTATCATTGAATTAACTAATCTTACAAAGAGTTTCCCTGACACCACTTTGTGTGTCGGCCCTCAATGCAAGCCACTCCTCTAAGACAACACGTGGAAAAACTCCACAACCCAAGGGTACACAAGTGCGACCTAAGGAGAATGACTCCCTATCCACGACATAAATTCAACACACATCCCGTTCATGATAATCGGGTATCTAATTGGATCCAACAAGATGCACCACCCAAGGAAAAATAAAGGTTGACTAACACATTACGACAACCCCCAATATCAAAAGAAAACCCAATCTGGAAGACTTACATAACAATTGACTCAATTTCCCAACACCGAGAATGAATGAAAACATCACTAGAAAGCATTTCAGGCAATTAAATAAACTAATGTTAGGATTTCCTAAATCCAAGCCACACAATGACATATTGCATGTAATCAATTAAATAATTAACATTATTTGCACATACTCAAAAGTAAATCCAATCACATTGGCAACACTAAGGAATTTAAATCTAATAATTTAATTCCATTTGCTCAATCATACATAATGACTAAAATCAATTTATTTTTTCTTAAAAAATAAATCATTTGATTATAAAATCAATCCTTGCATCAATTATAATAAAATAATCATCTTAAAATTAATATATTTAAATATAACTATATATTAAATATACATATAAAAGTATATACTTAATGTATATACAAATATATATATATATATATATTTAAATATATAATTATTTTTTAATTATATATATATATATATATATATTTAAATATATAATTATTGTTTAAATATATATATATATACATATAATCAACCAATTTAAATTCCACATTCCAAATTATTTAAAAATACATAATATATACATTATATATATATATGCAATAAATGCATATTATATATATATAAATAATTATATAAAAAATAATAATTTAAATAATATTACAATATATATACATATATAACATAATATATATATATTATATATATAATATAAATATATATATTATATGTATATATAATATAATATAAAAAAGTGGTAAACTTTGGGGTCATTTAAAGGGAGGGAGGACCCTGCCTTGACCTCCCACATGGAGTTCTGGCCATATAGTGGCCTTCCCCACAAGCTGTGGGAATGACATACACAATAGTGCCCTCCACGGGCTTGGTTGTGGTAGCCAAGGCTGCCGCCCAACCTCCCAACAAAACATTCTTTTTTATATATAAAACAAACACACAAAAAAAAACCAGTGGTCCCCTGTTTTCACAGGGTTTTTGCCAGAAATGAATTTCTGGGAAATTTAATTTTCTTTAAAAGAGAAAATACCAACATACCTCCTATAAATGTATATATATATATACAGAATATATATATGTATGTATATATATATATATATATATTTTCATTGTTTAACAGCCAAAATTGGGCAAATTTTCCCTACAGAACAAAATACACACCCAAAGAATTTTCAAGCATAAATTCTTAATTTCTAATTCATAATGGAGATTTCTTTTGTGCATCTTTCAATTTCTCTATTGTTTGAATCTTTCTTTGTTTTCTTTTTCTTTCATGATCTCAACAAAGGGTTTCAAATTTGTTTAAAAACAAGTTTTCAAATTGAAAAACCAAAATTTCAAAGCATTTAAAACAATAAAGAACTTGTGATCTTGAAGTTTGAAGAAAAAATCTGATGCTGAGCTTCTTGCCAATTCAAAACTCCAGATCTCCTTCCAAGTCTCCACCTTCAAATCCAAGATTGAATCCCACAAGAACAAAACCCTCTTTCTCTTTCTTTTTTCCACAACAATTTCTCTCCACAATTGAAAATTAAAATTCCAAAATCAAATTGGAATGGCTCTCATAATTCTTCCCCAAATTTTGTCAACGTCCCTAAAATATCCCATCCACCATAGTTATTGCAAATTTGGAGATATTTTGATTTTTTTTTAAAATTAAAAACCCAAAAATTCTTTCAACATGAATTTCATACATTTTAAAAATTTCTTTTCAACAAAGGAATTTAAATCTTTTTAAAAAAAAAATCTTTTACATACTAATTTTCAAAAAAATGCAATTTACAACATATTTTCATTTTTCCAATTTCAATAAAAATATCTATTAATTCCAAAATGAATAACTTAATTCAATTCATCTCCATTAATTTAATTAATCAATAAAATAAATCTAATCCAAGATTAGATTATTTTATTAATTAAATTAAATTAATTAATAAGATAATTAACATTTTTAACATTGCAACTAAATTTATTTAATAAACAACCTAAATACAAAAGCATTTATTTACCTTGTTTTTAACTTGAAATTAAATAAATGAAGGAGAGATGAACAACAAATAAGCAACTTAATCTGACTAAAACCCGATGACACACTGTGACTAGGGTGATGACTTGGCACGAAAATCCTAGCTACTATCTCCCAATCGAATACTGTTGGCCAATGGACACGCTCAAACCTGGGAAATCAAGTGGAGTCGATGTCCTATACCTGTCAACCTGCAAATGAAGAGTATATTGAACATGCATATATATGATATAATAAAACACATCGTGAAGAGGAAATCTCAGAATCGTAGGGCACTCGCAAGCGAGTGAGACAATCTCGTCCCCTTCACCAATACAGAATTTCTAACTAATGAGTCTAACATCAATAATATAATCAAAAGCATAAAGCATCATTAATTAAATATCTACTAAGCTAATTCAAAATAGGCCATAATGACAACATCAGAGTAAAATACCATCTCAACAAAATATAACATTCACACCGCTTAACAGTTTGCGATCAAATAGTAACCAAGTACCAAGGTCAAAGTAATAGCAGAACAAAGCATAACAAAGGAAATATTGTCCGATCAAAGAGCCAAAATGGAGGGGTGCTACATCATCACTCTCAAAAGATTCTATCTCCTTTCCTTCACTAATTACCTTATCAATTTGTAGATGCTAATGTTTTGGATGCTCATGGTAGTCATCTGCTTCTTCATCCAATGCCTTGTTAGCTTCCTTCTCTTGCCGCTCCAATTCCTTAGATATTTGCATTGTAGCTTTCATCTCTGGTGGTTCAGTTGGATGCTTTGAGGGAGGCACATTAGCAAGGACTTGTGCCAGGGTATCTTGGATGGTCGGGTTCATTAACATCTCAAAGATTTTTTATGGGACATTCTACATGTTCCGTGAGAATGCTTCTGGAAACGAGAGTGTTGGCATGGGCATCGTTGTTGTGGCTAGTGAAAGAGAAGTGGTCAGAGACATGGAAGCAGAAGAAAGTGGGGAGGTGGTGGTGGAAGAAGAATCAACCATCACAATTGGTCCAACAGGCGAAGAAGAGGAAAGGTGGACCGAGATGTCCACCGCGGGTGGGGAAATAGCCACCATGGCTTGAGAAGTACGTGGAAGAGCGGTAGTAGTAGAGGCAGTCAGTGGGGACTTTGGTTGATCAGCCTCCATATCCTCTCCCTCATGGAGTGGATCTTCTTGTATAATAGCCATTTCAGTGACACTGCCTAATTTCTTATGTTTCTTGGACGGCTCTCCTTCCAAGGCCTTTCTTGCATACACCCTTGGATTAGGCTATTGCTTGTCAGTCTCTTTCCTTTTCCTTGAGCAAGTGAGTGGAGGGGACTTTGAATTTTCTCCTATTGGTGCAATAGCTACCCCATCATTTTCCCCACTTGGCTCACTTTTGATTCCTTCATAAGTCAAAATGAACCCTTGTTGCCTCAATCGGGCAACTTGCCAATCAATCCATTCTTTTGTATGAGCCTCGACGGGCTTGGTTAGAATTTTGAGGTCATCAACCTCTTACTTGTCCCAATAAATTAGCAGTAGTTGCAGATTGGAAACTGCATCATACTGGGGGTCTATCACTATGCTCTCATCTTCTTCTACCTAATCAGGCACTGGGGACAAGTTCATCCTTTTTACAAAGTATGTGATCATCCGCATATAATGCCTCATCCACACCTCATTGACATCCTTACAATTGGCCCAAAAATCTTCAATGCTATGAGGATGGGCATATTCATGTCCAAGTGCCCTCCTGATGTGGCCATAGGGATCCATCTGTGGCTGAGCTTTGTGGAGTCTGAAATGATACTTGGCCAATTCCTTTCCTAAGTTTTGGGCACATTGGGAGGTATGGAGCTCATACATCCCCTAGCCGAAAGAAAGGGGATAAGAAATTCCTGCTAGATGTTTATTGCTTAAGAGGGTGTGCACATGTCGTAACTGTCAAGAAAGCTCCAACAATTTTATCCGGTCATTGGGATACTGGGGCAACTTGTTCGATCTTTCTGAGAAGCCTTATGCACGAATGTATGTAAACTCCATATACTAGATAAACAAAAAGGCATATTGCTTAAGGAAAGCATGAGCACTATGGGAGACTCACCTCTCGAAGTCACCCTCGAGAAATCTAATGATATAACCAATACAAGTGTCATTTACCCTACAATAATCTTTCTTAAAATTATTGAATTGCAACTGAGGGTACCTATCATAGACCTTGAGCTCCCTTCCAAGCTCTTCATCCGGAGCTATGAACAAGCCATTGCATTGCCTCCATTCGGCTAATGAGTAGACCAAGTAGGATTTCATGTAGAACTTGGAGGTCTTTTTGACAACCATGAACTGCTCGTGAAAGCATTCACTTATTATCCCTCCCCAATAAAATGTGGTATCTTCTCCACAAAGGATATGTTCAACAAAGTAGATCATCCATTCTTGAAAGTAAGTAGTAGTAGGAAGGCCCATTACTCTACTTAGTAGGGTAACTAGATCATGGTAGTCTTCATAAAAATCATTGTAGAAGAGCTCCCGAGGAACTTTTGTAGTGCTGCCCCTCTTTTCTTTTAGCCAATATTGGTTTATGAGCTTCTTGCACTCTAGGGGATCCTCATCCCACATTGCCTTGCACTCCTTCTATGGTAAGAATTTCCATTTCCCCGAAGGTATGAATGTGGAAGGTCTTTGTTATTGCTTTGGAAAACATGTCAGCTAGAATATTTCCATCCCTGTCCACTATTGTTCGGGTCTCTAGCCGGTATGCTTCCTTGCAAGCCATTACTAGTTCAAGGGCAACGAGTGGGGGAGGGAAACCTGTGGCCTTGGATATTCCACTGCCTATGATTAAACTTTTAGTCTTCATTTTTGGGTTGATCCTGACCCTTTGCTTGAATTCGTCGATATCAATGTGCCCGATAATGGTGTCAGAGATCTCCTTCCAGTCTATGGTGATTTTAGATTGCAATGGTTCCCCTTGGAACGGGTACTTCATCTAGTCCTTGTCTTCCTATCCATGGGGAGCTTTGCCTATTTTCCTTCCTTTGTATTTCTTTGTTGTTTCCCCCGAGGGTCCTACACCCAATTCCATATATTCTACAAATAAAAGAGAGAGGTGAGTATAATCAAGCATGAAAACACAAAATTTTAGCCAAATCCCTATGGACGGAGTTAGATTGGATAGTACAACATTCAAGAAATATAAGATTTATTCTAAATAGTTATTAGTGGCTCATGGGAGGGAGTTTGGATAGTCTAGGCCCTAGAGGCCTGACTTCCCTATTAGGATGGTTGTTTTGAAGGGTGAACAGGGTAGGGAAATTTGTATGGTTTCTTCCATCTTCAAATTTAAGCAATTTGAAAATTCCATGGAGAAGAGCATCCAATTTCAATATGTGGGTCAAAGCTTATTTTTGGATTAGGAGGCATTTGGGTCATCATTTGAGTGATCAGAACTGGGATGGAGCTTCACCGTTTGAAGTTAGTCATTTCGAATAGCTCTGGCAAGGCGACATTCCAGGGATGAAGTTCTGCTAGCCAGGACACGTGAGTTTGGAAGGCGGTTGACACAGCTCTCTGATAGCTTAAGTGTTTGGGTCAGAGGGGATGGGAAGCCATTTGATAATTGTTGTTTGAAATGGTAGACAAAGGGAGAAAGTCTAATGGGAGCAACCTAAGGGACCAGACATGGTCTGAAACTTGGCTTCCATATTTCTTTGTTTAGATGGTTTCATCGACAATCGAGGCACTGGGCCCCAAAGGCCGGGAGGGCTAGCTTGGTTTTTCTTTTTGCAACGACCAAGACAGGACAGAGTCCCGATATCAGAAGCCTCGCAAAGGGGACCCGACAAAGTTTGGGACACTTGAGTTATCATTTTATTTGTGTGCCTATAGGATGATCAGGGTCCGAAGTTTAGAAAGAATCCGCTCGAAAGCCATGAGAAATGACGATGTCACCACAATGGCCTGCAAACGGAAGTTCGGGGACCGGGATCCAGACGATACTTGGTATGTGGTAGTTTCAATTTGTATATCATGCAATGAATAGATGGGTGGAGCTCGAGGGACGAACAATAGGGTTAGGAATTCCATAAAAAATGGCGATACGTAAGCAGTGCCCTAGAGACATAGTTTCACAGGGATGGGCTAGGAAAGCATGGTTGGAGCCAGTGATTTTTCTATAAGTTTGAATGGCAGAGAGGTAGGGGCGCTCCGTGGTGGTGGACCCGAAAGGACACTTAGCCACTTTGATTTATCTAATTTCACATTTTGATGGCGGTGAAGAGGGTTCCTGGACCCAAAGAGTGTTAACGCTTTGTTGGAAGAATGACGTCGGGGAAGTGAAGTTCTGTGCACAATGTATGGGTGATTATGAGGGTTTTCTAAAGATTTGATCTCTTTGGTTTTAAACGCCTCCTTTTTCCCAACCTAGTGTATACATTTCCATCCCTTTTACCCATTATTTTTCCTCAAAATCAAAGAAAAACATAATACGAGATGCAGACAACAAACCTACCGCTAGAACCTGGTGAATGAAGACGATGAAACCACCAACGAATGAAAAAGACTGGTGATGGAAGGCTATGAGCTCAAGATCGACATGCGACAAATGCTTTGGATCACTCGAATTACTTTGGTTGTCCTGAAATGTGAAAATGATAGGTCAAATTTCCCTATTTATAGAATTTTATGGCATTAAATTCCATCAATAAATGTGTGTACGGCGGCAAGAAAGTTGGTGATTTTGAAATTCATAAATGGTCATGAGGGGTCTAGAACCCAGAGGTTGGAAGGCCATTGGTAGATAGTCGTTTGAAACTTTAAGCCAAAAAAAATCGGTGAAGAAGATCTCGGGGTCCAATAGGTGGGACTCTGATGGAGGACGACTATTTGGGTAGGGAAAATGCATAATGAAAACCTGAGAAGGGAGATCCGACAAACTGAGCCCAATGAACCTCGTGGACTGTAAGTTAGTCATGGAAAGCATGGGAAATGAAAATCAGGATGGCAGGTCCCAGGATACAGAAGGATGAGGTCCTTCGTCCGTTTGAGACAACAAACACAATAGGGAAATCCGCCAAAGGAAACCCGACAAGGCGGACCTGGAGGGCGCCAAGGACGCTGGCAGAGGAAAACTGCCAAGGGATCTTTGCAAAGGCACCTAACTTAGAAAATTTGAGGGGGGATGAAACATGGTCGACTTGAGATGATACTTTGGGGTTCGCTGACCATTTGGGACACCAAACAGGGGGCATGTAAAATGAGGCGATGACAAAAATGACCCGGCAAGGAAAAGGAAAGAGAGGGTCCCCGTTCCGAACAAGGCATGTGTGCTAAGGGCACAACAACACCCAAGAATATGAACCTGCACAAATTTCTAAAGAATTTGGAAGGGGATTATTTAAATCCATCTGAACACAAATGCGAGAAGAAGTCATTACCTTTCTATCCTAAGTTTGTTGAGAAGGACCCACTAGTTTTGCCAATAGTGAAGCAACCTGATGGAAGATGTCATTGCACCAACATTCAATTAGAAATCTAAGGAGACGTACCCACACCGAAACCCAATTTTGGAGTGCCTCTGAAGGATCAAAACTTGCATGCCAAGGTTTAATAAATAAACCAATCTAGTTGTGGAAATAAGGCCCACCTTAAAAAATTCTATTGTGATCCACCCCAAAATTAAAAGTCACCATGAAGTAATTGTTCACCAACATTATTTCCATCTCACCCTCTGTGAACCAAGTATACTGAGCCCACAACTCAAAAAATTGGAGTGAAACCCTCATTCCCAAAAAATTTCAAATCAAAGCATGCTTCGAGTAAATACTCAATATCCTTCGTAATCGATTATGGTTGAATTATTAGCATTGGCCTATCTTTGCTTCATTCTAGGCACCCATTAATTTTTGGGATACAAGGACCTCCTATCAAAGCGAATCCTCCATTCCCTGAATCATTAGAGCACAATTTGTTATCAAAAAACCTTCATTGAAAGAGGAGATTTCATTCCAAATGCAATTTGGAAATCCAAAATAGAATTGACCCCTAAAGCTTACCCTCAATCCATCACCGGAGAGGAGATAGGGAAAAACCATTAAAGAAGAAGCTTCAATTAAATCATAGAGCAACAAAAGAAGAAAATGAACCAAAGATAATAAAAATACCCCCCACCTAACAGACTAAAGCACCATGCCACCGATCCAAAAGCAAGTACAAACATGTAGAGAGAAAGGATGACATGCAGCCACGACCTCACAAGTCATGGGCTACCATGCTCACACAATACCATTCTCCTTGTGGCACCCCTCTGATTTTCTTATATTTTCAGACAGTGCTTTTACTTTGATAGACCATTATGCTATGTAGTTGTTATTTGATCACTAACATTGGAGCGATGATGGTTTTTATATTGTGATGTGATGGTACACTTATGGATGATTATTGTTTATGACATGCTTTCTGGTTAGCATAGTTGTTTATTTAAGTTGATATTGTTATATGCTCATCTGTAATTAATTGATATTTTAGTTTCATTAGTTTTGATGTGACACTATATTGGTGAATGGAACAGGATTGCATCATTCGCTTGTGAGTGCCTTGCAATTATGCGATTTTCTCTTCACTATGTGTTTGATTCATGATTTATATATATATATATTATATGACATATGTTTTATTGCAGGATTGCAGGTATAGGACATAGAATCCACCTAGATTCATAGGTTTGAGTGTGTCCATTGCCCAACGGAATAGTTGATTGGGAGATAGTAACAGGGTTTCCTTGTCAAGCCACAACCATAGTTATAGTGTGTCATCAGTCCTTGTTCCGGTATGCTTTGTTGTTATGTTGTCCACATTTTCTTCAAGTCATTTATTTATTTTGCAAGGTATGTTCAGTGGGAAATTAATGTTAATTAATGTTTATAATGGTTTTTAGTGATTATTTTTAATTAATCTTGATTAATGTTGTTAGAAGCTTAATATTTGATTTAATTAATTAAAATTTAATTTATTTTGTAGTGATTTAGTCTTTGTGATTAAATTTATTTTATAAAGTGATTAAATTAATTAGATTAAATTTAATTAGAAGTTAATATATATGAATTATGAATTATTAAATGCATAAATATCTTGTAATTATCTTAGAGGAAATATATGTGATTTGGTTGAAAAGATATTTTATTTGTGGCATGTGTTAAAAATAATAATTACACATTGTTGTTGGGAATTAATTCTTGAAGAGAATATTTGCATTAACTAAAAGAGGAAAGAGGATACTTCACGTGAATGAAAAAAATGACATTTTGAGAGGAGGTTGTTGAAAAATTGGAAAAGAAGTTCTCAGGAAATTTTGGCTCTGGTTTTGTTTTCTTCTTTCTGGAAAAGTGGATAATTTGGAAGAAGCTTTGGTAAATTGGAATCTGAAGGCAAAGCTCTACTTCAAACATCATTTCCTCAAACATCTGGAAACATGTTCTTTAAATTGTTTTTATTGTTATGAAAATTGGAAAGATTGCCTATACAAGAAGAATATGTTATTTGTGTAGAAGCTTTATATATATTGAAAATTTGAAAGATTGTCATGTTTGGAAAATTGCCATGAAAATTTTAGAGCTTATGTAGAAATTGATTTTGAAATGGAATTTAAAGAAAAAATTATAGAATAGGAATTATGAGGATATTCCTGTTGAATGTTAGGGTGTATTCTACAAAGTTGCATTTGAAGGTTACGAGTAGTTTTAGGAAATCCATTTCCTTTTATTGTGTGTTCCTCTATTGTGTGTTTCTTTTAAAATTGGAACAATGTTTTGGAAGTTAATTTGTTTGGTTGATTCTTTGGTTGATTTTGACGTGCTTGAACCCGTTACTTTAACCTTTGAAGATTTAACTTTATACAAGAAATTCCCCCATCAGTTCGGTTTTAGTTAACTTTCATACATTTCACCGCCCCCTCTTTGGCTATACTTTTGTTAACATTATGATAAAATATGCATTTCTTGATGGGTCGAGCTTTCTTCTATCATCTCCTAGTTATCATAAAATTTGTATTTAATCTTTATGCTATAGCCCGCATGCAATCTATATAACTCTCCAAATCGCCAACCCAATTGGTTTGAATTGATAGCTGAAGGTTCTCCTGAGTCACCAACGTGGCTCTCTCTGTCTTTTTGACTCTTTCATTCAAGTAGTCCACTCTGCTTTATCAGATTCTTCCTTATCTAGATCGGTTGGGGATTTAATCATCTTTACCTCTCAATTGGTGTGTTTTGAATACTTGAATCTAAGGAAATTCTTTTAATATTAATGTCATTATTAAATCTTGAAGTAGGTGTGTAGTTGGATCAAGCCCGCGATCTGGGACATTTAAAGTAATCCTTGTAATAATAATCCTTTCCATCTCGTTGGCTTGTATTACTTTGATGGCAACTACAAGTAATGGATTCGCATGCCTTTAAGGGAAATAGAATGGTATCAACTTTTGTTCCTACCTAAAACATGAGCTCTCTAGAAACGGGGTTATCCTTCACATTTTTGTCGGAAATCGTCTATGTGGATGGCGCGATAGAGCCATGTCCATCTCCTATGCCATGCCCTATAGCCAATCTTGGAATTGCTATAAATTATATATATATATATATATATATACATATTTAATTTATGTTTTGGAAATTGTAAATTGGTTTTTAAATATTTAAATAATATATATAATTTTATATATATACATATATAATTATATATATATATATATAATGTATTTCTATAATAGGTGCATGCAAAAGCACAAATTTAATGATTTAAAAGACGAAATTGATTTTTATTTATATGTAATTAGGAAAATTGAAATAAACAAATGGATTTAATTTCCTTATTGTTTGTAAATGAAATTATAGTAAGTTAGTTTATTTTGGGCAATGTATTATTGTATTTTATTGAAATGGAAATTAGATTTAGGAAATTCTAATGGTAGCTTTATTTCCTGCCTAAATTGCTTATTAAATTGTGATTTATTTTGTTCTTGTAAGTTGGGGAAATTGGTTAGTCATGTATGTAAGTCTTCCAGATGATGTTATTTTATGAGGGGGTTGTTGTGTTTTATGGTTCAACCCTTTGTTTTTCCTTGGGTAGTGTACTTGGTTGAGTTTTAGTTAAACACCTAGTTACTACGAACATAATGTGTGACCTCTTATATTTTGGATTAGATCCTTGTGTTGTCAGTAGGGGAGTGGCTCTCAATGGGGGCCGGTTCACAAAGTGGCGCTAAAGTAGCCCATGTAGCTTTGTGATGACACTCCTCCTATGACAACAATATGAATTGTGCAGTTGATATACTTGATTATTTTACTCTAGTAGCAATGTAACCTTTATGTATGTATTGTTCATGTTTGGTATAGTATTGTGTGTTGTCTATATCTAGAAGTTTTTGGTTTTTCCTAGGAAGCCATTTTACTATCTCCTAGCACGGGGGGTGGGCCTTCGGGTACCACTTGGTTGGGTGGAATGTGCACCTTACATCATTGGGCTCCCATTTCATGTTTGTGATGGTGGGATCTTCCAAATTGGAGAGCTCACGTGTACCAGTTGCTTTGTACTATTTCTTATGTTCTTTTGTATCAATTGGATACTTATGTATATGGACTACTCATTTGTATTCAAGGAGGATTCTTGTATCATTGTTATTGTAACATTATTGTATGATCTTCCTCATTTTGGAAATGAGTCTTTTAACTGCTTTATGGGATGAATACAATCTATGGCTGATTCTTTAATGTAATTTGTATCTAATGAGATGAGTTTAATGCTTTGGATGTATGTTATTTATGTCATAAGTATTATGTATATGCTATGGATTAGTTTACTTTTGTATATTATGGGAATATAAGCGTTGTTGTGTACCTTAGAGGATGTATGCGTTAAGTGTAGTTTAGTTATTAATTACACTTTTTTAAAATAAATTGTTACGCTTTTTTTATATTTACGTCGTCCTCTAGGGTTATGTGGTGGGGCATTACACATGGTATCAGAGCCTAAGTTCTAACACTGGGTACTCTGGTTTCACATGAGCCCATTAGGATGTCTTTGTTGTTTGTACTCTTATGTGTGTATTCCTTTCTTTGTTTTCCTTGACTATACTAAGTGGTTTATGTTTAGGGAAACTAGGTTGACCCTAGAGGTAGATAAGAGATGTTCATCTTCTCTCCTATTCTTCCTATTATAGATGACTAAATAGTTGTTAATTATGTTAGAAATGAAGATGGGATGCTCTATTTGAAGTATGTTAGTATGTATTTATGACATGGACTAGTGTGGAAGTTTAACCACTCTCTTGTATAAGAGATAAATGCTTTTCTATTCTAAAAAGTGAAAAGCTAATGATGGTTTATGGATATATGTGATGATATAAATCACATGGATTATGGAAGTAAATATACTTATGGAATTGTGTATGTAATCGTATCCCCCCTGTAAATGTGAGAAACTAGTGACTATGCATTGTTTGAGAGTTGTGAATACCCCGTACTTTCTTTGTGGGCCCATGGGATGGTGATACAGTGTACTCATCCATACGAAATATGTTGTATTTGGTGTGGGATTAACCATACCATTTTTTGTGTTTGTATGTTTGTTACTTGATTGAAGGCCAACCCACACGTGGTTGAAAAACTATATATATAAGAGTAGCCAAAAGGTAGTTTCATAGATTCTTTTCTTTTGGTTCTCTAGCCCCTCAATCCATGAAGGGGTAGTAGTAGCCACAAAGTTTCTTGGGCGGAGTGTGCATCATACACACATTGTGACATAGAGTGGTCTTAGCTCAATCAGTCCTAAGGAAACGTACTCACTACTTTCCCTTATGATGGAACAGGGTACTTGATCCATATGTGCTAGCCTAAACCCCATAGTTTTGAGTACAACAACATTGGTTTGTTAGTTTATGCCTAGCCATCCGTAAGGATGTTGAGCTGGAATTAGCGAGTCAACCTCATCCGTATGAGAGGTGAAGTTCAAGTAGCCCATATTGATATACTGATTTATGTATCGTATATACCGTATCCACACTTATTCCAACATGATGCAATGGGTACGATGCCACACCCCATTGATGTTCTGACACAGTGTTGGTGATGATGTTGTGATGCTGATGGTAGTGAGTTGGTCTTGAGGACACGATGCCACGTGCATAAACATATGAAGGTGCATTATGAGATTGTGTTATGATAGCCTACTTGTGTGATGAGCGTAATGGGGCCTCACACACTTATAGAGGGATACCCATGTTTGCTTTTGACAATGTTTGGGTCGGTTAGCATATGGGTATGTCCTAGCCATGTATACTTCTGGCTATGGTGAGTACCTACATGTGCCTTCTCCACAAGGTATCACTATGCAGGGTGTTTTCTACGTGTGCCTACTTTCACGGAGCCACAAACACATTGCCATGTGGCATACGACTAGTACGTGCCTTCTCTGGCTAGTGTATGACCATGTCGTGTGACGATGCGAGATATGGTGTAGTAGAGTACACTATGAGACATGTGGATGGCATGCTCACTCTGCACCACATGAGGGCTACTATTATAGCCTGACAATTTTTCCTCCTTCCTCATTTGGTGGCTAGTATCTAGTCACCCAGTGTTGTACAATGCAATTTTGAAGATTGAGGATTTCCTATATGGTTATTGATGATTTTCAATTGACTATGAAGGACAACATTTTGTTTATGTTTGATTGTGAAGTACCCAAAATCTGCAATGTAAGACCAACCTCAAAAACTCATTAGAAGGGTTAGTATAACACACAAATCTGCAAATACCTCCATGGAATATATTGCAAATGCTTTCAAAAATGCAACAAATGATAATATAAAGACTAAAACACTATGAAAACAAAAGCAAGCTACCTATTCCATGTTGGATTGGTGTCACATGTGCTAGTGACCCTTTCCCAACCCTTGATCAAAGCTCAAATTGTGCAAATGCAAATGGAGATGGTGGAGTGATGATGAACAAGATCAAATCTCAAATGAAGAGAGTAACCTTGCATAAATTGTGAAGGATTTGCTTGAGGATGATGCACCTATTTAAAGATTTTCAAAATGCCAAGTGTTGAAGAGGGACCAATGTGGGATCAAAAAACAAGCCAATGAGTTGAGGACACTTTTCATCATGTGATTAGTTGATGTATATGCAAGATTTGGGAAGAGTGCCCAAGAGAGGGAGAATTCAAATTCAAATTTGCAATAAATTTTGAGAGGGGGACAAGAAAGAAGAGCAATAAATGCCACAATTTGACTTGTCATGTTGAAATGATTGTTTTAATAAATCAATAAAATTGATTTATTGTGCAAGTGGCTAGGTCTAGATAATGCAAGTGGGATGTGATTAGTATTAGATTAGGATTAGATGATGATCATGTTGATTTAATGCTGATTAGGTGAGTTGACATTTTGGATTTTGATATTTTGATTTATTTAAATCAGAAAATGATGGAAAAATGTATGATTTGGATTTGATTTAAGTAAAGTCCTGATTTATTGGATGAATGGAATATGATTATGCATGATGTAATTTTAACATGTCTACATTTTGCCCCTCTTTGAAGCAATGTACTTGTTGCGTTGGTTCAAAGACAAACTACATGTCGAAATTTAAAACTTTCATGATTTTTGGATCTGTGGAAAATTATAGCAGTACATTTCCTCGAGAGATCGAGCAAAAGATTCGATTTGAGAATTAGATCTACTTTGATAAAGAGAGTTCAAAATGGATGGTTATGGATGACTGATGCAAAGATGATTTCAAGATGTTAGAATAACAAATCTATATTATCCTAAACAACCGTGATGACGATATGAGATGGATGAGATGGATATGTAGTATCTTTGTGATTATGCATGGATGAGTTATGAGACTAACAGATCTATATTATGATGATGATGCAAATGAAATGCATGTGAAATGATCGATGTTTCCTATGATGTATGATATGAATGATATGTGGTATGCTGATGGTTTGTAGATGCAGGATGGATGCATGATGGATGCATGATGTTAGTGCGGGAATGAGATGATGACAAGAGGATTCAACAAGTCCATGATTGGTCGAGACTTTATTAGAGATGACGATGATAATAAAAGATGATGATGATGATGATAGATGGATGATTTGCTTATCAAGGATTGGGATTTTCAAAAGGGTCACTTACTTTATTTTTGATAACACGCCTAAGTACGATGCATAAAGGTATAAAGGACCAGGATGGCGTTGTACCTAGTGTGATAGACTTTGACTCAATAATCAGATAGGAATATTCTTGTTCACACCTGACATATGGAAACCTTGCTAGGATGCCCTTCAAAAGTTTCAGACACCTTGGGCCAAAACACGGAAGGTAAACCTATCCCTGTAATAGTCAACAAGCTATAAAGAACATCCATACATATCTAACAAAGCAGAAGTATTAAGCCAAGTTATTTTACAAGGCGTCCAACAAGAAGCATAGCAGACAAAATAATAATGATCGTTGCCCCATTCCTTTCTCTCTAAATCCTTCGTTCGGATATCATCGAGAGGTCCTTGGAATGAGCGCAATATGATAAATCAAAAGAAAAGATTAAGTATACAAGCAAGCCAATGTTCTTCATACCTTCAGCCAGAGGGATGTGTTTCAAAAGATGGGAGCCAAAACTTATTGCCAAAAGATAATGTCCATTGTCGGAACGGATCCTAGGACATGTTAATGACACGTCGTTTTGTTTACCCAAATTGGTTGATTTGATAAAAGTGCCCATTGTCGGAACGGATCCTAGGAAATGCTTTGTATCAAATGATGATGAAATTGATTTATGATTTATATGCCATTGATAAGAAAAGAGTTGATCAACTTGCTTGCCGACAGACCTATACTTGAGATTTTGACAGTTTAGGTTTTCACATTTGACTGCTAGACTTGTTTCTGACTGTTTTACCAAAGGTTGAGGGTGATGACGATTTATTATGGATGATTGATTATTGCGAGTGTAAGCGAGATGAGGTGGATGGATTTTTTCAAATATTTGGATGTTTTTGGAATTTTGCAATGTTTTGAGGCTATTTTTGGTAATTTTTTGAGGTTTTACAAATGTTTTGATTTTCGATTTTCCAATGTTTTTGGGATTTTCTGAGATTTTGACCAAGAGACTAACCTAAAGACCTATCCTAGGGGCCTCGGGGGCTTATCGATAGATTAGCCTTGCCTACGTTATACACGCAGAGACCACGTAGTTCGACTGACGACTTGACCGATTTACAGATGATGATATACATGATGAGATGTCAGTTTATTATGGCGGACTCCTATAGGACTGACCTAAATGTCTCGGGGGATGATCAAAGATCAACCTTGCCTACGTTCAAGCTCAGAGACGACGTAGTTCGACAAGACGACCTTGTTTTTGGATTCTGAAATG
>VDFB02093265.1:0-26195 GCA_007258455.2 Sequoia sempervirens
GCAAGTTCTATTTTCTCCACATTCTTCCTAGCATAATTAAAATATTTAATTATGTCCTATAGTTCACTTTTGACTATTAATTAAATAATTTTTAATTATTTAATTAATTCATGTCTTTTATTCCTCTTGATTATTTAAATAAATAAATTTTATTTATTTATTTAAATGTGTTACTAATTCTCTAATGTCTTTCTATAATTAAATAAATTCTTAAATTTATTTAATTATCTTCATTCAATCAATCCTCCTAATTATTTGAATAAATAAATTTCATTTATTTATTTAAATATGTCATTAATTTTTAATTTCCTCTCATAATTAAATAAATTATTTAATTTATTTAATTATTGTCCACCTCGACATTCTCCTAATTTTAAAATAAAGTCATGGTCCCACCTTTTGAATTAAATTAATTTTTAATTCAAATTGCCAACTTTCTTCTAATAAATCAAATAATTTCTAATATTATTTGATTTTCCATCTCTCTCTTTTTCGGTGCCATTCTTATCTTCTTGTCACATGCCATCTTGTCCCTTGATATGATCTTCTAGAAGGAAAATATTTTCCATTCATTTCAAATTTACCCTAATGTTTCCCTAACCCTAATTGTGGGTTGTCACATTTAATCTTGTCCATTGATTCTAGGGCATTTGTCAATCTTCAATCCTATCCATTCATCCAAAATTTACTTTTCTATAAAATGGAAATTTTGGTCTCATTTTGACATCTCTCTTAAAATCTACATCTCATGCAATCTTATCTTAGGCATACTTCACATCTTAGGCAATATTGACATCTTGACATTTGCATACTTTAGGCTTGCTTACTAGATGTATAGTTGCATAGTGTAGCATTTGTGATAGAATCCTTCAACATTTTCTTAGGGAATTGGCATAGTCATAGGTTTCTCACACAAAATTTGGGGACAAACTACATGTTGCAACAAATAGAGAAGGTGCAATGGAGGTCAATCATGAAGGTTGAAGACACTTGGTAATATATTTCTTTGTTTTCATGTTATTATCTCCTTTGTACTTCATTGTTTACTTTGGGTTTTGTTTATTTAAGCACTAATCTGCTAACCTAAATATTTCCCTTAGTTACACATTGAAGTTTTCAAACTGGTCCCTTTCCCTTCTGAGATGGTGCCAATTGATGAAAAGAAGTTGAAATAAGAATATGAGAAGGGGAGGTTAACCTTCAAAGTGTTAATATTAAAAATGGAAATAGGGAAAGGAGGAAGTAGAATCACACTCAACCCATATGACAAGGAACCCTACGAAATAAAATTGTTTGAATACTATTTTCAGATGACCTTCTACACTCTATGCCAAATTCAGGGGTTTGATCCAACAAAAGGATTCCACCAACTTTTATGTATATGGTAGAAAATATCCAATATAGAATGATTAGGACATCTTATGATTTTGCAGGATATTTATTAGAGGAGATGCATAAGGGCCTTTTATCTCTTAAAAATGGTGCAACAAGAGTAAGGTTTTGGTGGTATTCCCTGTTTATGCACTTTTTTTTTACATGGGAGCTAGCTACTTTGGTGAAGAGATGAAATTGGATAGGCATAATGAGAGGGGTGAAGATATGCATATCCAAATATGGACTTTTATCTTGGGTAGGGATGAATAGGAATCCAGTTTTGTGGTATTCTCAAATTTATTTTCCTCCAAGTTGAAGAGAGAATTGTTGATGTCAAATCCTCCTATGATTCCACTGGAGTTACATGATTTCTTAAGACCTAGGGAGAGGAGCTTGAACTAGGAATATAGCATAATTGGGGAGACATTATCCCATATCTTGACTGCACCATCCTCAAGGCATATGGAACAATTAAGACACCTCATGTACTTCCAAGACATGTGCCATTGAGGATTAGTTTTCTAGAAGTTATGTGGCAGTTGGGAGATGTAGAGGAAAATCACTTGGTTGGGATTAGGAAAGTAACTTGCTTTCCTATATATACATTTTTTGCACAAAAATTCATGGTCAAGGATGGATGGAATAATATTATGCTGAAACTCAATCCTATAGGGATGAAATTTTATAAAGAAAGGAACCATGATCTAGAGGGTGATATGGTTTCTTTAAAGAGTAGGATCAAGGGGGGTAAATTCTACTATAATTTATATTTCCCTGAGGATGTAATCAGGAACATTTTTTATTACAAAGTGCAAGAGGAGAGGAAGATGAAGTGGCTATCCTTTGATAAGTTGGAGAGGGAAATGCAAGAAAAGGATCCAAATTATAAGGCTCTCTTGGATATAAAATATGAAATGTTGAGGGTGGAAAAAATTCTACAAAAGTTTGATAAAGTGGTAGGGTAGTTGAAAAAGGAAAGAATTAAGAAGCATAAAGGTAAGGCTAAGGTAACTTATGAAAAAGATAAGGGTAAAGCCCCCATGGTGGAGGAAAGACCAACATATTATCCCCCTAGGAAATTACATGTGTTTGCAAGGAAGAAGAGCATAGTAAAGAAGCAACAAAAAAAATTCACCCCTACTCAATCAGAGGGGTCAAGGGAATCTTCACCTACACCAAAATTTCCACTACTATCACCTCTAAGGTTATCTTCTCCTCAAGTTATTGAGCTTTATTCTCCACTTAGAGAATCTCCACCACTAAGGAAACCATCACCAAAGAGAAGAAAGGTTGAATCAACTAGGCTTGTTGATTATGCTATTGATTTTGATGAAGAAATCATTGTAGCTGAGGATGAAATGAGGTAGGGTATTCCCTCACCCCTAAGAGGGATGATTCCATAAAAAATTAGCCTCATATTGAGAAAGGTTGATTTGAGTGGAATCAATAGTGTGGATGGTGTTAGGGAAAAGTATTGCAATAATTTTATGGATGATGACTCTTTTGTGAAGACCAAGGCTTTAAAAAAAAAAATTGGAGGGCCAAGAGAGATTAATATGATGAGAGAATAAAGATAAAAATGATTGAAAACCTAGAGCTCCCATGTGTAGTGATAGAATGAAAGGTCCTCACAGAGATGAAAACTAAGTACAAGAACATCATACCAGTTGTGGGAAGGGAGTTAGTGAGAAAAAGTGGAGTGTTCTTGTTACCAAAATGGGACTTGGCTTCAACCATTTCTTTTTATACTATGAGGAGGCATGCCACTCTAGTTTTTACAATAGAAGAAGAGGCAACAATTGCATTACAAGGACCAACATTCAGCCCTCAGTGGGATACTTTGTAAATTTGGGCACTAGCCCCTAATACAAAGAAGCTAGAAGTAGTAGATCATGCAACTAATATTAAGGTAGGATTGATCATAAAAAGAGTGTCATATACATCAACTATGGAGGAAGCCTCATTGTCTATGAATATGGCTCAATTTACCAAGGATATTGTAGAGTCCTTGCAGGAGAAGTTTGAGGTCAAGAATAAAGAATATAATGATTTGGTGGTGGAGTACAATAAAGATAAGAAAACAATTGCAGAGGTGCAACTTGATAATGCATTAAATTGAAAGAAAAATTTTAGGTATTATAATCCAGACCATCAATGATGTCAGGGACATCAATAAATCAAGTGCAGATTTCAACCCTGTCAAATTCTCTAGTTTAGTCACCACCTCCTATTCATTCTCCTCCCCAACTTCAACAGAATTAGTTGTGTACAATCCAGACAATGTTCCTATTGCATATCTCACTTTAGGAGCATCGCCTGCAACTCATCCAAGAGAAGTGACTAGAGAAGAGTTGATACAATAGATGGAGGCATTTGATGAATTATTTGGATTGTATAATGACAACAATATTTTTATTCTTACTAATGTATTGGAACATTGTCTATCCAAAGCAATAAAAAGAGTAAGAGTTAGGAGTGTCCACTCTAATTATTCTTTAATGTTTCAATCAATAAGAATGTTGGAGAAGGATAGAGCCATTGTTCTTCCATTAATGCAGACATAGGTTCCTAGGCTAAGTGTGTTGAAGAATATGGTCATTGGGTCTACACATGACCAAAATAAAACACCATTGATAGCTCCAACTTAAAAAATGGTGAACAAGATCATTGATTGCCAAGGATTGGTTGACCCCTTGGAGAAGAGGATTGAAGAACTACTACAAAAGTTTGATGACAGTGATCTTGGCCTCATTTCATACATTCTCAACAATGAAGGAGGTGTTAAGACCTATGAGCAATGGAGAGGTCAAATGGATATAGTTATCAATGTTGAGGCCATTTTGATTTGTCAAAAGGAAGATGTGAACATTTCTATGTTAAAGGATAATATGAATAAGTTTTCAAATACTAGTTCCTTTTTGGAGGAGTTCAATAAAGATACAACACAAATAATGGTGAAATATGGTCTTTACAGAATTAAGATGGATGGATTTATGGCTTTCAATTGGCCTACTGAGGAGGACTATACCACATGGGATGATAGGTACAACAAAATTCAAAAATTATAATATTCCTTAGTGTTGATATGGAAACATTTTTGGTCTACTTGGCATCTCCAATGGTCTGTAGAGTTTACAAGAAGTGTCAACAAAGGTCTGTCTTCATTTTGTACACCTAGATTTTATTTTTTTTGCTAGCTCAGCTTTCCTAGGTCCATTGTTTGAAGATTGAAGACTTGAAGTGGCAAAGTAATCAAATAACTATTTCAAGATACTTTGGGAAAGCACTATGCATGTAACAAACTTTGTAACTTCCTTACACTATAAACTATTCTCCATGAGCTCATAGTTACTTATGTAATTTTGAAATGTAAAGTGAATGTCAAATGAAAATGTGACATGTGTAATGGCTTGAAGGTTTTTTCTCTCATTTTTTATAAAAGGGAATTGAGGGCCATTTACATGGGTTGTTGATTGATTTTTGAAGAGTAATTGTAATACATAACATAAATGCTATTTTTTCTAAAAAAAATTAGGTTTTGTAGCATTGAGTCTTTTGATTATTAGCATTTTATATTAGTACTATCACTTCTAAATGTAAATGGCATATTTCTAGAGCCATTTTTCTCCATTGTATACTTCATATGAATCATGAATGAAAATGATGAAAGAAACCACAAAAAAACATCCAAAAGGAGACTAGTGATGCTGAGCCAAAAAAAACACAAAAGGATTACAAAAATCAACATGAAGTGAAGAAAGTTACTAAAACTGAAAAGGGAGAACAAGGAATCACTACCCCTTCATTTGACATGGGCCAAGCATTGGGATAGGAAAAAATGACAGTTCCTTTAAGGGAGTTCATGAAAATTGAAGAGTTCAGATATACAGCTCTCAAAATGATCACCAACGCATCTCAGAAACATGAAGATCAAAAGAAAGAAGAATATGTTGTGGAAAGGGAATTCACAAAAGCACCAAAGATATATTTGGGAGACACTCACAAATAATCCATCCCAAGTAGATCCATTTTATACTACATTAATCATCAAAAATACGAAGGTGAAGAATTACATGATTGACTCAGGGGGTAACAATCAACATCATGCCCTTAGTTGTCATGGAGGAGTTGGGTCTATGGGTAAATACTACGTATGGAGAATCTTATGCCATGGATAATAGACCAGTTCATGTAGTAGGAGTAATATGGGATGTAGAACTAAAACTTGCATCATATCCAGAGGAAACATATAAAATAGGCATTACTATGGTTGATACTCCTCCTTAGTATGGGATGTTATTGTCAAGGTAATGGACAACAACATTTGGACCTATCTTATGCTACTATCCTTGTGAATGGAAAAGAGGTCAGGCTACATAGGGAACCTAGATCTGAACATTTCATTGAGCTCTTTGAGCCCAATCAGATGAATTGCTTCTATGATGTGGACTTAGGAAGCTTTAGAATAGAACATTCAAAACCTAAATTATTGAACACTGATCTAATTGATAGGGATGTTTCCAAGAATGAGCATGGTGTATGGCGAATGTATTTTGATGGAGCATGTAGTAAAGAAGGTAATGGAGTAGGAGTGGTTTTCATTTCACTTGAGGGAACAACATTCAAATATTCATTATTTTTTAACATTTGAGTGTGCATGAACAACATAGCAAAGTATGAGGCCCTGCTAATAGGATTGAACATGGTTTCCAAACATAAAATCAAACTATTATCTATTTTTGGAGATTCTGAGTTGGTTACCTCACAAGTGAGATCAAAGTATTCTACAAGAAAACAAAAGGCTAAAATAGTATACACATGTTGTATGGGACACCATTGAGTTTTTCAACACTTTCTCTATTGAGTGGATAGATAGATCCAAGAATTTAATGGCATATTTCTTGGTGAATGTGGCTTTGGAGAAAGATGATGTTGCTCTAGCAAGAATTTTGAAAGTTGAGCTCAAAACAAGACTTGCAATCCTGGATAACATCTATAGTTGGCAAGTTTTTAATGATGACACTAATTTGATTAAGTTCTTACATTGCATTGATTGGTATAAAGCCCAAGAAATTGATTTTAATGCATTTGTGGAAGAAGATGGAAAGCAAACTGTATTTGGTAAGGAGGTTGTTCAGCTTAAGACTAACAAGATTCCTAAGGGACTTGTGGAATTGGAGATGGTTTTTGATGGAAATGATTGAGCCCTTATGAAATAAGCACTAGTAAAAAGGGAAGACATTGAAGAAATTAACTTGGGCACTGAATTGGCAACAAAAAAGGTATACATTGGGAAAAAGATAAGCCCAACAATCAAAAATATGTTGATAGCATTATTAAGGAAATATAAGCATGTCTTCACATGGTCTTATAATGATCTCAAGGAATATAGGGAAGATTTGTTCCAACATGAAATTCCACTCAAACATGATAAAAAACCTTTTAGGAAAAAGCAGAGACCAATAAACCCAACTTTGCAGCCCAAGATGCATGAAGAATTTATGAAGCTCAATGAGGGAGGTATCATCAAGCCTATTAGACATTCCACTTGGGTCTCCAACTTGGTGCCAATTAGAAAGAAGAATGGTGACATAAGTTTATGTGTAGATCTTAGGAATATAAATATCTCATCCCTTAAAGACAACTACCCACTCCCAAACATGGAAGTTATGCTGCAAAGGTTCATAGGCTGTGAATTGTTATCCATGATGGATGGATTTTTTAGGGTATAACCAGGTGAAGGTAAAGGAATCAAAACAATACTAGACTACTTTTACTACTCCTTGGGGCACATATGTATACGCAAGGCTGCTATTTGGGCTAACAAATGCTGGAGCCACATTCCAGTGATACATGGATGTTAATTTTTTTGATCTAATTAATGTAATAATGGTGGTATACCAGGATGATCTCACTGCATATTCGAAGAAAGAAGAAGACCATGTTGTAAACCTTGAAAAAATATTTTTCAAAGCATTGGACTATGGCATTTCCTTGAATCCTAAAAAGTGTCATTTTGTAGTAACAGAGGGGGTTACTAGGACATATAGTGTCAAAGGACAAAATCAGGATTGATCCAAAAAGAGTGGAAGCCATAGATAAGATTCCTATTCCTAAGATAGTTAAAGCCATCTAGTCCTTCTTTAGACAAATAAATTTTGTAAGAGGATTTATCTCAAACTTTGTTGAAATTGTCAAGCCCATTTCGAAAATGTTCAAAAAGGGAACTAAAATAGATTGGACTACAAAAGCACTAGATGCATTTATAGCTATAAAAAGGGCAATCAAGGAGGCCCTAGTATTGAAATCCCCTGATTTCAGTTAGCCTTTTCAAATCTTCTTGTTTGCATCATACCACACCCTTGTTGTAGTAATGTTACAAAATAATGATGAGGGACATGACCAACCTATATCATTTTCTAGCAAATCTCTCCAAGGAGTAGAACTAAACTATGATATTACAGAAAGACAGGCATATGCTCTATTGAAAATAGTGAAATCCTTCAGAACCTACCTAGTAGGGGAAAAAATAATTGCATATGTCCTCAATGCTACAATAAAAGATGTGTTTGTACAAACTGAGGTCACTGGAAGGAGATGTAGATGGATCAATAGAATTCAATAGTTTGACATAGAGATCCAAATCACTAAGTTAGTCAAAGGACAAGGCCTTTCCAAATTAATGGCCAAATCAAATATTCAAGCTTCTTAGATCTTCAACTTAGGAGAAGAAGAGAATATGATTGCAAGCATTTAGAACACATCATGGTATACTAATATAATGTATTATTTGAAGAATTAAAAGTGTCCCAAACATTTAAATGATAATCAGAAGAGATATTTGAAGCTACTTACCTCTAAATATGTTTTCATGGATGGTGATTTATATTGGAAAAAATAGAAATGGGGTACTGTTGTTATGTTTGGATGAATCCCAGAAAAAAAGAGTGTTGAAAGAGATGCACAAAGGAGTTTGTGGGGGGAACATTTCAAGAAAAACCACTGACATAAAATTTTAAGGACTGGATATTGCTGGCCTAAAGTTTTTAGTGATTCTTTCACTTATGTAAGGAAGTGTGAGGCTTGCTAGAAGTTCTTTGGAAAATTGAAATATCAAGGAGCATTTCCACTCAAACCAATACAGGTTGAGGCTCCTTTTTACTAGTGGGGAATTGATTTTATTGGGGAAATATCAAAAAAATCCAATGAAGGTCATAAATGGATATTGGTGGTGACTAATTATTTTATGAATGGGGTAGAGGCCATCCCAACTAAACAAGCTACCAGCAAGGTTGTAATTAACTTCTTGATGGAAAATATCATTACAAGGTTTGAGACACTTGTGAGGATCATTACAGACAATGGTATGTGTTTAAAGTCAGAAGAATTCAAGGAATCTTGTGAATCATACAGAATTTAATTTCATATGCATCACCATATCATCCACAAGTGATGGATAGGATGAATCAAGTAAAAAAAATATCCTGAAGATTATTGAAAGGATGTTAGACAAAAATAAGAAGTCATGGGAAGATATAATCATTGTGAAGAAATCAATTGGTAGGTCACCCTTTGAACTAGTTTATGGAGCACAAGCTAGGATGCCTATACAGAACCTGCTACCTGCATATAAATTTATACTTGAAGAAGATCTAGATATCCCTGAGCCTATGGAGGATAGAATGGAACAATTGGAAGAATTAGATAAGATTAGGAAGCTGGCTCTAGGACAAAATACAAAGATACAGTCACAAGTAAAGTATTTATTTGACAAGAGGGAAAAAGACAAAAAAAATTAATGAAAATGATATGGTCCTATTGTGGGATGTGAGGTGCCAGGATAAAGGAAAACATGGGAAGTTTGAAGCTCTTTGAATTGGACCTTTTGTCATTACTAGCAAAGGGGGAGGAAATTCTTATTATCTGCAAAATATGTCAAGAGAGGATCAGGAATTGCCAGTGCATGAATATTTCCTGAAGCATTTATTTTCTTAATCTTTCATGCATGGTAGTCTAGGAGAAGATCGATAATTTATAGTGCATGGAAAATTCTTGAGATACTTCTTGACATATATAATTTCCATGCACAGTAGTTTTAGGATCTCATATCATTTCGTCTTTCATTCATGGTTTCCCTCCCAAAGATTAGTTTGGATTCTTGTAATGATCTCATGCTCATTCATCTCCAATCAAATCCACTATTAGGACGGGAAAAAATATCACATTTTTTACTAGCCTCCACCCACCTATCTTCCACATATCACAAAAATTCACCACACTTTAATTATATGATCAATACAAATTTTTGAAATTTGTGTGACAAGATCCATATTGTAGCCTACATTTCCAAATAATTACATCAATAAATGAGTTTGAGACTCCACAATCCTTCATTCTTGAACAAAATTGACACCATCAGCCTAAAAATACCTCATCAGCGGAACCCGCATCATAGCCCCACTGATGGTCCAATGAAATCAACTCACAACTTAACATCAGTGTAACAATACCCTATTGGGATAACTCATAAGATTCTCTGTCTGATAGACCGATGGAGTCAAAAAAAGTAAGCATATCACTATAACACATGTACATTGGTGGAAAAAATGTTTTTTTTCCCTTGATGGCTCAATATAACCATAGACAACCAAGTGTATAATGAGTAGTAGAGGAATTGGGGTGCATCAAGGTAATGTTGTCTAGTGACCCACTGATAGACCTAAGGAAATTTGATCATCAATGGAGAAGGTGGCTATTGGTGGAAGAAGAATCACAGTATCACTGATACAACAATAATGATTGTTACTAACTAATGTGATGTCCCAAGGCATCACCAAGACATTTAAAATAAATGTTCTCCTCTGATGACAAGATTGAAATAGGTGGTGCATTTATGAACCAGAATCGAAGTGAACTATATCACAAGTTGATCACATAATTTTTGCAAAATCTGGGAGATTTTGCTAAGGTCAGGAGCAAAAGAGAAAAGCTTGGAGTACGTACACAACAAAAAAATAGTGAAGGAAAAATTCAAGTAGGTACATCAATCCCAGTTGAGAAGTTATATTTTTCAAGGGTTTAAGAAATCAAATAATGGAGGAAAGTAAAAAAAAACTAGGGCTATAAAAAAAAATTGAAAAGAGACTCCTAAATCAAGACCTAATAAACCAATGCCTTGGGTCAGGTTCGAGACCCAAGAGGAGTGCTCAAATGAATCCTTCAATGGATTGACTATGGCATAACATAAGGGATTGGGAGGTGTTTGGTCACCACAACATGGATATGAGCTCTTCATGTACCATTATAGAAAACAATTTAGGTTTCAACCAGTCTACAACCTATGGAGGTTAACCTAGGAAGACTCATGGTGCCCAACATGTTCATTAATGTAGAACTTATTAAAGCTCTTACTAGTAGATACGACCCCAAGAAGAGAACTATTCAATCACACAGTGGGTTGATGTGCTTGTTATTTCTAAGGATCTCATTTCTAATGTGTTTCAGTTGGAGTGTTCTCTGGAATTTCCTTTCATAGTCAAGGACCTCTTGACAGATAATCATCATATGGATACCAGCTACAAACAATGGAAATTGCCACTGCATAGGCCCAAGAATGAAGAAGGCCAAAGCAAGACTATCACAAGGGCTATTAGGGTATGAACATTTTTTCTTAGTTGAAGATGTGATTAGAAACGATTGATAGGATGGTTGCATATAACAAGATTATGCTTGTAGAAGAATGGAAAAGAAAAAATGTTCCATCACATTCAAAGGTGTTTGGTGAAATATAGGATCCTCTAACAACAATTGAGCAACTCATTGCTCATGTGAATGAATTAGTGAAGGATGTGCCCCCATTTGTGTTTGATGCACCTCATGCAACCTATCCAAGAGTACAGGCTGAAAACATAGAGCCCCTAGATTACATACCTTCATAGCATACTCTTGAAGTGTGTTTCTCTATAGACACTAATATAAGTGAAGAAGAGGAGAGTGATGAGGAGGGTGAACAAGTAGAACAAATAAGTGCTCTTGTAATTGTATAGTATGAGCCCCCTCAAGAACAAATTTTTGTAAGATTTGAGGCATCAAATGAATTATCTGATGATGTTAGGGTCAAAGCTAGGCAAGAGTTCATTTTTTAATTGTGATTTTGTTAAATCTTCTGAGTTCAAATCATTTGTTTATGAATATAAAGGTAGGAAAATGAGAAAAAAGATGCAGGATATCACTCCTAAACAAGAGGCCACCACATTAGAAGAATTGAAAAGGGAAATAGATAGAGAGATGGAATCCATCACTCTTGAGAAAGGAAGAGAGTTACTTCAAGAAGTTGGAGTATTACTTCTTCCAGGGTGGGACATTAGTTCTACAATTGCATTTGATAGCTTCAGAAAAAGAGGGGACAAAACAATGAACTTAATAGAGGAAGAAAGTGACAAAATATATTCAAGATCTGGGTACAACCCATATGAGGCCACCTTGCTCATTTGGTCACTATATCCCCATGAAAAAATACCAATTGTGATTGATAATCCAAACCAAATTTTTGGACATCTTTTGGTCCAAAGAGTAGGGGATACCAACCCCATGGAGAAAATAAAATTAAATATCAATGTGGCAAAATTCAACAAGGCATAGATTGAAAAACTGGTTAAAGAAAATGATATATTGAAGAAGGAGCTATCACATCAAAGAGAAAGATCATCTTCCTCCTCCACATCAGAGTTGTATTCCCCATGGCTTGAAAAGGACAAAATAGTATTGGATGCATTGGCTAATGTAGCTTATCAGAAGAGTTGCCACTTGAGATCTTAGGGGAAATGTGAAAAACTAGAGAAAGAAGTGAAAACTATCAAATATAACACTGCATCTGAAATGATCAAGGAGAGATTCAATAAAATGATGAAATGTGTTGATGAATATTAGAAATGATTCAAGTAGACACACTCTACAATAGTGGAGAATGAACGATTATAGGGGAGAATGATTGAAAAGAAAAAGGAGCTCCTAGATAAGAAATTCTTGAAAGGAAAAAGAATGCAAACATATGGATATGTGTAGGATCATCATGGAAAAAGTAGGCCCTTAAGTGGCAAATAATTCAGAAAAATCAGAGTTAGGAAACTTGATGTAAAAATTTGAATAAGTTATCTATATTATTTCAAAAATATGTAAGAATAGAATCTATAGGAAATTGAATGTAGTTTCTAAACTACTAGGTTTATTTAAAAATAATAATATATTTGCTGAAAATTTGAAATTTCAATGCAGTGGTACTTAAATTTTAGGGAAAAAATACGTAGGTGTCTGCCTGACCACCCTAACCACAATAAAATGATAATATTTTTTTATAAGATTTTAGCTATAAGTAGAGGACTTATGTCTTGATGTGATGCCTATTTTTTTGTATTTTTTTCTAAGTAAATAATTAATTATGATTTTTTTATTACAACTTTTAAAAAATATAAAAACTCGTATGTCTGACCACCTTAACTTGGTAAAAACTTCACGAAATTCATTTTGTTTAATCCTATAGTACACGAACCATACAATGTGACACATGTTTTAGATTCAAAAAATGTGATACCATTTGAAAGCTATAGATGTTTTTGAATTAGCCTATCAATCAACACTTTAGTCGTAATTCAAATAGAAAATGAATAATAATAATTTATTAAATTCAATGTAAAGCATATTTATATTGGTGGAAAGCTAAGAATCTCCTTTAAAAATCCTTTTCGTTTCATCAATTTTGGGTAAGAAAAAAGTTGTCAGCCACATACCCTACACATACCGATCATATTTCCACTTTTTGGCCCATCATGATCTTGCACATACCCATATAACAAATTGGTAGGATCACACAATGGATATCATAATAGGCTAAAATAAAATCTCAACTTCTTTGATTTGAATCCTACAGTTCACGATGACAATGGGAATCCTCAAGAGTATGATGACTAGAAGGAAGAGTTTGTTGTGTTTCTAACCGCTACGTTACAAGAAATCAATGATGAGGATATGATTTTACCAAAAACTCATAAGCATCTCAAGAAAATGATGTATATGTAATATGACATGAAAGAGGTGATCTCCAACATGGACACATATGCTAAACAAGAATACATCCATAAGCTCTCAACAATCAATTTGTTTATTAACCAAACTATAGATGTACTCAATACAATGGGACAACCATCAGAATGAGAGAGTCAGCCGACAACATGAATGAGTACCCTATCATAAAGTAGAAGTTTTAGAAATATCTTAGGTGGTCATGGGCTTCTGCTTGGAGATTAATGGATTGGTACATTCACCTGTGGTAGTATTTTATTCTAATTATGTTTAGTTATCAAACGACATGTCTTTTTGTAATGTGTCTATAGCTTGTTGCCTCTCATATATATAAGAGAGACCAAGACCCAAAAACATATCATATCATATTTAATTAGAATAGGAATTAGTAGGGAAATAGACTGCACCCATTCACCCATCCATTTCATATCAGAAACTATTGTTATGATGCACATTATTCAAAGATAAATACAATGGAGAAGGTTATGCATAATTATGTATTTTCTTTCAAGTGTTCAATAGTCATGTGGATTTATATGTTTATACATTACTTGGCGATCTCTAAAGTGGTTGTTTATGTTATTCAAATTGAATGTCTAGAAATGCATTTAATTTGTTAGTACATATTTGTTGTAGTTTTGTGTTGTTGACTGGTTTTTGTGTGCATAGGAATTAAATTTCCTTTTGAGAGATCAAATTTAATAGGTTACTACATTGGATTAAAGTCCTTTTAAATAGATTGTCTTAATTGGTTTCCTTTCACATTTGAATTAAATCCTTTCACAATTTCATAGTAGTATAAAGGGATATCACTAGGATCACTAATAAGAGACCAAATAACTGATATACTTGCACATTTGCACAAGGTGAAATTTTTTAAAAGTGCCCAACTATTCGAGTTTAGCTGAAAAGTAAGTCTACTCATCTTATAGAAGCCTATCTCAAAAATCATCATTCACCTCTAGACTCCATTCACCCAATTGTGTAGGCACTGGTCATTTTACAATAATCTCATATATACCTCTTCTATATTCTCAATTTTCAAAACAATTTAGTAGGAAGCAGTAATTAGCCTTGCATCTACTTCACCTCATGTGCCATTACAAGTAGATTGCTCAGTTTAGAGATAATAGCCTTAAAATTCTACCTATCATTTAGGTACACCTGCCAAGGTTTGGCAGAGCCTAAAGAGTAGGAGGTAATTAAAATCTTTTTTACCTCGATCGTGAGCCAAAAATGTATCAAGAGATTGGTACCCTCTTGTGGTCTAAAAACCTACATTTTTTAGACCTAATAGTGTAGAGGGAAATTTTAGCAAACTTTCACTTGTTAGTTGGTCAGTCCCTCCATATAGTTAATCATTGGAAATAGAAAATGTTGGAAATTCAGAGATTGTCATTGATGTCAATAGATAGTGGGATTTGGATACTATCACAATGGAATTTTGTTGACTGTTTACTTTAGTAATGGAAGTTTGTTAATCTAAAATCTTAGTATAGATTATCCTATTTTGTAAGATCTACTTAGAATCTGATAATATGTTCCATCTTGTTATCTATTGCATCTAATGGAATGGTTTCAATTGACTAGGTTGTATGGTTAGAAAGGTATAGTTACCAATAGTTTTGGAAATAGTGTCACACTCATAGGTGGCTCTCTATCTTTGGGTTTTGGTACGGATTCTATCTCATGAAAATATATCATTATAGGAATTTATACATAGATTTGAGACCACAAGATGCATTCTACATTGGAGTTTCATAATGATATGTGAAGGCATTTGGAAGGAATGAATGAATTATTCTAATTTAGTCTATAGTGAGTTTTCATACAGTACATTGATGTGGGAGATGTTGCATTTTCTCATACTTGATTATCTTATCGTGTAGTGTTGAAGATAAGCAACTTGATGTTGGCTAAGGGAGAATTCAATATGCTAACAAGTTTTTGTGTTACGCATTTGATGGTGTAGACACATGAATTATACTGATTGTTCTTGCACACTCGATCTTGATTCACTAACTTTAATTTTTCCTGAATCACATCTTTACTAACCATTTAATTAAATAATCTTTATTTAATTAATTCATTATAATTCCTCTGTTAATTAAATAAATAAACTTTATTTGATTAAATCATTATCTTCTTTTAATTAAATAAATCATTTTATTTGATTAATCCTAATGTTCCTCTTTTAATCAAATAAATCACTTTATTTGATTAAATCATATTTCCTCTTTTGATTAAATAAATCACCTTCATTTGATTAAATCTAACATCATCCCTTTAATTAAATACATCAAACTTTATTTAATTAAATCTAATGATCAATATTCCTCTCATTTTGATTTAAATAAATCCAAAAATCTAAGTCAAATGTCAAATCAACTAATTTCAATCTAAGTTAATTAAATCCTCATTAACTCTAACTCTAATCCTCAAATCCTCTAGATTTTGCACTTGCACAAGTAAATCAATTTAATTGATTTATAAATTCTTCTATTTTCATTCAAAAGGGAATCTCATTGGAATATTCTCTCCATTTGAAATTCCCTCCTAAAAGGTTTATCCTCCAACATGGCATTTAAGTCTCTTACAAGTCTTTTTTCTTGAGCCAAGTGGCATTAACTCTTCTTCCATCTCTTCCTCCACAAGCCATCTTTCAATTTCAAATTTCCACCTAATTGCATTTATCATGCACATTGATCAAAATGTGCTCCACCTCCTTCAATAGCATTGACAAGTGGCACATTGTTATTGGTCTATATTTAATCCCACATCCTTCATGTTTTGCATTCCTCCATCCTTCTTTCCTATAAATGGAGAGCTCTTCTATTGATTTTGATCCACAACTTGAGGAAAATCACTATCTACAAATTTGGAGCAAGTTCATCCACCATTTCATAGTTTTTCATCAAGGCGTATAAGTCTTCATTAAAGTTCATCAAAGCTTGCAAGGAATTGGGAAAGAGTTATTTTCCACATAAAAATAACACCAATTGCCCCATGGGATTGAGGGTTTGAGCATTTGAATAGGATTTAGATTGCTTTTACTTAGTTTCTTTACTTTATTTCTTGTTCATTATGATTCAAATGAATCTTATGGGGAATGCTAGTTTAGATTTGTATAATTGACTAACATTGTGTTGTTTGCTCATGTTTGTGCAAGTCTAGAGCTACCATTCACAAATGGATTTCATATATGTTTGGATTGTTTGGTCTAACTTTGGCTAGCCTAATTATGTATTAATATTGAAAATTTTATATATCTATTGTGAATAAACTAGGGATCTATCTTAGGTCCACATCAACTGCTTATATGCGAAGATGGATATGTTGATTATGATTTAAGGTTTCTCCAATTAGGTGAACCTAATTAGTGAACATGGATATATATATGACATTTTTTAGAAGAGAGAGTAGTAGAGTATATGTGAAAGATACATGAAGATAGAGATGAGAATGGGTATGTGAAAAATTGTATGGATGAGTAGATAAGTGTGTTACTTATGTATTGTACTTCATTGAAACTAAACCCTAACACAAGGAAGGTGCATTTAATCAGTTCATATTTTGGCAGTGAGCCATATCATATTGTATCTTGGCAGTGAGCTAGATCATTTTGTATTTACTTTAGGCTATGAGCCTTTCAAGGACAGTGAGCCCTTCTAATATTCTATATCCAAATATATTATATTTTGAGCTAAGACTCATTGTGGTTTTTCCCATTTTTGGTTTTCCATGTAAAAATATTGGTGTTCATGTGTGTTGATGTATTCTCTTTATTCCATGTTTTCTCTTGTCGATTTAGTCAAATTTGTGATAATGTTTAAATGGATTTTATCTGAATAGTTTTATGGAATAATGATTCACCCCCACTATTAGTATTCTAGATGTTCAACAATTGGTATTAGATCTTGGTTCCTTTGGAGAAGCCTAAAAACTTGGGGAAGGTCTTGAATTTCAAATATATGGAAGAAAAAAATTATTTCTTTGGAAATGATCTATGTTGGACATACAAAAGAACATAAATATTTGAAGGATAAACTGAAGGAAGAAAATGAGTGTATTAAGAATCTTCAGGAAAGATATGAAGAAGTTTGTGATGAATTAAATAAAGCAAATGAGAACATCATCAGACTAAAAGAAAATTTGTATGTAAAGAGAAAGATTCAAGATTCTCAAAAAGCCAAAATTCAAAGGAAGATGGATGAATGTGCAAAGCTTGAGCAAGAAATGGTAATTTTCAAATCAGATTCAGAAAAGGAAAAAAGGCATGAGGATAAATTCAAGGAAAGCACTGTAATTATTGTGAGTTGATTAAATTTTAGAGATCTGCTATGGATAAAAGTGGTTTAGGGTTTGAAGAAGGAAAAATTTCAAAGGCAAAGAAATCCCCTGTCATGAAGATTCAAACCAATGGTGGACAATTCAAGAATATAAGGAGAAATACCAGAAGGATTCCCATCAGACAATATAATGCTCAAAGGTATTACCTTTTAATGGTGTCTATTATTCTTGTAATAAGTTTAAGCATAGGGAAAAAGATTGTTTAAAGAAAGAACGAAATAATGGAATGGATAGAAATACTTATCATTCTCTGGTCAAAATTTTAAATGTAAAAGAATTGAACATAAAACTAAATTTTGTACAAATTAGAAGTTGAATAAGATGGTGTATTCATTCAGTGACTATTTTTATCACTATAATTCATTTAGACACAAGGCTAACTAGTGCAAATATAGATTGAATAAACAAAAATTTGGACAGAAGAACGTTGTTTTTTATAATTACAACAATCCAGAACACTTTTCCAGTGACAGTAGAAGCAGATATATGAAAAATAATAATCTGGTAAAGAGATGTGAACCAATCATTAAGCTTGATTCGATAGAAGTGAAGAAGGAAATGGAAATAATTTGGAGAAGGGAAGAAGAATCTAAGCAAGGTGAATCATAATTATCAATATTTTTTATGTCATCCTCTAGTGTAGAAACTCCCATCAAAAATTAATTCAGGTAGTGGCTGAAGGGGAGCAATAATCATAACATTTAATAACCCCTTTTTCGATACATGATGTCATATCATGACATAAATGCATTTATTGAGGTTACAAATTCAAGATTTCATGTGAAAGGAATTTTTAGAAACACATGTGTATTCCGCATAGTTTGAAAGGATGGAAATGTACATAGATTTTGAGGTTATCCACTTTTGGTTTGAATCATTTACTATAGAAGAATTTGGAATGAAATAAATTCATATATGCATTCAATGAAAAGAATTTGTGAAAGAGGAGAAGCGTGGAGAGAAAGTTTGAAGAAACAATAGCAACTACATACAAAAGAAATTCATAATCTAGACTTGGTGGAAAAGGAAGAGGTAAGTCACTATTGCTATACTAGTATGTGTGGGATCATCATGGAAAAATAGGCCCTTAAGTGGCAAAAATTTAGAAAAATTAGAGTTAGGAAACTTGGCGTTAATATTTGAATAAGTTATCTATATTATTTCAAAAATATGTAAGAATAGAATCTATAGAAAATTGAATGTAGTTCCTAAACTACTAGGTTTATTTAAAAATAAATAAAATCTATTTGGTGAAAATTTGAAATTTCAATGTAGTAGTACTTAAATTTCAGGGAAAAAATAAGAAGTAGGTGTCTGTTGACCACCCTAACCATGATAAAATGATAATATTTTTTTATAAGATTTTATCTATAAGTAGAGGACTCATGCCCGATGCTTGATGCATATTTTTTGTAATTTTTCCATATATGAAAATAATTAATTATGAATTTTTATTACAACTTTTAAAACATATAAGAAACTTCGTGTAATAGAATATACCTTAACTTGAATAGAAACTTCATGAAATTTATTTTTCTTTTTTAATCCTATAGTATACAAAGCATAGAATGCTGTGACACATGTTTGGATTCAAAAAATGTGATACCATTTGAAAGCTATAGATGTTTTCAATTAGCCTATCATTGGGGACTTTAGTCATAATTTGAATGAAAATGAATAATAATTACTTATTAAATTCAAAGTAAAGCATAATTTATATTGTTGGAAAGAATCTCCTTTAAAAACCAACTGGTTTCAACAATTTTGGGTAAAAAATAGTCATCAGCCACATACCCATCATGTGCCACTTCCATTTACATTATGATCTGCACATACCCATACACTATTTCATCTGAATTATTTATCGAATTTTGTTGAATGTGATGGATATACCTTGAATTATAGACAATTCAGTAAGACCAAAACCAGAACTCAAAATGTACCCTGTTAAAACTTTAGAACTTGATCCTCTGGGTTCTTTTTGGATATTCCTCTTGGTGTTATACTAGTTAAATATGTTGGGGTATACATTCATAAAAAAATGGAAGAAACCTCCTGTGGAAAATATCGCATGTTGTGGGTTGAGGAATTAATTGGAAATTATTTTACCTTGAAGAAAGAATACAATGTGCTTTCAAAAATGAAATTGGGTGTATGGAAAAATTTTCCAGACTTTAGTAATGAAGAAAGATGTATCAGAATGGCTCTTAGCAAATTTCATGGTGAATATGTGTGGCTTGATGAATCATATGCAATATATAAAGATGTAAGTAGGGAAGTTACTAGCTTATATTTCTCTAGACCAATTCCTAAATGCAATTTTGATAGGGAAAAAGGTTTAATACAGAACACACATGCTGAAATCACTAACCCACCAGTTCAGTATGCAAGTTTAGTTATTTCACAAATGATCTTTGGTGACATCATTGTCTCCACTACCACAATTGGTCTTGCATTGGATATGGTTGAGAATAGAAAAAAATTATGATCTCTATGAGCTACTGGGTATGTGCAGGATCATCATGGAAAAAATAGGCCCTTAAGTGGCAAAAAAATTATAAAAATTAGAGTTAGGCAACTTGATGTAAAAATTTGAATAAGTTATCTATATTATTTAAAAAACATGTAAGAATAGAATATGTAGCAAATTAAATGTAGTTTCTAAACTACTAGGTTTTGTTTTAAAAAAAAACTATTTGGTGAAAATTTGGAAATTTCAATCTGTGATTACTTAAATTCCGGGAAAAATAAGAAGTAGGTGTCTGTTTGACCACCTAACCACAATAAAATAATAATATTTTTTTTATAAGATTTTAGATATAGAGTAGGACTCAAGTCCCAATGTGATGCATATTTTTTGTAGTTTTTTCAAGTAAATAATTAATTATGATTTTTTATTACAACTTTTAAAAAATATAAAAGCTCGCTATGTCTAACCACCTTAACTTGGTCAAAACTTCATGAAATTCACTTTTCTTTGTTTTCATCCTATGGTATCTGAGAAACATAGAATGTGATGCATGTTTTGGATTCAAAAATTTAGCACCATTTGAAAGCTATAGATGTTTTCAATCAACCTATCAATCATGACTTTAATTAAGTAGTCAAATAGAAAATAAATAATAATTAATTGTGGGAATTCAAAGGTAAAAATAATTTACATTGGTGGAAAATTGAGGAATCTCCTTTGAAAACCCTTTTAAGTTTCATCAATTTTGGGTAAAAGAAATTAGATTAATACACATATCCGTGTTGCCTTTTAGCTCATCATGATCTGGACATACCACTGCTTTGACAATAAGCTGTTGGAGGAATTTGAGAGATATCAAGAAGGGAGATGCGTTTAGATATAGTACAGTGGTTTTATGTCTAATTTTGTATTTTATGAAGGAGATTCCTAGAGCAAGAGTGAGGTTAGTTAGGAGGAATTCTAGACCGGAGTCTCTCTCATGAATTGAGAACTTATAAAGAAACATTAGGGATTTGGATACTGGGAGATGCCCTTGTTGCATTCTTTGGAAAATTCTAGAGAATGAATAGAAGGAGAGTTCCAAGAGAATTGGTTACAAATTATAACAATGATATAATATTTTTGGTAACCACTAATAATTGTATTATCAAGTCATTTGAACCAATAAACTCATGGACTCTTGAGTTGGGATATGATATTGAGAAGGACTATGTTGTTGGTTGCATTGAAATGTTGATTAACAGCCCCTGTGACCTCAGCAAACCTAGGTTTGGAACTTATTTTGAAGTAGCTAAAGCTCTTGAAAATTTTGAATTAATCTTCAATAAATCAATGTATACCACTAAAAGAGAAGAGGAAGGGTATGTCTGGGATCATCATGGAAAAAAATAGGCCCTTAAATTGTAAAAATTTGAAAAATTAGTGTTAGGAAACTTGACGTAAAAAATTGAATAAGTTATCTATATTATTTCAAAAATATGTAAGAATAGAATCTGCAGAAAATTGAATGTAGTTTCTAAACTACTAGTTTTATTTAAAAATAAATAAAATCTATTTGGTGAAAATTTAAAATTTCAATGCGGTAGTACTTAAATTTAGGGAAAAATAAGAAGTAGGTCAATACGTCTTTAACCACCTAACCACAATAAAATGATAATATTTTTTATAAAATTTTAGATATAAGTAAGAGACTCATGTCCCTAATGTGATACATATTTTTTTGTAATTTTTTTCCAAGTAAATAATTAATTATTATTTTTATTACAACTTTTAAAAAATATAAAAAGTCATGTAATACGACCACCTTAACTTGGTCAAAACTTCATGAAATTCAATTCACCTTTTTAATCCTATAAGGTATGTGTGAAGCATATAATGTGAGGCATATTTTAGGTTTAAAATATGATACAATTTAGAAAGCTATAGATTTTTCAATTAGCCTATCAATCAGTCTTGGTCATAATTTAAATAGAAAATGAATAATAATTATTTATTAAATTCAAACTAAAGCATAATTTATATTGGTGGAAAGCTAAAGAATCGCTAAAAACCCTTTTCGTTTGATCAATTTTTGGGGAAAAAGAGTTGTCAACCGGGCCCATCATATCACTTGAATGTCGGTACTTTTTGGCCCCATCATGATCACATGCCAAAGTCACTAAGTTTCATGCATTAGTAGCTCAAGTTGAACCTGCTCCAAGAAGACTTAGGAAACTAACTAGAAGGACGCATTTTAAGGTAGCTTGTAGTGCGATCACTAGTTCTTCATGGCCCACTAAAGAAAGATCAAATG
The DNA here is from genome assembly GCA_007258455.2 of Sequoia sempervirens. Classification (NCBI taxonomy): domain Eukaryota; kingdom Viridiplantae; phylum Streptophyta; class Pinopsida; order Cupressales; family Cupressaceae; genus Sequoia; species Sequoia sempervirens. Next base: position 22,566 of record VDFB02093265.1, read on the forward strand.
CATAAACTGATAGACTCAATGAATTAAAAAGAAAAGTAGTAAGTGACATGGTTTCTTGGGTTGAAGATAAAGGACTATTAGAAATTATAGAGAAGTGAAAGTCTACTCACAACATGGCACTTGAAAGACTCAAAGATGTTCAAGAGTGTGAGAAATAGGTCACGAGTCTATTCAAATTCTATTGGACTTGGCTTGATGCAATTCAAAGACTCAAAGATGTTGAGAACACAATTGAAACCCAAATCAAATTTTCATCTAGCACATTTGATCCTACTTGTGATTTGGATGATCAAACTTGGTACAAATTGAAAAAGATGCATGAAGAATACATTGCATTGCATAAAGAGAAAGGGGAGATGGTTGAACAATATGGGAAGCTCTAAGATTTTATTCAAGACTATGTTGACACTTGTCTATTATGTTCTTTCGGTAGCTGATATGATTCTTGAATCAAATGTTACTTTTGGAACTGTGGTTGAAGGACAATATGTCTTAATTGATCTCAATTATCTCTGTAGTGCATTGTCAAAGGAAAAAAGGCTTTGGGATGAAGGGAGATCTTCATTGATGGGGATTCTTAGCAAGCTCCAAGTGTCAAACACCTCTAGTTGATCATGCTCAACTATATTGGATATACTCCTCAAGGGGTGTGTTTAGGTATGCAAAGAATTAAAATTCCTTTCCTTTTCCACTGATGTCAAAAGGGGAGAGAGAAAGATCATGTGAAAAAAATAAATTTGTAAAATAATTTTTGGAGAGAGAGGTATCATGTGAATAGTTTTTTGGGGATTAAATTGAAAATTAGGAATAAGTATTTTGATGGTTTTCACATCATGTGTTGCCATCAATGACAAAGGGGGAGATTGTTGGAAATTGAGATATTTTCATTGATGTCAATGGATAGTGGGATTTGGATACTATCACAATGGAATTTTGTTGACTGTCTACTTTGGTAATGGAAGGATGTTAATCGAGTATCTTGCTCTAGATTATCCTATTTTGTAAGTGTTGGAAATCAGGATTGTACCCTTAGTCAAGCTAGGCTTGGCTATCCTGTTGCAACATGGAAATGCTCTATGATTTGTGGGTCAATCAATGAGTGAGAGTGAATCTCCAAAATGGGATGGTTCCCTCTAGCTAATCACCTAGCCTATTAGCTTTCAAGGGAAAGGGGTAGGAAGAAAGCTAAAAAATGAAATCTACAACTTAAGATGATCAACTAGATATTTTGATATTTTACCAAATCTTAACCCACAACACACAATAATAAGACAATAGAAGGATTCACCACTTGAATCACAAACAACATCATATTATCACTATAAGTGCATGCCAAGAAAAGGGGAAAGGAAAACTCTACTGCTTGTATTGAAACTGAAGGAGCAAGATATCAAAATCTATTTCAGAAGCTTTACAAAACTCTCTACAATGCATATGAGAATAAGAAACAAAAATCTAAACCTTGAGAAATAAAAATTTCTCAAACTTATAGCCATCAAGTGACCCCAATAGTAGAAAAATAGAAAATTGGGCCCACTACTTCTCCATAAAGAAACTATTCTTTCATTTTCAAGCTCAAGCAAAAGCCTGGAAAATAGTGCAAAAACCTACTCCAAACTGCCTCAAAAATATGGAAAATTTCCATCTCCAAAGGGTCCATCCAAAAATTCCTCAAAATAGGTGCAAATAGCAAGAAACTAAAAATAGAAAGTCCAGTTTGTCACCTCCTTTGCCAATCCACCCAAGAACTCAACTCTAAATGGAAAGTTTTGATGTCAACTCAAGTGCACAACTTAACTGCACTTAAATAACAACTAATTAAGCAATTTATAGAAACATTTCTTAATTAGTGTTTTATAGCTTTGTAGTTTCAGAAAACAAAAATAGAAAGCCTAATTACATTTGATTTTTTACAATTTATCTCCAAATACTCTAATTTTTGCAATTTTGTGCAAAAAATTGAAATATTAAACTAAGGCTTTGAATACTCTTGATTTTTCTATAAAAAATCATAAAAAAAATTGTGGCCCCCCCATCACATATGATGACTCAAACTCCAAAGGAAACCCTAACATGTTCAATACCTAGGAAATATCAAAGGGCCTAAGGTTATTGTTTTGATTTTGAGAAGGTAAATTGTATGGGCATACAATGTTTCTAAGGCACGAAGAGGCCTACCCTAGAATGAAAGAGCCCAAAGCACATAATATTTTCTCTAAAAATGAAAAAAAATTAAGGCATATTTCAGCCTAGGCAATGAACCACCCACAAGGAAAGGTATTTGTGTCTTAAAGTATTTGAGATTTAAAAGAATGTGATAAAAATCACATTCGATGGGGAAATCCCTAACACAAAAATTGATTCTAAGCACATTTTGACTATCATTTGCATTGGTCATGTTTGAGAAAAATAGGCTCTGTTGGGCACCACCATGGGAGGTAGGGTTTGGAGTCTTGGAGCTTGATTCTTCACCATTTTTTGATGTCATTCTTGTTGATTCTCTACAATTCGGTGGTGAGTTATTCTTTCTCCTATCTGTGGAATTTTTAACTCCATTTGAAAAGAAAATTTGGCCCATAGGTTGCAACCATCACTATGTTTTGATGTATTTTTGTGTACACTGTGTTGATTTTACTTCCCCACTCTTGGTGGCCATCATTAGAGGTTTTGTTCAAGCTTTTGAAGGCTCTGGTGATGGGTTTTAATGAGCTTCTCCACACTCACAGCCATGGTAAGCTCTCTTTCTCCACTTTTGATGCATTTTCCTCTTAAATAAAATCTTTATTCGAGCTTTTCTTTACAAAAATAATGAAGATTTGTGTATTTTCTAAGTTTGGCCATTGTATAAGTCATGATCTCACCATGTGTGTTCTTGTCTCTATAAAAAATGGCTTTTCTAGGCTCAACCCATGATGTAAAAATGATTCCAATGTTGAATAGGATGACTCTCTTGCATTTGTTTATCCTTTCTTGGGCTCTAAAAAAAAACTTCATGGCTGTAGCCATTAGCTTTGATTTCTTCATTTTCTTAGAGCTCCATCCTGGCAAGAGCTCAAACCCTTGTTATTTCTTCTTGTACTTGAATTTTGAACATAAAACCCTAAGTGGGTATTTGATTTGTGAAGAGAGAAAATATTCTAGGCTATGGCCATGAGAGCACAACTTTGTTTCTTTGCATTCTTTTATGAGCTTGAACTACTTCCTTATTTATGTATCTTGAAATCTCACAATATCAGCCCATGAAGGTTTCTATGAAAACATAAGATGAGGTCACTACACTTGCTTCCATTCTATGAAAAATGTATTTTATTTTCTCCAATCACACACAGGTGCATTTTGAGTCATGGCAACTTTAATATCACCATTTTATATGCTTTGAAACCCTAGCTTATTGTAGCATAAGCTCATTTTTTAAGAAAACAAAAAGACTCCAATGTATATGCTCACCATTGTAGCTTCACTTTTTTAATTTTAGAATTCAATCTTTACTTCACTTAGAAATTTTTTCTCAATGATGCAAGCTAATATGTTATTCAAGTGACATTTTGTATTCTCTCTATTAATCAATGCATATGTTTTTAGCACTTATTTTCTTTCAATTTTGTTTGAAGTGCACAAACACAATAAGAC
>VDFB02093266.1:0-28559 GCA_007258455.2 Sequoia sempervirens
CCTAAACATAGTAGCCCCATTGACCTTAATATTCCACCACTCCTCAATGCATTTAAAGATATTAGGATGAGACAACCACATTCTTTCAAACCAAAAAGGAGCATTTCTCTTACTTGAGATAGGATCCACCACAAAACTGATGGGGAAATGATCAGATCCAATCCTGGAGAGAGCCATTAAGGAACAAAAATAATTCATCATCCAGTTATTTGAGATAAGAGCCCTATCTAGTCTTACCTGAATGAGATCATTCCCAACCCTTCTATTAGACCAAGTATAAGTAGCTCCCTTAAGCTCCAGATCATGAAATCCTTGGGAGTTAATAAAATCCATCAAATCTAATTTACTATCCAATTGAATCTGAGAACCACCAAAATTTTCTGACACAAGCAATAGAGTATTGAAGTCTCCCATAATCACCCAATTCACATTAAGGAAGCTCTGCTTGAAGGATTCAAGAATTTTCCAAAACTTCCTTCTCGCCATTTTGTTGTTGGGAGCATAGATATTAGACAAAATCCAAACAAAGTCATCTGTAATATGCATGAACCTCGTAGCCACATGATTGGAATCTTCCCAAACAAGAGTACCAAAAATATGAACTTGATTCCAAAAAGTCACTAAACCCCCTAAGGCCCCATCAGAACTCCTACATTGCACACCAAAATTATTAAAGACCTTAATCCTTTCCACTTTATCCTTAGGCATCTTGGTTTCTTGGATAATTAAAATATCAAGCTTATGGTCCCTAGCAAAATTTCTCAAAATATCTTGTTTATGGGAATTGTTAAGCCCCCGAATATTCCATGACATAATCTTCATTACTTAGATGGAGTATTACTTCGACAGATCTCCGTGATGGTTATTTGAACCCCATCCACAATATTTTGAAGGAATTCCTATTCTCTATGCCATTTTGTAGATTTCCTTCCTAAACTTCGTTGGTTGCCACAGTCTGCTTTTGTCCTATTTCTCGTGGTAACCCCCATAGTGCTATTGTATTTCTTACTCTTCTTCTTTCCCACTTTTGTGTATGAACTATCCCCTTCCAAATCCATATCCTCAAGACCCAAAAAATCTTGACCATCCATGAAGTCATTTTCACCAATACTCTTCAAAAGCAAGGAATGAGCCAGGTCATTCCTGTCCTTTCGGGTATCCACAGAGTCCCTAAATGTAGATTTCACATTATTCGATGAACATTGAGACTCTTCCTGAGTAGATGAGGGAGGGGTCTTCCCCCCTCAGCCAAAAAATATTCCGTACTACGTCCCTTCCTACTAGCACCAAGATCACTCTGAGAAATACCTTCCAGATTCTCACCAAAGGAATCAGAGACCTTTTCAACTGAATTAAAACTTTCATCAGGCTTCTTTTCATCCACCCCCTTAGACTCTTTGGTACTTGATTCCACTTGCCCATTTTTTTGGGTCTTGACATCTATTTTTGAAGCTTCTATATTTACATGAACATCCTCTTGCAGCGACTCCTCGCCAATATTAACCCCTACCTTGGGATTTTGATTATCCTCACTCTTCTCCTGAAAATTCTCTGAACTGTTCAACACATCCTTATTCTCCTAATTTTTTGCCTTCCATATTTTAGACACCTTTACCACTTGCTTAGGTTCAGGCTTAGAAACTTTAGATGGGCATTTTCAGGCCTAATGCCTAGATTTTTTACAGGCGAAGCACACAAAAGGCAGCAACTCAAACTCCACTTACTAGACCCACTTACCAAGTTTTGACACAATCTCTATGGAGGATGAAAGATCAATAGATTGGGTTATACCCACACAGATCCTAGAAAAGACCAACCTCTTCCTTGCCAAAGTCATGGAGTTTATGAATAATAACTCCCCAAAAGAGTTTGCAATTCCCCTGAAAAAATCCTCATTCCAGAACTCCAAGGGTAGTCCTGGTAATCGAACCCACACAGACACTGCTTCGAAAGAGGTATCCAAGAAATCCATTTTAGGAGACCACTTCTTAAGAGCCAAGGATGACTTGCAAATGACCCAAGGACCACCACACAAAATTGCATATTTTTCCTCTTCATAGGAAAAAGTAAAAGAAAAGAACCCCTTTGGAAAAGCTGCAACCTTAACTTGCCCTTTTACTTTCCATTTCTTCCTAACAAAATCCCTAACCACTTCAATATTTGGTCTCAGGCCCATGAACTTACCCACCAGCAAAGAGGCCATCAACGAGACGCTATGGTCAATCACTGGATCAGGGACTAGAATAGCAAAAATCCCACTCGAGGGATCCAAAATATTGCTAACCGGAGGGAAAACTGACTTACCTGCAGGCTTAGTCCCTAGCAGCGAAATCCAGCTTCTTTTTGGATTCTCCTGACAAGAGTCTCTGAAACAATTCTCTAGATGTCCCAATATGACATGGGAATTCTTGGCCACATCTTGGTTCCCCAAAACCTCGGCCCCACTAGCCTCGCCATTGAAAGGAGGGCCATGAGACACCTTGCCTCTAGGGTCCACCTTTCCGCCTGGGTCCCCCTTATTCCCCGGGCCCTAGTCCTTGGATTTTGCTCCCCCCTGCTCACCACCAACATTCTCCCCTTCCACGTCCTCAAAAAGCCCAACCACTTGCAAAGATCCAGCCACCTTCAAAATAGACACCCGCAAACGATCAAAAAATTCAAAACCCCGCTCCCGCTCTCCCATCCCGCCACCTTTCGAACATTTGATAGTTTTTAGATTTAATCATGTTATAATTATCTTATCTAAAACATTTAAATGAGCATTCGATTTCACATAATGAATTCCACATAAGATTTAAGCACAAGCTTTTTGATAAACACGTGATTTCATTATTCACAAGGATCTCAATATCCTTTTGATTACATAGAGTGACTATTTAGATAGTCAAGTGGAGAGTATCCCTCAGATTCACTCTTAGACACATAACTCAATGGGGTATACCATACAGATTGATTTTCATCTCTCATTTTTTCATATCTATCCCATAATGGAAAGTAACCTTCAAATTTATCATCTGATACATAGTTGCAAGGTACATAACCCTTAGATTCGTTACTTGAGGAAATCATAATTACTTCTTCCATTGGAAGAAATCTAGGGTCTCTAAAGATAAATATTAGACTAACACTTCCTTTAGAGGGAATATCCCTCGAAAGTGGTAAGGAATCAGACTTCGCTTGTGAGACGAAAGGTAGATAGTTGTACTTGGATTCCATCTTCATCTTTCTCTTTACATCATTAATCTGAGAAAGAGCATGACTGAAGGCTTTAGTTTCGCTTAACCAGACAACATTGTAATAGTTGGTACCCTCAATTGTTCAGGCCTCTCTTTCCTTCTTGGCCTTTAGGTAGTGCTCATTCCCAATTACAAACTTTCTTGTAGTTAATATGAGATACACCATCCTGGCACAAGAATTTCCAAACATTAGATAACATTGGACGAAAAGTATGATGAGTTCATAGGTTCCAAAGCTAAACCTGTTAGCTCTGATACCACATGTAACATGCCAATCATTCACTGAAGTAAAATTTCCTAAGTGTTCACTTGCAAGTAAATAAACTATATAAGCTACCTATTTCCATAAATTTTTTCTTTTATTTATAGAGAACAAATGAACATAGATGTCATAACAATAATCGACATTGAATCCATTCCAATATAATAATCCAAAAATTACAATGTTCCAAAGAATGAGTACAAAGTACATGCAGAGATCAACTGAGCTTCCAAAGCAATAGATGTAGATGGTCTAGGAATCTCCTTTCAAATCTTGGTCTTTTGTTGCCTGTTGAGGAGGAGAAGCGTCACTCAAGCACTTTTTCGCCAACCACAGACTCATATGTGGTCCCTCGTACATCTATCATTTGATAGATAGACCTACCCTTTGATGAAGAGATTGGTGGAGTAACCTTGTAACGACAACCATTTTGAGCTTAGTGTTGCATTCTACATGTCTAGAACTTGTAAATCCTACAATCTTGGACTAGCATGTATAAGTTCACAGTGAATTGACAGTGGAGCCAAAGGCAATCACACTACTTTGGCCAAAGTGTTCTCACTTAGTACTTTGAGTGATAGTCATCCTACTCACATACACTTCTCAAGCTCGATTTGAATTTAGACCACTATAAACTATGCATAGGTATTTCCTTCTATGGGTAATATTTAACCCTAGAAACAACCTATTCCATTTCCCATAAACTTAATGGTATTTCTATCCATAAGCATATAATACAAGTTACCCTCCCTTCAATGGATAGTCAAATCGTAGGAGTAACCTACAAGCTATCTAATATAATCAAATAACTTGGCTATGAACAACCCATAAGCTATCCTTCTTTAATCATATCTAGTATACTTATACTAATGACAAACAATCCCTCCTATTATGTAGTAAATACAAGCACTTTCATAGAAAAGGATAAAGAAGCTTCTTTTTTCCTTTCCAAGCAAATGCTATGATTCCCTAATGCAAGTATTGCCAAGCAATATCAAACAAAGCATACAAAACTCATTCTTTCATAAATAAAGACAAAGAAGAGAAGAGTAGATCCTCATGCTTGTTTAATACGCCTGATCCAATTGACTGACTTGATGCACAACCTTCCAACAGTAGCTTAATAGCTTTACTTTATCCTCTCAAAGCAAATCTTCACCAAGGTCTCTTACACAAAATAACACTATACTCTGACAAAGTAACTATAGCTCTCACAAAATGCAGCTCTTAGAATATTTGCAGCAAAATAGATTTGCAAAAAAATTGCATCCCCAAATAAGAGAACTAGCCTCTCTATTTATACAAAAAATTGAGAATTTGCAAGCTAAAGAAATGGTGTATCAGTCGACACCTCTCCACATGTAGATTGATTCACTATACACAACAAAAGGTGGCAGAAATCTAAATGTAAACTCAACATAGTATTCTACAAATCGACCCTTTTAGTTGACAACAAATTAAAACTAATTCAAATGCGCACATGCCCAAATGATGACAATTGACTTGCAACCAAAATAGAATTCTATAGGATATAGAGTTTTCATATGTTGGTGCCATGTTGCAGCTACCATTCCTATCTTTTGGCACGGTTTAACTCATTGAAATAGTCTTTTGTTTACAGGCAACACTTATACTATGTCAACTTGGTCATAACATTATTGTGCGATAGAGAAAAGATGGGTCGACTCCCATTTTATAGTGTTCAAACAAGGCTTTGACTAGAACGTTATCTACTATTTGCTTCATCCTATTTTCATGTGTTTAAACACTTTATGAGTAGTAGAAGAAATGTTTCCATCGCTTTATATTAAAAGCTTCCAATGTGAAATAATTCACTACATTATATTAGTGATGCGACAATTGGTATGAAGCTATAGTTTATTCACGATCTATATATAGGATCTAGGCTAGTGCCACTTTTCTGAGAATCGCATTAACGTAAAAGATCGAATTATTACAGCGATTAAACATGAATGATTACATAATTAAATGCTCAAATGAATAAATGAACATAACATAAAATAAATGCCAAGATAATGAGCGAGAAAGAAAGAGAGAAGAAATAGAGCCAAACCACAATTGATAGCGGGTTAGTCCCTAGGACCTAAATTTCAGGGCCCCCTCCAATGGAGGACGATCTGATTATACTCCAAAATCAGTTACAATTGCGACAACATCATTCCCTTCAAGCACATCGATATCACAGCATAACTTCGACGTACAGGAACAATTACAATCATCTCCCGAGCATTCTCTCGTTCTCACCACCTGGACTTGCAAAATCAAGGCCTACACCCCTCTTTTTATACAAAAAGTTTGCCTAATTAGGCCTAACCATCAAATTAAATGCCTAACCCCCTCTAACAACTCGTACAACTTCTCTGGCATCCCCATATAGCTTCTGGTTTACATTGTTAGAGGTAGTTTTAAAGGTTTGTGGCTTAAAAGCCATTTCTAATGGATTCGGTTTAAAACTACATAACAAAAGGCACCGAACTCCTATAATAGTTAGGGAATAATCGCGGGCTCAATGGTCGCTATACTTTTTAGTTGTTAGGTGGTCAGAGGTTCCAACCCCGCCGGCCACTCTTTTTTAACCATATACGAGAATTTAAACAACAAAACTGACCCTCATATACTTATATATAGTTAGCCTTGAACCCGCCCGGAGTGTAAGCATAGTGCTTACGTTCGATTGGCGAAGATCCGGGTTCAAGCGTTGGGCGATACTTTGTTAAAACAAAGGCGAAGCTGATCCTTGGCGGACGGCGCAAATTCACGGTGCGTGTCGAACTGCTATTAAGCGGAAGCGCCACATCGATGCCGATGTCAGAAACACTATTAGCGAAGCGCCCGCATTCAGTGCGAGGTTGACATGTCACCATCACGGACGGACCGTTGTCAATCAACTTGATTGAATACGTATGTTGAGTCACATGCCACCACGCGTGTCAAGTTGGAATTTTCCCGTAGTAATCCCGTGTTCTGGTTTATACGTCGACGTGATGGCGTCATCACATATTACCCTGAAGTCAGCAGAACTTTGAGTGCTTGTAGCTTGAGCATCACGGCGTCCGTTGTGAAACCATCGCTTCGAATGCGTCTCGGCGAGCTCTTAGCGATATTGTGCTTCCGTCGATTTTCGAGATGATTATTTTTTCCGCCTTCTGGACGCCCCTGAAGCCAGTTTGACTGGAAGTTTGACTGGCCGTAACTTGCACAAACGGAGTCCTTTTCGCCCCGTTCAAGTTGCGTTGGAACCAGGACGTCGTTCTCTTTCTGATGAAGCTAAAATCTGGAGTATTGGGAACACTTCAATTTTCACTGAAAAATTATCCCCCGGATCACTTCCCATATTGGCAGCACACAATTATTGCACATTACTTGCATATAAATTGACCTTTATCTTATGTCAAACATATGTATCAATTAGCCTATAATACTTTGCATAGCATATACACAAATCAACCTCTATTAATTATCATATATATATAAATATATATTTATATATATACATGTAAATATATAAATGTCCACGAGTAGCCTTAACATTATCATATATATGCATATATATTCATATATATATATATATATATATTCCATGACAATCAAATATGTATACATTTGATATTTAAATCAAGTTAACATTCATATAATAATAATATCGACTGTATATATATACATGTATATGTACATATACATATGTTGATATATCCGTATGGACATTTTTATTTGTCATACATACATATGTATCAACACATGTATATATGTATATATCTTATACATATATATACATTTAATTGCACAATCAAGTACATACATATATTTACTATCTTATTGATAGGAACATATGTGCAATGTATTTATACATATACACATACATGTCGTATTTTCCGTTCGATAACACCATGCTCATAAGCAACCTGTTCATAAGTGTGCATAGGTACATCTACCCATGTACTCTCATGTGCATGTTCCTTCATGTGTATGTTCTATCATCGACATGCATATGCATACATATACATACATGCATATGCATACATATACATACATTCCAAGTGTTGTTTGCCTCATCAATTCAAGCATAGAAATATAAGGAAGAACTCATAAGCTCCAAATAGATAAACACAATCCAATAATGCACTCAATAGAAATCAAGACCCTTATTAATGCAAACACATCATAGTAAGGATGACTTACCAATTCCCAACACAATAACTTGACTCAACCATTCTACTATGAGTGTATGTAAGCTTAGTTAGGTTACGTTACTGGTTACTCGACCAAGTTCTTCTCCTAAGTGATACTTCCCCTCACATCTGGAGGATTGAACATGTACCTGCATCCAACTAACACATTCCCACAATAGTCAGTTGTTCAAAAAAATATGCTTTCACATAATATTTCTCCATAGTCATAATATCCAATTCAATAACCATCCATTTCATATTTATGCATTTCATCACATAATATTAAATGAAATAACATTCATTCATAATTCATTGATAACAAAGTGCAAGCACATATATTCTCAATCAAAATTCAAAGTACATTTACACATGCAATATTTTACCCTAGCACAGTAATAGTAAATAGGTAAATACACAAATGGGGTGTGACACCTTTCATGTGCGAATGAAGAACATTGAAATCTAATACCATTTTATTTGTGGCATGCTAGAGGCTAGGAGAGTGATATTGGAGGAGGTTGATGCTTTGATGAATTGTGCAAATTATTTGATGAAACCCATAAGAAAAAAAAAGATTAGATGGTGTAGTGAGTCTATGGACCTCACAACCCTAGTAGTTTGATATCCACATTGGAGGTTTTTACTTTTTTTTATCTCAAAAGGTGTTTGAAAAGAAAGATAATGTTAGGAAAAGGAGTCTCAACCTTCTATTCCTGATGTTTAATACTTTTTACTGTGCATGGATTTAATGTTTTATCTCTAGTATAATTTTTCATCACATGGAGAAGTTGGCATCCTATTTTATGGTGACACTATTTTTTTCTTTAGTGAAATTTTCCACACATGAGAAATTATGTATTCAACATTGAGGTGGTACTTTTCATTATGTGTTAACATATTAGAAGGTGTAAGTCATCATAACAAGAGTTAATCACAACAAACTAAGCATGCCTATGTTGATGGTGTAACTACTCTACAACTTTTCCACTTCCTGATTTTTTTAAATTTTTGCTAGTTCTTTGGGTCTGATTTGATTGATTGATGGGCCAGTCTAGTGGGGAGGCTCCCCCATCGAGGAATGTTGTTCCCGAGTCTGGTATTGTGCCCAAGTTTGCTTCTTCCAAAAATATTGTTCCCCATTGTGGTACTTTCCTTGGAACTACTGTCCCTTCTTCTGCAAAGCTGGTAGCCTGTACATCTGGCAAGTCACCTCTGTCCTCCCCTTTGGGATTGGATTTCTTTTTCTTCGAAGAAGATCTAGTTTCATTTGTAGACAAATTGGTTGGAAAAGGTTCGCCAACTATGGCTAGGATAAATACAAAATCTATCTCCTATTTAGTAGATGGTGAGGAAATTGATGTTCCTAAAGCTCTTATGATTAAGGCAATGGATGGCCTCAAGCTATCATTGGCAGGAGAATTCTTGGCGTACTACCTGAATATAGACCAGGTAAGGTAATGGGATGACTCTGTCTAGAATTTAAAAGGAAGTGTTTCTATTAGTGCTATGTCCAAAGGTATTTCCTTTTTACCTTTGTTGTAAATGAGGATATGATTAAGGTTCTCACGGGAGGTCCTTGGGATTTTGATGTTGGTTGTAAGAACTTTATTTCACTGTGTAAATTGAAGACAACTTTTGACCCCTTTGCTAACCTGGGTGTTGTTGCCCCTACGTGGGTATGCCTACTTGGGATACCCTTAGAGTTCTAGGAGTTAGATATCTTCAAGGGGATTGCTTACTCATTTGGAAGCCTTCTACTTGTTGATAAGATTACCCAAGAGAAGTCTCAATTGGTATGTGCTCGGATATGTGTTAATGTGGTTGTTAACACTATTTTTCCTACTTAAGTAGTCCTAAAGTCAAATTTTTGTAACTGGTCTCAAACTATAGAATATAAAAATGCTAGAGTTTTGTCAATCTTGCAAAAAAATTAGCCACCTCATTGATACTTGCAATAGGAGGCCTCAAAGTTCAGAAAACAAGGATCCCATCCCCTTGAAAAAATCTTTTGTTCTTCCTATGACCACTCTTGAGCTTGAGGCTATTGTTGTTTCTCCTTCAATCCTTGTGAAGGAGCATAATGGTGATCCTATGGCTTCCTTAAAAGATTCCACCCCTGTACTAAGTCTAAATATGGAGGAACAAGTAGTTGCTCATGAAGGCATGCTGGATACCCCAGATGAGTCTTTGGATTTCGGTCAAGAGGAAGGTTTGGAAGTGGCCTCTTTTGATGATAGTAAGCATAATATTACTGAAATGCAACAAATTGTGAAGGAAAGGGTTGTAGAGGCCTACCAATCAGAAACTCCCCCTAATGTATTTGAAACAAATCTGGGTTTGGTAGGAAATCCCACTCACCCTCTTGAAGATAATTTTGAGTTTATTGAGGAAGAAGAAATAGTTTCTCAAATTGGCTTGGATAAAGATTCCTCTACCCCATCTCCTCTAAAACATTTTGCAAGTAGTCTACCCCCAGTCAAATTGAAGGAAATAATTTAAAGGACTCATTGGCATTGTTGGGTTTCCCTTCTTCACCCTCTGATGAATTTGATGATGAGGGCTGGGTTTAGTAAAATTGTAAGTCAAAACTGAAGAAGGAACTAGATGTATAAGGAGGAATCAAGGTAGGAAAACCTTCTTAGAAGGAAACAAGAAATAAAGACACTATTTGTGATGTGGCTTCGGGAAGACAAAAGACCTTGGACTCAATCGCGGGGCCAAAGTCTAAAAAGAAGTAAAGGATGTTGCATCCCCTTCCCTACCAAAATAAAGGTGATTCTATTGTTTTATTTCTTTGATTATGAAGATAATTTCTTGGAATATTAGGGGCCTCAATAGTCCATATAAACAACACTTGGTCAAAATTTTCCTGATGGATAATAAAGTTGATGTTCTATTGCTTCAAGAAACCAAAATGAAGAAGGAAACTTTTGATAAGATTGTTAAGAATATCTGGCCTACTGCTAATTATGTTTTTGAGTGATGCTAAAGGTGCTTCTAGAGGTATTGCAACTTTGTGGAATCCTTATAAACTCAAAGGTTCTATGGTATTCTTTGGAAAAAATGTCTTATGGTCTCCTTTGAAGACCTTATCACTTTTGAAAAGTGGAATCTGTTTAATGTTTATGGTCCCAACTCACGTCGAGATAGACTGTTGCTTTGAGATTTCTTGGATGACATCATAAAGGGTTAATTGGAGGATGTTTGGATGTTTGGAGGAGATTTCAACTCTCCGCTTTTACCTTCAGAAAAATTGGGTGGCCTGGATGACTATTCTAATAGCATGATGGACTTCTCAGGTTTCATTAATTTTGTGGGACTTTTTGATATTCCCTTACTTGGTGCCTAGTTCACTTGGTCTAATAGAAGATTAGGAAATCATCTGATTCAAGCCAAACTTGATTGGTTCCTTGTATCCTCTAATTGGAACATTTCTCAACACCTCTCTTTATTTGCCTTGCCTAGAATTGGATCTGATCACAATGCCATTATACTAAAGAGAAATGTTGATGTTGCCAAAGGTCCAATTCCCTTTATATTTGAAATTATGTGGACTCTCCATCCAAATTTTTGTGCCTTAATTAACAAATGGTGGAATGAACCCTTAGCTGGCACCCCTATATTTTGTCTTGCTAATAAACTAAAAATAATTAAAGAGAGAGTGAAGGGCTAGAACAAGTTTTCCTTTGATAATATTTTTGACACCAAAAAATCTTTGGGAGACAAAATTAAGGAGTTGTAGGATATGATGGAGTCTGGGGTGGTGGATGAAGCTACTTGAAACCATGAACATGACATGAGAGCTCAATGGTTCAAGGTTAACAAGCATGAGGAGATTTTTTGGAAACAAAAATCTCAAATTCAATGGCTTTTGGAAGGATATCATAACACTAAGTTCTTCCATCAATCCACTATGAAACATAGAAGTAGGATCAGGATAAGACAACTTAATAAAGAAGATGGTACTATGGTAAGTAATGAAAACGAAATTGCTGCTGAATCTATGGCCTACTTTTCCTCCTTCCGAAGGAACCTATGGTTGCTCAATAGGATTTTGATGAAATCCTTCAAGTTATTCCTAAGGTGATTTCTAATCAGGATCTTCAAGAGATGTCTAAAGTTGTCTAAAGTTGTTTCCCTTCAAGAGGCGAAGTCCGTTGTTTTCTCCTTTGGATCTTACAAAGCCCCTGTGCCTAATGATTTTCCCCTAGCCTTCTTCCAGCTTTGTTGGGACATTGTGAATAAAGACCTCTTAAATGTTGCTAGAGACTTCTTCAGATCTGGTAGGCTTCTTAATCAACTTCATGCTACTTTCATAGCCCTTATTCCTAAACAGGAAGATGTTTCCTCTATGCATGACTTTAGACCTATTCGCCTATGCAATACTGTGTATAATTTTTTTATAAGATCATTGTGTTTAGATTGAAAGTTGTTCTAAGCAAAATGATAGCTAGAAATCAAAAAGGGTTTGTTCAAGGAAGACACATTTTGGATGCAGCCATAATTGCTCATGAAATTCTCCATTCTATAGACCTTAGTAGAAATACAAGGATAGATTTGAAACTTCACATCTCTAAAGCCTATGATAGATTCTCCTAGCCATTCTAGTTTGTTTTTCTCAAGAAATTTAGGATCAACGGTAGGTTTCGAAAACTGATCACTGCTTGTGTTATTACTCCGAAGTGTTTGGTATTGGTGAATGGGGTCCCCCAAGGTTTCTTCTCCTGTGGTCGTGGTATTAGGAAAGAGGATCCTCTCTCCCCTTATCTTTTCATTATTGTTGTTGAAGTCTTGGGAAGAAAAATCCAAAAAATCTTGGACTCTAAGGTGTTGAAAGGTGTTAAGGTTGCTTCATCCCACCCGCCTACTTCTCATCAATAGTTTGTTGATGATACTATCCTTTTTGGTGAAGCATCAATTGGGGAAGCTAGACATTGGAAATACATCTTGAATGAATATGATTTTGCTTTAGGTTAGCATATCAAATACAACAAGAGTAAGCTATACTTCTTTAAATCCAACCAGATTGTGAAAGACAAAGTTGTCCACGTATCGGGTTGCCAGGAAGTTGTTCTGCCTACTTCCTACTTAGGCCTACCATTGATCTCTAAAAAAATGGATAGCAATTATTGGAACTATATTATTGAGAGAATTCAAAAGAAGTTGGTTGGATGGAAGGGAAAAATATTAAGTCAAGCTGGGAAGCTCTGATTGTTAAAAGCCTCACTTCAAAATATTTTGGTATACTACTTATCTCTGTTCAATATTCTTGCTTTTATAACTAAAAAAATTGAACAAATCCAAAAAATATTTTTGTGGTCAGGAACAAAGGAGAAAAAAAGAATGATATTAGTGGGGTGGGACAAAGTTTGTGCTCCTAAAAGTGCTGGAGGCCTTGGGATAAGGAGAATTAAACTCTTTAATAAAGCTCTCGCTGCCAAATTGGGGTGAAATTTGCTGGAAGGAGCCAAAGACTGGGTTATGATTCTTAAAGCTAAATATATTGGAAACAGAGACTAGGGTTGCTTCCTTGCTACCTCCGATTTTCCTTATGGCTCTATTTTCTAGAATCACCTTCTTAAGACTAGAAGTGTGCTTAAAATGGGTGATAGAAAGTGCATTGGTAATGGTACTAATACAAAATTTTGGAAAGATTATTGGAATAGTGGCCTCCCTCTCACATCCTTTGATTACCTCAACCCTTTAAAACAAAGGTTGATCAGAACTTATGACAAGTAGGTTGCTGGTTATATTGATTGGGATGGACCAAAACCTAGAACTGGATTAACTTCAATAATCAGCTTATGGGAGTTAACCTAAGGGGAGATAGACAGTAAAATTGGGCCCTTGTAGTGCAAAGGCTTCACCAATTAATAGGGGAGGCTGCCTTATTCTCTAAAGAAATGAATGATGAGTGGCTGTGGACCAAGATCCCTTCAGGCTATTTCTTTGTTAAAAATGCCTATGTGGAATTACAAAAATCTTTATTAGTCAACAAGGGCTTCCAATGGAACAATGTTTGGATAAAAAAATTGACTCCTAAAGTTAATTGCTTTTGGTGGGGTGCTTCTCATGGAAAAATCCTTACTATTGATAATCTGGTTAGAAGGGGGTTTTAATTTGTTAACAAATGTGTTCTTTGCAAAGAGGAGGGAAAGACAATTATGCTTCTATTCTTCCACTGTTCGATCTCAATAGAAATTTGGCCCCTCTTCCTTCCCTTGTTGTTCACATAATGGGTTTCTCCTCCTATGAAAATGTTCATTAACAGTTGGTCCTTCTACCCTTTCTCTCACAAAATTATCAAGGATCTCTGGAATCAAGTCCCTCCCTTCATAACCTGGGGGATTTGGAAGGAGAGGAATAATAGGATCTTTGGGGAAAAAACAAGAAATAGTCAAGATTTATTTTTGGCCATTAAGGACCTAATACAGGAAAATGTGGAACTGGGGGGATACAACTACTCTATAGTTATGCCTTCCTATAAGGAGATCAAAATTAAACAAATCTGGTGCCTTAAAAAGGATTTCACTAATATCAATTAGTCTACTTATCTTTCAAGGAAGAATACTATTTGGACTCCCCCTGAGTTGGACTACCAGGTTAAATGCAATTTTGATGGCTGCTATAAAGGCAACCTTGGTTTGGCAAGGGATCGAGGTCTTATTAGGAATCACCATGGGGATTGTATTATTGGTTATGGTAAAGATCTTGGGGTCTACTCTAACAATAAGGTGGAGGCTATGGCTACTTGCGGAGGTATTAAAATTTTGAAAGATTTAGGCTTCCAAAAAGTTATCCTAGAAGGAGATTCTAAGCTTATTGTTGATATATTGAAAGGTGACAATGTTGTACCTTGGGAATTAAAAGATATTATGGATAATTATAAATTGCACATGCAATTTTTCACTCACCGTAGAGTTCAACATGTTTACAAGGAAGGGAACTACTTTGCAAATATTATCGCTAATGAGGATCTTAAGTGTAATACTTGGACTTGTTGGTAGTATGGTGTGTTGCCAGGGGCAATAAGAGATAGAGTATTAAAAGAAAAAAATGAAATGCTTATAACTTATAAGTATTGGATAAAGGGTCCGGGTTGTGTGATAATTAGATTTGGTGATAGGATGGACATAAATGTTAATAATTGCAAGGTTGGTATGTTTCAAATTATGGAAAGTGACAAGGAGGTTTTCATCAGGGAGAAAATTAATGTGTTCATCATTTCCAAGTACCTAGGCTGTATCACATGTTTATTTGCAATAACAAAGCTTTGGTCATTTCAAATGTTATTGATGTGCCATATGTCTCTTCCCACCTTATGTCTGAGGCTCAACTTGATTTTAATAATCTAGAAACATTTAATACGGTGATGGTTAATCATTGCAAATCTATCCTTGGGCTCGTGTTTCTGGCTCCTTTCATCTAGTAGATTCTTTTAAGTAACTTAAATGACTTTCTTCTTTTCAATATCTTCATTCATTATCTCTATAAGTTTTGCGTAAGTGTTGGAAGAGATTTTGTTTTTTGGGGTGGTATGAAGAAGGGAATTAACCAAAAGAAAGGTCTAAAAAATTTGCATACTTCTAAAATGGGAGGGACAAGGAAGAGAACTGAACCCCTTAATTGTGTCATCCTCAAACAAAATTCTGATCTTTGGAGAATGTTTAGAGGGGCTGGTATGGCTTCTTTCTTTGAAGCAATGTGTGGTTACATGAGAATCTATCCGCTAAGTTCACCAACTCATGGATAAAAGGTCATGTTTCTATTGGTGAGGTGAAATTTGAAGTGATGGCTTAACTAATAGCCAAAGCTACTGGTTTGGCTAATGAAAGGAGAAAGGTGGTGAAGACAAGTGGCACTAGTTATCAAAGTTCATGGAGAAATTCCTACATGATGGTGAGGTGCTAACGAGATTCCAAAATGGGTATGCTTGGCTCGACCTTCCTCCATCGTTTACCTTGGTTAGTATGTTTGTTATGTGTTACTTCACCTTAGAAGGTAGGTATATGACTGTTCACACCTACCATTTCCCGTTACCAAATCATATTCATCATAATGATAGGATAAATCCACCCTTCTATTTTCTTTCTTCCCTATAGAAAAACATTGAGAATGGAGCCTCGCCTCCTTTGCACCAAGGACTAATATTGGATTTGTATAAGTTTGTCTTTGCGAATAAGCCCCATGGAAACTTGTTGATCATTAAGTAGGATAATCCCCCCATAATGATGATGGGGAGGTTGGTATAACCCCTATTGTTGAGTATTCGAACCTTGTGCCTAACCCTAGGCCCCTGTCTCCTCGTACTGAACTTCTAGAGGGAAACCCTTGAATGCTACCCCTTTGGCTACCCCCAGTTCCAAATCCTTTGCCTCTAAATCTAAGCCAACTTCTATTGAAAATTCCCTTGAGTTGGAACTGCTCAAATCCACCCCAAAGAAAAGGAAACACTCCCCACTGCTTCTAGAACCCCCTAAAGTCAAGAATTTTAAAAAATATTACCAAAACCGGAAGCAGGGTAATGTCATCACCATTATTGAAGACTTTGAAGGTCTTCAAAAGGAGGAAATGTGTGAAGAGCAGGTGGCCACATTGTGTGGTGGCTGAAGATTGGCGAGATTGGCTAAGGTCATGTCCTTTGATAAAAAAGCTAAAGGTAAAAAGCAAGAAATTGAGGAAGAGGAAGAGGAACAACTGATAGTGGAAGAATTTGAACCTCAAATGGAAGAGGAAAGTGAAGGTATGGATTGTGATGACTGTGACTAAGAGATGGAGGAAGAATAACTGGAGGAGGAGGATGATGATAAGGAGGAGGAAGAAGTGGGTGGTGAGGAGGACCTTGAGGTTGTTGAGAGGGAGGTTAGGGAAGAGAAGGATAATGCCCCTGGTGCTACTCTTTACGAGCATACTAACATTGAATTTTTGAAAAGAAGAATCACCTTTTCGCAGGTTCAGGTCGAGGAAATGGAAAAAGCTATGATCACTTTGATGAAGGTCACTGATGGGTTGATGTGCAGAGCCATGGTCGAAGCGGTGCCTGGCCAAGCAAAGATCAAAAAGCAGTTAAAGAAGCTTGGGAAGCATGAAGACATGAATAACTTGCCAAATGAAGTTGCCCCAGACTAGAGGGAATATGTCTCTTAGATTGGAGACAATTGGGAGTTGATAGCTAATGCCAAATAATGGCTTTTATCATATTGCTCTATTTTTTTATCTGGTTTAATGACTATTTTAAAACTCTAGTTTCTTCAGATGATAGTACCAAACTGTTATTTTATGTTAGTTATGTTATGGTTTAGGACTTGCTAGTTTATGGTTAATCTCTTATCTGGCTTCTGTGCCACTTTTTGGGTTAGTTTGTAGTATGATTATTTTTTATTATACTTATAATGGTCATGTGGATGCAACTACTAGTTAATTTTCTTGCGAGCCCCATATGGTTGCTTAATAGTATATAGTCTGGTTGTAGTTTGTTGGGTGTGGTTGGTGCTGTTTCCTAGCTTGTCTCATTTTTGCTGCTTCAACTCTTTTTGTATCTTACAAGATTGGGGCCCTTTCCCTACTTATATAATAAAAAACAAGAGTTACTCATAATATATTTTTATGAAACACAAGAGCATGTAAGTGAATATTACATTAGAATCTTGAACAAAATTATGATAGGTTTGGACACTTATCATGAAGCATCTTTGAATGGGATAATGAAGGTAAATTAGGGTTCCCAAATTTGGGTGGTAAAAAATTCTTGTTTATGACATATGACATGTAAGGAATATATGCTAAAAATATCTTGGAAGACCAAGCTCAAGTGGTGCATTAAGATTTGTTCCTTGAACATTTGGATGTTATATCTCTCTTGTACTTGTTCAAATTTTTTCAAACCCATAATAATGATTTCTAGTTTGCTCATCTCCTATTTATTGGTGCTTGGGATGGAGTAGTGAATGATTTTTGTAAGTCTATTTGTAGGTACTATTATGCTACATTTATTACTCGAGAATTGTATGTTGATGATAATCTTGTAATATCCTATCAATTGTCTAGTAACCATGGTTGTTGATTAATAAAAGTAGTTCTACTTTTGGAGTGTGAGGTTTTACTCTCAAAAGGGTTTTTCCCATGTAAGCCCTCATGCTATGACATATTATTTATAGGTTTTTATATGTATTTTATTTTATTGTAATTATATAGATCATAAATTTGCATAATACTCTACTTTAATATTATTGTAGGAAGTGTTTCCAAGTATTTTTCTTCCTTTCAAAAATATTGACCTATATTTAGTCATTCAAATAATATTAAAAAATGTGTTGCACTCCAATAGATGTCCTTATTTTAATAAAAAAATAAAAATAAATGATTGATACAAGATTAATGAGGGATTAGATGATATTAACGCACAAAAAGTCTCCCAATTTTAAGTAATTGTGAACCATGTGTGGCTGTTAGAACAACAAAGAAAGAATACAAGCATTTACTACACATGTACAAGAAATTAATAACATGTTACCTCAAGTTAATTATAAAATAGATCCACCTTTTATACATGCATGTCAGAAGATACAAATGGATCCTTTGCAAAGAGATTTGTAAGTTGGAAAATATTTGAGAGGAGAGCAATCAATTCAATGACATAAAATGATGATGCAGTTAAAAATATGCACTCAATCTCCCAAGAAAAAAATGAGCTTCGAAGAGTAGATGAAGATTTGTTGGGACCTTTAAAAACCCACTTGTGAGCAATCCAACAATATTGAAATGTATTGTTCTGACAAAGTAGCACAAACAAAGCAAATCTTATCTAAAAGAATTGGGAAGAATTTAGCAACATGCCATTTCTATTTTTTTTTTCCGAAGATATACCACATGAAACCCTCAAAAATTGAACATGACACCTTGATCATTACCACAAACACAATAAACCAGCCTATGCAACTTACTTTCCTTGAATTAATCTATTGACATTGCTCAAATCCAAATTTTCATTGATCACTTCTAGATAAGGGGCACAATGCACAATTTCCTTGTTATCTAGTCTGTTTGCTAGATAATTAGCTTCTTTGTAACAATGCATTTCCTAAAAAATATTTAATTTAATAAGAATCCTAAAAAAATACTTGAGGACATATATTCAATTTTTTAATTTGGAGTACATTTGTGTGCCAAAATGTTAATCATCAACATAGAGTCACCCTCAGTTTGCAAGTTTACAATATTTAACTTAATAGCTAGCTCAATCCCTAACTACCCATTCGCTTCCACAATATTGTTTGGAGTATTCAACAATTTTTTTAAAGGCTGCTATTATTATCTTTCCCTTATGCTTTCTTATAATTGCTCCTGCACTAGCTTTCCACGGGTTTCCTTTAGAAGCTCCATCAAAGTTCATTTTGAATTTATTGTTTGGAGGGGGACCAAAAGAAAAATTTAATGAAAATAAAAATAAAAATGCTAGAAATAATTCTTAAAATTTTAAAATTTACAACTTGAATCTATAGAAAATTCTACAACTCATTAGTTTACATCATCCTTAAATTCTTGACTATTTATTATCTATAATTGATACAAATAAAAAATGATTTTAAACATCCTAGTTAGGAAAAACACATAACACACTATTGTGGGATCACCTTAGAACTACTTAGTGGTTACCAATTAATAAGAGGTAGGAATAGTGGCCACTTATTTTTTATAATTTACATATTCTACTAGTTGTTTGATGACATGATCAATTATGTGGGGAGTAGAAAAGGTGGAGCTAGTAATATTAGTAGCACTAAAGGTTTCTGGATGCAAAGGTTGAGAAAAAGTATATTTCCTAAATGAATAAGAGAAAGGGAGATGCTAAGGAAGTAGATCATAATAATATGTGGAGAAATGGTTAATAGAGAACCCATGAATAAATGAGATGATGAAGCTCCTATCCAAGGAGGATGAATTGAGCATGCAATAACAATATAATTATGAATGTGTGTGTGGGGATAGGCGTGGACATAGAAAGTTGGGAACAAGATAACTAAGAGTGAGTCTCCATGAAAAGATCAAGGGTCTCCTATAAAAAAGGAGCACAATTGTGAGTAATATTCCTCATTGCATATAAGAAATACAAACTCTTAGGATTGTTGACAAGAGTATTTTGTATGATGTTGATAAGGTGATTAGTTTTATTAAGGAAAATTTTATTATTAGTAATGCATGCCAAAAAAAGAAGGATAAGTTATGTTTATTAATACATTGAATCTTCTCATAAATAGCATATTCTAAGGTCTCCTCATGGTCAAATGCCTCTTTCCTATTATAAATTAACTCCTTTGGAGTAGTTGGTAGAGGGGGAAGAGAAGTAGGCATACCATAAAGGTAGGTTGATAAATATTAGAAGAAACCACATCTAGGTTTAGGGAAAAACTATGATGAACATGTATATAAGAACCTAATTTTACAGTAAAGCTCATGAAATGGAGAAGAGATAAAATTTTACATGTAAAGATAATGTAACTAAAACTATTTAATATTGACTATTTATAAAATATTAACTAACAATTATTAGTTAAAATATTTTATAGGAACAATAATTAAAGAAATAGAATAAGAAATACAGATCTAGATGAAATTATAGAAGCAAACGTAGATTTAATTGTCTTAGATTATATGTGAATGTGCTAGTGTACAATAGATAGAAAATAAAATTGTAACAAAGAGTTATAAGATAGAGAAAAACAAATAATTAACAATGATATACAAGCTATATCAAAATAATAGAATAATTTAAAGAACATAAATTAATTAAAAAACTAGATCACACTACTACAAATGACATAAATTTTGAAGGGAATCAAGCAATACAAAATTGTTGAGAATTTGAATCTAAATGACGAATCTTACAAAATCACCTACGTCTAGGAGAAGAGAAAAAGGGTTGACTACACATGAACTTCCAAAATGATTAAGCCCCTATTTTAATCTTTTGAACTCCATGAGTAGTCAAATAGAAAATAGAGTTGTTTTTGTGTGAGATCTTAATCCTAGGTGTATTTAGAATTAAAAAACTACAATATAGATGTATATGAATACTAATAACTTATAACTATAGAGAGATTGTTATCTTGTTATGTATGGAAAGGAAACCAATGAGATAAATAATCTAGAGATACCAAAGAGAATATTTGTAATCACAATATATGATAAATAGAGGGTTTGAGTTGATTTTATAAGGAGAGTTGAATAAATTTCTCAATGAAATTAAAGAGGTATACATTACAAAAAAGAAATGTATGGGATTTGAATTTGTATGGCAATCATGATGTCATGATGTGTTTCCTTAGTGGAGGGTTGGTATCATACAAAAAAGTTAAGTTATGGTGTATTGTTGATAAAAATGACAAGTCACGTTACACAATTAGTTAAAAGTGGTGATGGGCACAAACAAGATTTGACTTTGAATTTTAGTTTTTGGTTTCAGAAAAAAAATCAAGAAATGACTTTTAATACAAGTACACTAAAAAAGCCTATATGAATGTTTGAAAGAGGAGAATTGGGTATCATTATTATTTAAAATTAAGATATGATGTGTTATGAGGATTTAAGTTTTTGAGTCAATTTTATTTTTTTATAAGTATGAACGTTTTACATAATATTTATTGTATGTGTGTGATATTTATAAAGGTGAAATATCATAATTTTTGAATTGTTATCCTTCTTAATATTACTCCAACTCAAATATGTTTAAGTTTATTTTAAGATTAAACCTACTTAATTTATAAATTTATTTGTAAGACCTCTAACAAATAACATGTCTTATAAACTATTTATTATAAAACTACTTAACTCTTTCATTATTAAATAAATAATATTTTTATAATATAAAAAATTATATAATATTATATCATAATTCAATTATATAATCTTAAAATACTTTAATATTTACTTTTAGATTAAAAAAGCATATAGATTAGAAATAAAGGATTACATGAACCATCAAATCATTGATGTTTTCTTAAGGGAGATGAAGTTGATGTGGGAGGTCTTTAATTTGTTTTAAGTTTAAACAATATAGAAAGTGAAACTTTTCTTCTCACATTTAAAGTGATTTTATGAAGCTTTAAACTTGTGAAATGATAATGCTTTATTTCAATTGTTTGATCCAACTTTATATTGTCATTTTATGGTTTGAATAATTATGGTTTTTGACTTGTGATGTAGTATTTTATCATTATATTATTTTTCATTGTTGTAATATGATGTCTTTTGGAATCTTGTAACTCTTGGGCCTATGATATAGAGCATAGTCTTTTTCCACCCCCAATAACTGTCATTTTGGTTATCATCAATGCATGATACATGTTAGGTAAAGACACTATAAGCAAACATTTCCCACCATATACATCTTATTCAAGACTTAAAAAGAACACATTTATGAAGCATTTGTCATTTCAATCAACATTTTAAAGTCACAAACTTTAAGTGGGAGGAACATTGACAATTTAGAAATCACATAGAGGAACTACTAAATTAAAGGCCTTGTTGGATGCCCAATTCATTCAAAAAGTAGTTGGGGTTTGTTTGACATTAAAGAGCTTTGAAAATAGAAGTGGATTATGGTGAGTTTACTTTATGAATTAAGTGTATATTTATTAAAAAAATTATGATTTTTGATTAGTTATAGTATATTATAATATAAAGTTTATAATAATATTTAAAATCGATATATATTTAACAATAATATGCTTTAAAATATTTTTATTTGAAAAATAAAAATTTTATCATCAAATAAATAATAATAAAAAGAATTGGGTGGAGGTCTGGTTGGTATTCTAAAAAAAAATATAGTACCAAACAAGAGGTCCGAGGTCCTAGTCTCTCCCCTATTTTGTCCCCATGTTATCAAAGATTGGAGTGTCAGCATCATTCTCTGATCTAAAAATAATAGTAATAAAAAAATCAACATTAAAGAAACTAAAACAACTAAGCCAACTATCCCCTTAAAAACCTTTTATTTTATTCTAAATTTCATGTTTGGAAGGCTTTTTCTAATAAACAATTATCTACTTTCTTAAAAAAAACATTATTAAATAAAAAAGATTGTAAGCATAATATGCTAGTCACGGGGAGGTTAAGATATGAACACAGAAAAATATATTGTGTTTAAAGTCAATTCATGTGTTCACGTGGTGTTCCATATGAATGCTTACAAAAAAATAGAAGCACCCACGTGCTTGAATTATGGTAAATTCACTAAGTCAAGGGATCCCCTAGAGATAAGGCTGAATATTCTATCTCATAACGGATCTACATTAATGTTTGAGCAAATAGCAAAAGACAAAATATTTGAAAGGAACATGAGATAAGACACTCGAAAAAAGTATCAAAGATTTTCCAAGCTAAAATCCTTCAAGATAGGCACCCCTTCTTTTTAAAATATTTAAAGGTATGTATGAAAACAAGTATTCTTAGGGGCCATGGAGATGTCCTTAAACAAGGAAACATACTGCCAAGCTAAAGGGATATCAACATGTGGAAATGAGGGTACATTTAAGGTGTGGGTGATAGAAATAATTTTATATTAAAGTTGAGATATGTGTTTAAATCCTGTGAGTATACATAGGAGGGTATATATAGGTTTTAAGTTTTTTTATTTGTAATGATAAATATTTGAATTTTTTTAAAAGTTTTGGATTCATTTTAATATATTTGTTCTTAATGAAATGAATAGTAAGTAAAATGATGTGTTTTTATATAGAAAATGGTAAGTTCTTTATTTTAATTTGATTTCATTTTCACACATTCTAAGGGATCTAATCTTGATTTTTTGTTTTATCTATTCATCATCTCAAGTCATTTTTGCACTCATGAAATTGATCTAGGTGAGATTTGTAGGCATAAAAGTGACTCATGAAGTTTTAAAATTCAATTTTAAAATGGGGCCTTGCTCCCCCTTTCTAACTAGCCATTAGTGAATTGACTAAAGCATGCAATGTTTCAAATTGCACATTAAGGTGTCATATTAAAGGATAACCTTTAAATCGTCATTATATATCTTGAAATCATTAGAGGGCTCCATAATAAATTGCACCATCATTAAAAACATAACATCAATTATTTCAAATGTTAAGCAATTTGTATGATTTCTTGCTAACTTTGATCATTAGTCCATACCATTGACTTGGTAATAGGGGTTCGACCAAAGGAGAGCATTCTTTTCCCAACAAACTCATAAATGGTGTCATTGACACAAACCCTATTTAGATAGGTTGTAGATATCAAGACAATCAAGTTTAAGGCACTAGAATCAATGAAGTTTAGATCTATAAACATTGACCAATTGCATAGTTGTGAAAGTGAATAAGAGTAGAAAATAAAAAGTTTCTCAACTCTAAGTTGGTTGTTTGATGGGTCTTGACTTTTTGACACATTAGCAAAGTAGTAGCAACACACGTCAGATTCAAATGACATCGAGTCTAGAGCTAAGTATGATTATTTTAATTATTTATATTTCATTATTTTATTAAATCCAAATTCGGTATCCTAGGTTTGACGGTTAATTCTTATGTTTTTAATTAATTTACTTAGGATATATGTGAGGCATATTATTTTCCCATATATAAATTGTTGAACCCAAAATTTTAACCCCTAGATAGGTTTTCTATATCTTTTCAAGTCTCCTATCTAATATGATTAGGGTTTGGATCCAACCTTTTATTGGTATTTCCTTGCTATATCTTGATTAGATTTTAGGCCTTCAATGTTTGATATATGTTTGATCTTTACTCTTTCTTGGTTGTGTTTCATTCATATAATTTTTACCACAAATTCTTACGAGTCTAGATATTTTATGATTATCTTCACACATATATTAAGGATCCTAAGGCCTTTTCATTCTTCTTTGATTCATATCCTTTGATCCTTGATGATGTTGCATCCTTGTTTCAATTGATAATGCTTCATGCTCTATCAAATTTTCATGCCTATTAATCTCATTTTACATGAACTTTGTTCATACTTTTCCTTCTTCTTTAGGAGACTCTGCCTCATTCAAGTATACACCTTTCATGATTATTATTCCCCTAGTGTGAAGGATGATGATGTAACCATACCTACTAGTGACACATCTAAGGATGTGGTTTTATGTGATTAAATTACATATTCCTTATCTACTCATGATGTTGTTGAGCCTTGTGATGATTTTATCTACATGTTACGATAGCCCCACTTTTATGCCCTTAGACTGTATTATTAGGAGTTTAGGGATACTAATTTATGTGAACTACCTTCTTTGATACATGATGATAATATTCATTGTGATAACTTATTTTACATCTCATGTTTCCTCTATGGATATTTATGACGATTATTTTCCTTCCACCTTAGATGACTTTGCCTCATTTGTATACATGATTTATGATGATTATTCCCCTAGTATCATAGTTGATGATGTAGCACTACATTTTCATAATACATCCCAATATTTTGCTTCATGTGAATTTGTGGTACCTAGTGAGCATATTCTTTCTTCATCTCATGATTCTTCTTCTCTTATCTACAAATTCTCTTATAATTGCATCTCTTTGTACACCTTTCATTAAGGATTCTATTGATGTTTTTGATGATGTTTATCATTTTGATTAACCTATTTGTGATATCTTCTTTCTAGGACCACCTATATATAATGAATATCCTAAATATGTGCTTTGCATTGTTTGTATTACTTCTACTACCAATCATAGCCCTATTTATTTTGACTCATGGTTTATTGATGAAATACTAGTGATGTGATAGGTGCTATTTATTTATGTTACCATGATGTGGTTTGTAACTCTTTGTTTCATGGTGACATTATTGGTGACTATATCATAATGTATCTTTCTAATACACACACTATGATATATGCTCTCTACATCTCATGCTCTAACCCTTATTCTCATTTATACATCTAGGGTATATGATACCCGTGATACCAATAATGATAGTGATTATTATTTTCTTTTCACATTCATAATTTATTTTATGAGGCTCCTTGCAACATGTGTTTCATTGATATGATGATTTAATTTATTTTTTAAATAATGGTGTTGATGATTATCATGCTTCCCAACTTACAAATGCTAATGATCTACACATGTTGAAAACGGTTCTATATCTCATGATGTCTTAGATCCTAAACTTTATAGTTCTCATATTATTAGAGATTCATGGTTTGATGCATTCAATAGTCATAGAAATGGGTATCATAATACTTTGAATACATACATGTTCAATATTATTTCTTAGCATATGATGCACATGTTGAGGATATCACCCAAGATGACTTAGATAACCCTATATAAGCCTTAGGCCAACCTAATTAACTAAATAACAATATAATAATGATAATATGACTTAACTAAGAGTTAAGATATCCACAATCCGACTATTCATAACCTCATGTACATTAATATTGAGGGTGTACCCTTCTCCTAGCATATGACTTAACTAAGAATTACATATTCCTTATCTACTCATGATGTTGTTGAGCCTTGTGATGATTAACAATGAGAACCAAGATAAAATTGAATAATTAAAATATTAGTATGATCCTACATATAGTCATACATAATAGGTTAAGTATGATCCTACATTGTTAATCTATAATAATGATAATATGATCCTACCAAGATAAAATTGAATAATTAAAATATCAGTATGATCCTACACATAAGAAAAACATACATAACGCATAAGGAAAAAAACAATAAACTACAAAACACATGTTTAGAATCACTTGTGTTAGCATACACCACTAAAGGTGTCCTTACATCATCCATATGTTAGTTAATAACATGAACACAACACAAACATAAATAATACAAAAATTAACATAAAACATACATGGAAAAGATCTCACCCTTTATATTTGAATCATCTTTGTATTTAAGAGGATAGATCTCAATTAATCATACTCAACCATTGAAATCTTTTGTAATGTAACCTTATTCTCATTTTTTACTCAAATGGATAATAGGTTAAGTATATGGAAACACATGAGAACCAAGATAAAATTGAATAATTAAAATATTAGTATGATCCTACATATAGTCATACATAATAGGTTAAGTTTGATCATATGCTTACATTGTTCTTATCTTATGTTGATCACACATTTACATACACTTTTTGTGCCTACATCTTATGATCTTATTCTTAAATTCATGTTTACATATTACATAATGCG
Organism: Sequoia sempervirens; assembly: GCA_007258455.2. Classification (NCBI taxonomy): domain Eukaryota; kingdom Viridiplantae; phylum Streptophyta; class Pinopsida; order Cupressales; family Cupressaceae; genus Sequoia; species Sequoia sempervirens. The sequence goes on from VDFB02093266.1 coordinate 26,896, forward strand.
TGTTTTTAATGATCATGATTACATATAATATGTCATTATTATATGATTTATGCTTACAAAATGAAAATTTACATGACATTAACCTATGCTTAAATGTTTCTTATCTCGCACATTAGCTATGATCATTTGATTGTTGTCCCAACATTGGATGCACATATTCCTCCTTACACATTTTTCATGATCCATCTTATATTATCTTTTAGCACTTCTTATATACCCTTATTGAATGCAACATTGAGAGGCACCTTGCTTCCTCTTTCATAGATGTGGACATGCTCACATCTTATATGATATGTTTTCTTTCATTATTGGATCTATTTATGTAGATTTATTGCTTGTGTTTCCCTAACACTAGGATAATCTCATTCTTCTTTTCTATACGTGCTTACATTATTACATTTTTCTATTGGTGGCTACATGATTACATATTTTTATATATACTTAAATTATTACATCTTGATATTCTTATATTGCTTGTCATAAAATATTATTAATGACACATGCTACATGATTATTGGATTTGATATGATCATATAATCCTTCTCATCTCCTCTAATTTCTTGCACCCCTTGTATGCTAATTGAAAAGGAGTGTATAATATCACTGATGCGCTTTTGATGACTATGATTACAATGATTGTTTTCATGGTTATGGCGATTATTTCTATTTCTAGATAGAGACCTATTTTTTGTTCCATATGGAGTTATATTCTTGCACCAATTAAATTCCTATTAATATTTCTATTTTTAGATAGTGTTTATTCTCATTCAAGGTGGATCCATCTTCCAATTTACACTATTATAATAGTATGTAAAACTTGTTGAAGACGATAAACACATAACAATGAAGTGGGAGAAAGAACAAGGAGTATTCTACATGTTAGACATTATATAGAGATACACCAAAATGTTGACCTTCTCCACTTGATCTAGTTGGTTGAATCACTTGATTTAGTGTAATAAATCATGCTTACCCCTTGCCAAAGGACTTAATAGGAAAATACTATTTACAAAATGCAACCAATCCTTTAGAGATATTTTGGATTTGCCTTATTTTTTGTGAACACCTTTGGGATAACTCTAGGCTAATTTTCAAGTTTTATCATATGAAAAACAAGCTATTGTTTAGATGCAAGCATTGGTTCCTCAATCATTGGTTGTCAAAATGCCAATATTTTACCCTTATAGTTTCATGAAAGATTGGAGATGGCCCATTGGGTAGATTTTTTGGTTGCTCCCTCAAAGCCATTTACAAATATTTTCTCTCCCTCCATAGTTTTATTAGAGATTAAACTCGAAGGCGCAATGCTCAATGTCCAACTATAGATGGATTAAGCATAGTCCCATATTATGGAAGTCCAAGGATAATTTTGAAGCCTAATGGACACCTTGGAAACTATTGCATTATAGGCTACCTATAGGCAATCGTCATCAATTTCTAGAAGTTCAACCCTTTCTTTGCTCTTTTTGCAATAAAAGAGAATCATCCAAGCATGTCTTTTGGCCATGCCCCCCCTACCCGCAACATCTATTCTAGCGTATTTGCTTCTCTACCTATAATGTTTGCACACATGCTATCGTAAAAAGTTTCTTTATTTGAATTATTCGTTTCCCCTAATATTTTATTAAGACATAAAGATAAACTATTATTAAACATATATGAAA
>VDFB02093268.1:0-23137 GCA_007258455.2 Sequoia sempervirens
TATATATATATATATTTTTATATATATTTTTTAATTAAACGATCAGAGGGTAAATGTGAATAATAAAATGGAAGAAAATACGGAATAACGAATAGATTCAGCTATATACAGATGTACCCAAAACCTCCAAATTTATTATTTCTAACAAAGATATTGTTTTCTTCAAATCCTATTTTTTTTTGTTGAGTTGGAAATTTCAGATGATAGGGTTTCTTTTGTTTTTGACAAATTTGAGAACAGAACAATAACTTATATTTTTTTCTTGATTTCAGGTCTAAGATCCTTCACTAATTTTAATTTGAATAACAGTTTGTTTTCCTTTCTTCACATAAACCATATATACGAAATTTTGTTTTGTTTTCTCTGAAGCACAAAGATGAAAGAAAATACTAGAAAGAATGTATAAGAAAAACCTGATGTCCAATTCTTATTCGAAAGTCTGAGGATGCCTGCTTGATTTTGACGTCCTCGAAGTGTTCCTTGATCGTGCCTCCAAATCTCCTCCACAGAACTTCACCTTCGAACTTGAATCCTGTTTTGTTGTTCAGAAGACTCTCCAGAACATTCACCAGAAACAGATTGACAATCTCTCTTTAAAACTCTCCTCCCAATACAACAGAAGATTTCAATACCCTTTCTAAAATTTCAGAATACACAACCGATTTCATGCACAACTTCTGTAACCCCCAAATCTCTGTGTGTGTGAACCCTTAAAAAAAAATTCCTCATTCAATAAAAAATATATTGCTCATCTCTTCAAAGCTCTCCAAAAATCCCAGATTAAAAGAAAAATCAATTCTTTAAAACAAGCTTTTTCCCAACTCTCAAACCCTATTGGCTCACACTGTCTTTTTAATTCTTTTATTTATTTTATTGCTTTAATTCCTATTTTTCAACTTTTCTTGCACCTCACATTACATATTTATTTTAAATAAATTATTCACATAATTATCCACCACCAATTTAATTAATTAAAATAATTAAGCATATTTAATATTTAATTAATAATTAAATTGTAATATCAGATTTTCAAAAATAATTAAAATAATTAAATATTTAATTACAATATAATCTAGCATTAAAATAAATAATCTATTTCAATCATTAAGATAAATCATAATTATCAATGCCCACATAAAATAAGACAAAACACAAACACAACAGACAAAGACGACAATTACACAGAATCAACAACCATACCAAACAAATGAGATGACCTGACATCATGGAACGGGAGGACTTCATCATTACCTCTGTATCAACATTTATCTGTTGGGTTATTTGGTGCTCGCCCTGTCCTGCCGAAGCAGGTGGAATCGAGACTTATACCTGCAATCTTGCATACAAACGAAGTTGTGTACATGTGCATATATACATATATATCAAAGCATTAAATCAAGATACTGCATTGTGAGAAGGAATCGCAACATAACAGGGCACTCGCGAATGAGTGATGCTATATTGTCCTTCGTTACACCTATTCTAACAATTATAACATAATCCATGAATTACATTTCTAACTAATAATCATCTCACAACATATTAAATTAAAACACTACATCATATCATAATTCAGAAAATCAACTGATATAATCAACCATCATGTCATATAAGGTAATCATGTCCAAAATGAAATAACAGCATCAACTAGCATCTAACTAACCATATCAACAATAACAGTATCATCATCGTCACAAGTAGCAAACAACCGCATTGAAAAATACTAAATCCTACCAGTAAGAGGAGGGGTATTACATCCTCCCCCTCATAAAATCGGCTTACTACTGGAAGCCGGTAAACAAAAGGAAATAAGATTCCCTAATACGGGAGGCATCCACCCACACCAAGGCGGTGAACTAATCACCAATAGAGAATAGAATCAAGCTCACACATAACAGTAACAAATAATATTAATAAGTATTAGTAACATGGGGGTATTACATCCTCCCCCCCAAGGATATGGCTTACTCCGGGAAGCCAATAAATAGATAAGAGTAAGCACACAACAACCACGCAGAGAACACGCCACAAACCACACACATAACTCACATCACTGGAAACCACATCACACAATGACACAAGGGTTTCTAGTGCATCCCTGATAGGAAGGATATCGGTGCATTGCGCACTACACCGAGGGTCCTATCCTTTCCATCGATTTCCTGCACCATTGCCCTGAGACCGACTAACACAAGAAACTTGGGTTGACAACAAACACAACAAAACAAATGAAACTCTAGACTCTAGGGACAAAACGCAAGGTTACATAGTGAGCACACATAATGCCCAGTGTATGAACCTATGCTCTGATACCAAGTTGTAACGCCCGTCGTGCAAACCCCAGAGAACACACACATAACACGAATATTTTTAAAAAAAAAAATAAAGAAAGTAAACATGCAATAACATCAAATCATAAACACATAGCATAACACATAGTCATTAAATCCACATGGTTCTCTGGGGCACGCGAGGTTACATTGCAACCACAAAACAAAATAAAGATAACGAAAACAACATAACCATTTAATTTATGAAAACCATATACAATGCTACAACTGATAGCCATGATGTGAGTATGACAACATCGCACAATTACATCCGTGATAAATCTTTCAACAAGATCCAAATCAAACCTAACTATTACATCATTGAAATAATATTACATTACAATTTTCTTTGATACATGAATTACATTGAATTTCCCCACATGGGAATTGATACAAGATAAAGGTACATGAAGTACAATTGATCACTGGAACATCTACATTGCAGAAAGCTGAGATGACAAGACGCTGATGGGGAACCCAACGGGTGTGGAGCACGTTCCACCCAACCATGTGAATTACAAAGTAACTCACCCCCCGTGCTCAGAGGTGACGAGGAAGTGAACCCGACCATGAATGTCCAGCGGAGCTCAACAACATGATCTGGAGACAAATTACAACTCAAATGTCACGATGCACAACCATTGGTACTCCGTCACATAACAAAGTTAAACCAGAACTCATCGATAACATGAAGTAATATCACTTAACAATCACGAATCAAATTCACAAGAATTCAAAGAAACATCACAAAGAGATAACATCCAGAAGAACCGAACCAACACCCAAAATACATTTCCAAATAAATCAGAACCAATAAGAAGAATACGATTCCATAACAACTCTGAATCAACCATTCAATACACCATTCCATAAGCAACAAGAACAAGTCAGACGGGTGTCAAGTAGGGAGGGTCATCACATAACTCTCATGGGATCCCCTGGCTCTTCCTCCAACTGAGGCGTCGGCACCCACCTATGGATTCCCTAGCCCTATAAATAGAACAACATAAAATAACAATATCCAGAGGCAACAAGAAACAAGAACAACAAGGATGTCTAGTGGAGAGTGACATCGCATAGCTCTCATGGGATCCCCTGGCACTTCCTCCTAACCGAGGCGCCGGCACCCATCTATGGATCACCTGGCCCTTCCTCCTACTGAGACGCCGGCACCATAGGGTAGCTGATGCGGAGCCGATAATCTCTCATGAGGACGAGACTACGACTTTGCCGACCACGGCCTACTCAGTCTATCACTAGTCTTCAGTAGCCCTAATGCATAGACGAGGAATCCAACTTTCATTATCTTGTATGTTTTACTACCCTTCCCCCTAAATTCTATTTTTAGGTTATCACTTGTTTAACTACTCTTGTGTGGGTTCCCCTGGCACTTCCTCTTACCCGAGGCGCCGGCGCCCACGAAGAGCCACTCTCCCTATGACCCTTAACAGAAACCTACAATAAGGCAAGGGTTGTACCAAAACAAATAACGCAGGAATCTCAAGACCAACCATGCGAGGCATTCCTCATCTCACGATAATCCATAACCAAAACACAACCCCATACAACCCTTCCAACATAAGTCAACAAATATCAACTTCAAGAGTTAAACCAACACAAGAATAACATTCAAGACTAAAACATGCCTCTCGAACTAAGATTCACCCTAACCCTAATTGGGCTCAACACTAACCGATGACCATTACGGAAAAGAACAACAATACATTTAAAATAAAATAAACTTAAAGTCAATCACAAAAGAGTATCAGGTTCCTAACACCAAATAAAACAAATTGTCATTATCTCGACATAATTTCACAACAACAAATAAAAATAAATAAATTCTCGACTGTATTAATTGCCCAACCAATAAAATAATCCCCTTAATTTTTATACAAATTAATCCTAAACTATAATTCACTTACATTATACACTAACAAAAATATTAAATAAAATAATCAGAATTACATTTTGGATAAATTGCAATTATTATATTTAATAATAAACTAAATTAAAAATATTATATTCAATAAATAAATTAAATTAAATATAATTATTATATTTATTAAATTAAATACTCCTCAAATTAAAAAAATAACATTAATTAATTAATTAATTAATTATATATATATATATATTACTATTATTAAATTCTAACAAATATATATAAAATATATATCAAAACTACTATAAAAAAAAAATTAAAAATAAAACTAAATAAAACCAAGGTAATAAAGTCCACTCTGCCCGTGTACAGAGTACACGGACAGCAGTCCGGACGGACTGCAGACAGCAGTCCCAAAGGACTGCGGACGGCAGTCCTTTGGACTGCGCCCAGCAGTCCTTAGGACTGCTGCGGCAGTCCTTTGGGCTGCCGTGTGCAGGAGAGGGGGAGGGACGGGGTACGACCCCTTCCCTTCCCCAAAACATATACTTTTTATTATTATTTTTTTTTTTAAAACTAAAGACACTTTAAAAAACCGAAATTTCATATATATATATTTTTTTACTGTATTTTTTTTTATTATACGAATTTCAGACCAAAATACGGCCTCGGCCGACGCACAGGAGCAAATTACCAGGGTATATTTAAAATACTACTATATATAACAGAGGTATATTTAACAGAGGTATATATATAACATATATATATATATATATATCTGTATATATATTTTTTAATTAAACGATCAGAGGGTAAAAGTGAATAATAATATAATAGAAGAAAACACAGAATAACGAATAGATTCAGCTATATACAGATGTTCCCAAAAACCTTTAAATTTATTATTTCTAACAAAGATATTGTTTTCTTAAGATCCTTTTTTTTTTGTTGAGTTGGAAATCTCAGATGATAGGGTTTCTTTTGGTTTTGACAAATTTGAGAACAGAACAATAACTTGTATTTTTCTTGATTTCAGGTCTAAGATCCTTCACTAATTTTTTAATTTGAATAACAGTTTATTTTCCTTTCTTCACATAAACTATATTTACTAAATTTTGTGTTGTTTTCTCTGAAGCACAAAGATGAAAGCAAATGCTAGAAAGAATGTATAAGAAGAACCTGATGTCCAATGCTTATTCGAAAGTCTGAGGGTGCCTGCTTGATTTTGACGTCCTCGAAGTGTTCCTTGATCGTGCCTCCAAAACTCCTCCACAGAACTTCACCTTCAAACTTGAATCCTGTTTTGTTGTTCAGAAGACTCTCCAGAACATTCACCAGAAACAGATTGACAATCTCTCTTTAAAACTCTCCTCCCAATACAACAGAAGATTTCAATACCCTTTCTAAAATTTCAGAATACACAACCAATCTCTTGCACAACTTCTGTAACCAAATCTCTGTGTGTGTGTGAGACTCTAAAATTCATAATTCAATAAAATATATTCCTCCTCTCTCAAAGCTTCCAAAATCCCAGAAAGAAAAAATCAATTCTTAAAACAAGCTTTTTCCCAACTCTTAATTCTCTATTGGCTCACACTGCCTTTTTAATTCTTTTATTTATTTTATTGCTTTAATTCCTATTTTTTGCAACTTTTCTTGCCCTCACATTACATATTTATTTTAAATAAATTATTCACATAATTATCCACCACCAATTTAATTAATTAAAATAATTAAGCATATTTAATATTTAATTAATAATTAAATTGCAATATCAGATTTTCAAAAATAATTAAAATAATTAAATATTTAATTACAATATAATCCAGCATTAAAATAAATAATCTATTTCAATCATTAAGATAAATCATAATTATCAATGCCCACATAAAATAAGACAAAACACAAACACAACAGACAAAGACGACAATACACAAAATCAACAACCATACCAAACAATGAGACGACCTGACATCATGGAACGGAAGGACTTCATCGTCACCTCTGTATCAACATTTATCCATTGGGTTATTTGGTGCTCGCCCTGTCCTGCTGAAGCAGGTGGAATCGAGACTTATACCTGCAATCCTGCATACAAACGAAGTTGTGTACATGTGCATATATACATATATATCAAAGCATTAAATCAAGATACTGCATTGTGAGAAGGAATCGCAACATAACAGGGCACTCGCGAACGAGTGATGCTATATTGTCCTTCGTCACACCTATTCTAACAATTATAACATAATCCATGAATTACATTTCTAACTAATAATCATCTCACAACATATTAAATTAAAACACTACATCATATCATAATTCAGAAAATCAACTGATATAATCAACCATCATGTCATATAAGGTAATCATGTCCAAAATGAAATAACAGCATCAACTAGCATCTAACTAACCATATCAACAATAACAGTATCATCATAGTATCTGACTAACCACATCAAACAATAACAGTATCATCATCGTCTAAGTAGCAAACAACCGCATTGAAAAATACTAAATCCTACCAGTAAGAGGAGGGGTATTACAATAGGTATTAGGGTTTAGAATATTGGGTATAGGTTTGAGGGTATTGGGTTTAGGATTGAGGGTTTAGGGTTTAGGGTACAAGGTTTTATAAATGTAGGGTTTGTGGTTTGAGTATATGGTTGAGGGATAATTTAAGGGTTTCGGTTATAAGTTTCCAAGTATAGAGTATAGGGATGAGGGTGGATTGACAAAATGAGAGGATTGTGCTCTAAAAAAGTCCACCAAGGTGTTTATTAAAATTTTATTTTTTGGCAGAATTTAGATTCCAAAAAGTGGGGTGAAGAAGCTTTAGGTAACCAAAATTTTATAAGTTGAGTGCATAAACATAGACCAAATTGGTGCATTTTGATTGATTCTATGGGCACAAAAATGATATACACAGTTCTACAATAAATATTTCGGCCTAGTGGCAATCATATGACAAATTCTTACCACTAATCATAATAATAATTCAAAATACGTGTCACAAAATATTTGACAACAAACATGCAACTTGGTAGAGCTCCTAAAATTTCAAAAAAATTGAGTTGGTTTTGTGCCCTGTAATGGTCTATTGCATCCATGTCCAAGTTGGGGGTTAGGGTTTTAGTTTTAAAGTATCTCTTGCATATTTGAAATTTTAAGCTTTGAAGGTTTTAATCTTCTGTTGACCTGTCTTACCTGGTTCCTAGTCATCTTAGTCACAACTTGAGCCTTTCAAGCCATGTTTACGCTGACCTTGTTTTAAGTTCATCGGTTACCTTGTTCACCTCATTATTTTAATATTTCTTATAGCTGGGTGGGAAATATTTCATGGTAAAAGATGTTAGTCTCATGTTTTTTTCCCAAGGGTTTGAGCCTTGTTAACATGGCATGGAACCTCTTTAAAAACATCTTATTTCCACGTGGGAGCATAGAATATGTAGTGTGGTGGCCATGTGTTAGATTCATATTTCATCACTACCTTTTCCCATCACTGAAGATGTTACCAACTTCAAGTTCACTTCTACAACATGTGATGGTTCAAGTTGCTCAAATGCATCACCAGGAGGAGCCCATCACCAAAACTTCTAAGAATTTTTCCCACTCTTTTGCGATGAGTGAAAGGGCCTTTGTTTTATTATGTGTTAGTGGATGGCTATGTAGCATGTTCTTAGGTTCCCTTGCTACTTCAAAGAATTGTTGTTAAAATCATGGGCGATGGTAATAGGGGACCGTTGATTATATTTTTAAACTAGAGGATCAATAGGTGGGATTCAAACTAGAACAACTATACATTAGTTTTCTTGTACAAACAACCAATCAACCATTAATGGTGAATGCACTTCAACGTTGGGATATTAAAGATATTTTTTGGTATCTTCTTTGAGTAATTACAATTGGCACAAACATGGGAATTCTTTGAGTCAAGAATTAGTAGTAGTAAAGCACAACATAGGGATAAGTATGAAGAGAAACTAGTTCACTCCTAGGAAAGTTAATCTCCTATCTCCTGAATCATTTTGTTTACTGGGTTGTTTGGAAATGTTATAAGTGGTTGGGGTTATTGTGTTTAAAGGTGATAATTTTATCTACTAAATGTGAATTGTAACTATTGTTCTTACAGTTTGGGGTAAGAAGGATAGAATTGATGGTTTCATTACAAAACTTATTATTTTAAGCTGCTTAGGGTGATTTCTCAGTATCTTGAAAACACTAGTGTCATTGCTAAGTAATAATGAGTCAACCTAATGGGTCTAGAGGTAAAACTAATAGAAAAACCACTTAGAAATTGGTTAGAAAGCCTAAACCTTATACCAACCAACTTCAGCCTAATAAACAAGTACACCCAAAAGGAAAAGGACTATCAAGAAAGATCAGCCTAGGTTTATGGAAGAACCCCCTCATGACACAAAGCAGGAAATAAAGAAGAAATTAGGGAAGAGAAAGAATGGTGAGGGTATTCTGATTCCTCATTTTGAGGATGCTACTTTTGGAATTTGTGATATTGTGGTGCCACAAAGTGGTTGGGACCTATTTTACTATGATTTCAAAGGAAGAGAATCCAACTGCCCTGCCTGCAACATATTTGTATGTGACATAGGTAAATTAGTGTGCCTGAATGTATTTGAGGAGGTAGACTTGATGTTAGTTAGCATTGGCCAGATGTTATGACCCAAATGATAGAACAATCAAAAGGTTTCCTGATCTCTTTCCCATGCTGGAGATTTCTACAAGTTAGGTAATTGAGGCTTTCCAGTTGAATCCATTTGCCTCTGAACCCATTCATTTCCTCAAATTATACAATGAATATGAGAAGAATAAAATTTGGTACATAAAGGGTGTGCTACCTATTCAAAGGAGGCGTGACTTGAATATGAATGGTGTGATTTTTTTTGCTTCTAAGGGGTATCCTTTTGATTGTGTTGACTTTGAAGACTATTTCTAGAATACTTATTATGCTATCTGTCAAGTTTTGCATAAAGGTATGATATTAAGATGGACATTTCCTTGATGAATTTGGCAATTGATATTCAACATAAATATCAAAATAGGGTTTAGGATTATGTCACTTACATTGTTGAACACTTGCATGTGGATCTGGTAAAGTTGAAGGATGCCACTTGTCCATTGTCATGTAGGCATTATTCCTTATTGATGAATCTATTACTATGGGAAATTAGGAAGATGATGAGGAATTATATAAAATTTAGAGAGTTTGATGACAATGACAATGAATTATCGGTGCATATGTGGACAAATATCTGGGATGTACATTGTCCACACTCCGATTATAACATGTTTTGGAATATTTTCAAGTTTTTGGTGCTTGAAAATCTTGGTTTGAAACCTATGCAAAGGACTTCACAAGGTGTCAAGGAGATGATAAGGCCACTAGAACATGAATTGGACACCAGGCACCAATTCAATTGGGGGGATTGGTATCACCAACTACATCAGAATTAGGATATATGGATCCCCAATGCCACCTCACAAATTTCCCATTTATGTGTTAGATATAAAATATTTTATGGAAGCAATGTGGTAAATGGATGCCATGGATAAAGAGTATTTTAAAGCTCCAAAGAAAGCTTCTCTTGTGAATCCTGATGTGTAGTTTGCATACTTCAGTTGTACTTTAAAGGAAGGCATTGAGAGGTTTGGTTCTCTTCTAAATAATTATAGGTTGAACCAGGATGTTTGTAGGTTCAATGATCCTGAAGGGATAATCTCAACTTAATGAAGAGCTAGGTCATTGGGAACAAGAGCTCATCAGTTCTATTTTAAAGAAGATGTAATCAGGAATTTATCTACTGATGAGGAAGTCAATGCAAGAAAGGATGTATGGAGAAGGATATGTGCAATAGAGGACAGGATGATAAAGGAAAACCCTCTGTATGTTATCCCTTATTCAAAAGTGGAAGACAAGTTTGCAAAAGAAAAATTGATGCTTGGTGACTTCAGTGCTAGGAGTTTCTTTGAGAAGGTGAAGCAAGCCAAGATTGAGGCTAAAGTTGCTAAAGAAAATCATGATGTTTAGATAAGGAGTCAACAGACTCAATTTTCTTCTCCAAGCATCCACATAAGATCAAGTAAGACTAGTGGATGACTTGTTGTATCCCCATTAGTGGATTACCTAGAAAGTGAGCATATTGGAAAGGCTCGACTCCCAAAAGAATCTAGTGAACATGACCCAATGGAGCAAGAATTGGATCAAGATTTCCTTGAAGAGAGAAATGATGCATTAAACATTATGGTTCCACCTATTAGGGTTATGAAATGGGTATATGATGAGGCTGAGGATGATGATGTCAAGATAAAATATTGTGTTGAGTTTATGTGTGATGATGCTTTTATCAAGTCTAAGGAATTTAGGGAATTTTTCAACCATTTCAAAAGTGTTGACATCAAAAGAAGTATTGAAGAAGCATGGGAGAAATTTGACCCTTCTTTGCAAGAAGAAGTTGAGAAAGAATAAGAGGATAAAATAAAATAGGAAATAGCTAATATGTCATTACAAGAGGAAAGGGAACCATTGAAAGGAAGTGGTGCCCTTTTTTTTCCTAGTTGTGATATTTCATCTTCCATTGCATTAGATGTCGTTCGAAAATACCCTAATGCTTATGTTTTTAGGAATCTTTTGAGAACAAGATATTTGGTTCAAGTTTTAGTCCCTTACAACATACATTGGTTGTTTTTCTATGGATCCTAACATAGGAAAACCTAATTTCATACAATCTATAGAGATGGAAATTGGAGCAGTGATTGTCAAGAGAGAAATAGAGATGGAAACTATTATAGCTGCACAACTGATGATGCATGCTGCAATGTTGGTTGTGGACATTACACTATTCATAGAGGCCAACTACTAGAATTTTTTGGATAGATACAATAGTGTAGGAGTTTATGATGAGCTCCTCAAAAACCTCACAATCATTTTCAAGACAAAATAACTTCCACAAGAGAGAAATGGTAGAGATATCATGCTATCATTAAGATGGAAGAATTCCAATTGAATATGGTAAACTACATATGAAGCCTTGCTTATATAGGAAAGGTTGAGATGTAGTATGTAATATGATGTGTCATAATCTTATGAAATGTGATAACTAACTAAATAAGTAGGAAGTAATGCTAGATAAGATAAGACTTATAGAAAAGACAACTCATCCTTCTAGAAGGAATCTTATATCCTAAGCAAACATGTGAACCTATCAACTAGTAAATGATGCCAAGGAATATAATTAAATGCCTAAGTAAATTTATGTAAGTGTAATTAAATAATTAATTACACCAACACCACCCACAAGTGAAACTTAGGGATGGAATTACTATGCAAATGATGTAAAGATGCAATGATGGGTCCCAAATATGAGGCCATGTTAGGTACCCATGTACAAATGCAAAAATAAATCACTCACAACTGGAGAAAAGGAGAAAACCCAATAGAACAAAACTCCTCTCCAAAAGAGAAATGAAATACCATAATGATATCAATCAAAAATCCAATCAATGTCCATCCACACAAAGGATAAAAAGAGAGACCATTCAGCCCCCCATTAGGAGATATCATGTTGCAAGAGAAGCACTAGAAGTACACTATGGAGTGACACTAGAATATTTAATTCAACATGAAAGGAAAGATACTTCTATTTGCTAGAAACCATAATAGAGTCACTTAAGGACTCAAGTCAGAATCATGAATATCAACAACATACCCAATGCCAAGGAACACTAGAAAACTCAAAAATTGGCACAACTCTATAATCTATGAAGAAACAGTCAATTGAATGATGACCTAGAATTGAAATGAAGTGTAGAGAAAATGCAAACCAAATGCACACAAGAAAAAGAAATAGTGTATGCATTGATGAATGTTCATATTTTCCTCCATGATAAAAAATAACCTCAAATTTGTGTAGATGAAAAAATCTAAAAAATGGGCTAGCACCATTGTGAAGTGCTTGAAACTAGCTTTTTGTTGATACCTTGTTTACCAAAAATGGACATTGTGGCCAAAAGTTATGAATTTTTCAAAAAAACTAAATTTAGCTTGCAGGAAATGAGTTTTCTAGCAAAAAATTTTACATCTAATTTATTTCTAAAAAATCTGTTCCCAATGAGTAGACAAAAGAAAAAAGCCAAAAATATTTTGAAGCTAAGAACAAAACTCAAAAATCATTTTTGATCTAGCAAGCGGAAAATGACAAAATAATTTTTAAAAACTTTTTGTCAGGAGAAAAATGATGTGCAATGATTTTTTTACAATGATTTTCTTTAAATCTATGCAACAAATCAAAAATCTAAAAGATATCTAGTTGAGATTTGAACCCTAGCTACAAAACCCAGAAATTATTTTTCCTACAAATGAGTGGAAGCTGAATTGTTGAAGATGATGGATGAGCATAATTAAGTGTTGGATATTGCACAAAGAGGTTTACCATCCCTAACTAGTTGTACTTTATATTTTTCCACTCAAGACAAACAAACCTTATCTCTCAGCATTCAAGATTTGAATCAAGCCTTGAAAGCAGAAAAGGAATACATAAAGAAGGCGAAATTGGAAACCATCAAAGTGGCCAATGATATTTTTGAAGATGTGCTGAAACATAGAGTGACCAAATTGGTCAACAAAATTGATGATGTATGGGAAGCTTATAAGATTATTCATGATGCCAACACTAAATATTTTTAGATTTAGAAGGATTTCCAAGATGAATGGAGTCAATAGAGCACTAGAGCGGGAACCCTGATGGAAATAATTTTTAAAGCTAATGAATATCCAAAGGTCCCTACTCACATTCCTAAGATATTGCAAACCATTGATCTAATCAATGAGATAACAACCTTCCATGGGAAGTTAGGAATGCAACTGGGAAAAAAGTCAAAATCTTTAGGGACATGGAGGTGCATGGTATGCCAAAAATATTTTAATAATAAGGGAGATTTGATGGAATTTTCCAAGTGGAAACATGAATTGGAAGGATGGTTTCCTCAGGCTAAAGATATGTTGAGTGAAGTTGATTACTCCATGCTGAATTCCCATATTGACAATATGGTTGGAGTTGAAATGAGGATGGAAGTATTTTTCAAGGAGGCTAAAGCATTGATTGATGCTAGGTACACACAACATAATGAGAAAGTGTAAATTTTTTTGAGTACATAGTGTCCTACTGATGATGAATACAATTCATGCTTTGGAGAAGTTTATTGAATACGTTTTTGTGTATTAATGATAAGGAATTTGGTGAGTAATGGAGAAAAGAAGAACAATACATAGCCTAGAAATAGTACATATTAGGCTTTGGTTGAGGTATTGCAGAATATTATTCTCTTCTTATCAAAAAGGTTGATGACATAAGGGATGATCTGGATGAATTAGTCACTTGCTTTCTATTGTTTTTGTACTTTTTCTCTGCTAACTTGGCATGGACGTGGTTTATTTTGGTCAATAAGAAGGAAGTTATAAAGCTATTATAACACATGAAAGTTCCTTTTGGAAGGAAGATCTATCTTCTTTTTTGAGTGGAAATATTTTTGTCTCAGACACTTTCCCTCCAATTGAAA
Organism: Sequoia sempervirens; assembly: GCA_007258455.2. Lineage (NCBI taxonomy): Eukaryota > Viridiplantae > Streptophyta > Pinopsida > Cupressales > Cupressaceae > Sequoia > Sequoia sempervirens. The sequence continues at coordinate 13,789 of VDFB02093268.1, forward strand.
GTGTAAATATAATTGCAAAGGGAAATTTTTTCATGGCGGTCAAATGAAAATATGACAAGTGTAATTTTGGCCTAAAGCTTGTGTTTGCTCCATTTTTTCTTATAAAAGGGAATCTAGGACCATTAGTTTTGGTCTCTTATTGAATTATGGATCCGAATTATGCAAATGGTAAACACAAAGAGAACAATTTTGAAGTCTTTATCTTAAGCTTTTAGTCTAGAAGTTAGTGAATTTTGTCAATTGTATGGTTTCTAAGCATATATAAATGATAATGTGAATCTTTGGAGTCTATCATCTCTCCAAATTTACTTTGTATCTAAATTATTAATGAAAACTATGGTCAAGGATCATTTCATTAATCTTCATTGTCATTACACATTGATGTATTTTTTATTTTAGCTCTAGTTGAAGGGGTCAATTAAAATCCTTTGATAAAATCATAAATTCATATATAGGTTTATTGGATCTAATAAATAGTCATATAATTTGATTATTAATTTTGAATTGCAAAGCAATCTCACATAGATCATGGATGTTTAGGATTAAATTTACCTTATAGTTCAATTTGCTTTGACTCGTAGCCCGTAGATATGGTACTGATCTTAAGTATTGTATTCATTTTCCATGGTTCCATTTATCCAATTTGAGAACAACATACATAAATAATATTTAATTGATCTACCTTTTATTGTGGTTGGTGTTGTATTGTATTATCGGCTTTAGGTGTTTAATTCTTTTAAGGAAGTGCCAATTTCTTGAAGGATTTCATCTACTTAGCTTTTGATGGGAATATATCTGCTTTTTTATACAATGTATTAGTTAATTGCTTAGAAGTGTTATAGGATATAAATTTTGGGATCACCCTCCTAGGTCTTGTATAGCTCGAAGTGCAGGAGAAGAAACATTATAGGCTCATCTCATTTGTTGGCCAATTATTTCTCGAGTATTTGAGAATTGAGATTTGATTGGTTCTTAAGAAAACACCAATACATTGGTGACTCTGTTGGGGATTTGTTAAATCCAAAAGTCTCTAGTGTAGATTTGGTATAGTCAAAGTCAATTAGTTTATTATTCTTCATTGCTCGAAGGATAACTTGTTCAAATTTTTAAGTTACATACATCATTTCCAATCTATTTGTCGAATCCTAGTCCATTCTATCTCATTTTTCATGTTATGTTTAAAATACTATCTGAAGTCACAAGTCAAAGGTCAAAATGAAATCACTTCTTATTTGGACATCTTATTGGATACTATGAAGAAGAACAGGAGCTACACAAAGAAGAATCTCGAGTAGAAGTTGGAGTTGAAGCTTGCAAAGGATAAGCAACCATTATGGGTAAAGAAAACTACTGAATCAGGTAAGTCTGTTAAATCTCTTGTTGAAGCATCTCCTACCTTTGATAATGAAGTAAATAGTGCAAGAACTCATGAAGAGGCACATGTGGTTGAAGCTAGAGCTAGAGCTTGGAAAGGATAAGCAACTGTTATGGGTAAAGAAAACTACTGAATCAAGTAAGTCTATTAAATCCCTTGTTGAAGCATCTCCTACCTTCAATAATGAAGTAAATAGTGCAAAAACTTGTGAAGAGGCACATGGGGATGAAGTTTCTATGGAAAATCTAGGAAGTTTTCCTGTTCAGAGAGTGTTAAGGATAAGCCTTGGAAGAAGAAGAAATTTGGCTTGCTAAAGAAGAAGAAAAAAGACTCAAAGGGTTAAAGGAGAAATAAGATAGGATTAGAGCCAAGAAACTCGAGAGAGATGATAGGAAACAATAAATAGAGAAGATGAGAGAAGATACTGCAAGGCGTAAGGTCTTTGATGAAAATTTTGCTAAATTGGCTGCTAACATTACCCATGAAATTCCTAAGGTAACGGTTCAAATGGGAAGCTCTGCTGCTAGTACCTACAAAAAAAATGTTGCAACTACCAAGGGCTCTAATCCTTTTTCTACTATTAAGAAAACATAATTTATAGATCATGGGAAGAAGCCCATTGACCAGACCAAGAAAGATACCTTCAATACTTTCAATACCAACACCAATACGAATTCCCATTCTTCATTTGCTAAAACCCCCATCAACAATGCTAAAATTGATCCTATTCCATCCATTGCACCCTCAAATCCTAAACTCTTGAGATTGTACTTGGTAAATTATAAAATACAAGAAGATTTAAAGAAAGCGGAAATAGAAGTTGTCAATGTAGAAATGGTTAGTAATATTTCCTTTCTTATTCTGTCTACACCAACTCTAGAGGCTTCAAGCTCAAGAAAAAATAATAGTGAGTCCCAAAAGAAAATTTTTGAAGGACACACTACTATTGAAGGTGTTGGTGGAGATTAGTGTGGTGGAGGTGGAGGAAATAATAAGAATAGCAATTCTTATTCTGAAGATGATGAGGGAAACAAGAAGAGAGGTGGTGGTGATGATGGAAATGGAAGGGGTACCAATGGGAATCAATCTGACAACAAAAGAGATGATGAGCAAAGGGATGCTCATAGAGATAGACATGCTAGGAGACTACTACAAACTGATAGGTATAGACAATTGTGCTTTGACAACATCCTTGGATATCCTAATCATGTACCTATATTTACTAGAAATAATGCTCTCAGTGGTGAAGATCATTTGAAAGCTTGTTAGAGCTTTGTGGAATATTTTGAGTTGTGGGATGATGATGTAGCTATCAAATATTTTATGCAATCCTTGATTTAAGACACCAAGGATTGGTACAAGATATTTCTTGATGCAAGCATTGACTCCAAGGATGCTTTCTATAGAATTTTCAAAAAAAAAAAATAGAGACCAAACTAATCCTAGGTTTAGGTTAAACGATTTTAACAATATCATAAAGGGACATAATGAAACAGTAACCAAGTTCAATGCAATGTTCCAATAGGCTATGTATAAATTCCCTACTTATTTGAGGCCTAATGAAAATGCATGTTTAGTGGTATACTACAAAGCATATGATTCAAAAATGTGTTACTTGCTCAAAAATAAGAATCCATAGAACTTGAGAGAAGCCTACAAAATGGAAATCAATATTGAAAATAATAGGAGAGCATCAGGTAAAATGGGAAGAAGGGATGATCCTAAACCTTTGAAGAATACAAGAGCTCAAAATGAAAAGGAGGCTAAAGCTATAGGACCTGATGAGAAATTAGACCAGGTTCTTGGTTTGTTGCAGAAGGAAACAAAGAATGATAAGTCACAATTACAATGAAATGAAAGGCCACCAAGACTATAGGACTATCCTTACCATACTAACTGGAACAATGGGAATCCAATTAACAATAATCAAAATAATGTTCAAAGCACACCTAATCCTCTACAAAAAATTTCCGCAAATGTCACTAAAGACTTGCCATGGTGTGTAGTATGTCAAATGCCTCATTTTGCATAGCAGTTTTTTGTTGCAAGATAAATAGAAGAGTTGCTAGATGATCAAGGAGGTTATGATTCTCCTCATTATCATGATGTAATTTTGAACGTGCTTATGACCAAATCATATTTTTCTTGTGATGAGTACTTTTCTGATGATGAACCTAATAGAAATGATGTGGATGCTTATAGGTAGGAGGAAAGTTCTTACCATCAACAAGTATTTTCAAATATAGAAAGAGAAAATGAATGCATTGTTTACACTTGAGTCAAACAATGTTTCTTTGAGAATACCTTGAAATGAGGAAATTTAAAAGTACACAATTGCATTGGCGGCTCAAGCAAGGAGAAATATTCATTTGAGAAATAGAGTTGTAAGTGGTAATCAAGGTAACCTTGGTAGCATGTTTATCAAGAAAAACAATGCAAAAAGTAAAGGCACTAAGACAAAAAATAAGAAAGAAGAGACAAAACCTAAAGAAGGTAAGGAAATGAGAATTTTGGCTAAGAAGGGTAGTAAGGCTAAGGTTAATGGTGAAGATGCTCCTTAGGCCATGAAGGCCAAAGATCCAAAGCCCAATGCTGAAAAATTAGAAATAAAAGGTGACAAGGTAAGTCCTAAGGAATTGATACTCCCTAAGTTACCAAATTATTCTGTTATAGATATGTTCCAAGTATTGTCTCAAGTTAAAGTGATAGTTACACTATTGGAAATGATGAGAATTGATGAGAATAAGAATAAGACATTTGATCTCATCAACAATTTTTCTATGAGTGGCAAAGATAAGGGGGTGATTGATCAAATTGAATCAATCAATACTCAAGAGAAGAGTGTTGAGGTGGAAGCAGTGATTAGTTAAAATCCTGAAATATATTTGGGAACTACAGTTACTACAAACCCAATTCAAGTCAATCCATTTTTTCTAAGCTTGATCATTGATGGGAAGCTGCTTAGGAATTGCATGATAGATTTAGGGGCCTCAAAAAATGTAATTCTAGTAAATATCATGGAAGAAATGGGCTTGAAGGTTGATAACATTTATAAGAATTTCTATGCTATGGAATCAAGAGAGGTACATGTTATAGGAGTAGTTAATAGAGTTCCATATAAATTGGTATCTTTCCTTGAGAAGGAGTTGTTTATGAGTATCAGAATGGTGGATATTCCACCAACTTATGGGATGTTTTTTTCAAGACACTAGATTGCATCCATGGGTGGAAGTATATAGTGAGAATTGTCATTTGCCACTTTTTCAATTTACCAAAAGGGTGTTAAGATTTCTAGAGAACCAAGGGTTCACCACATGAATTAATATACAAAGTATCTAGAAGAATTAGCAATAATTAATTTTGTAGACACTGGCTTATAAAGTTTTCATGCTAAAGAATTGAAACAAGAAGAAGAATTCCAACCTGCACCTATTGATAGAGAGGTCCTAGAGGATCCACAAGAATATGATCTTTGGACCATGTAATTTTATGGAGCTTGTTCCAATGAGGTCTTGGGTGCATGGGTTATCCTCATCTCCCCACAAGGTAAATCCTTCAAGTACTCCTTGTTAAAATTTTCTTGTACAAATATGAGGCTCTCTTGCTTGTTATAAAATTATCTTCAAAGCATGGTATTAAGATGTTGAAAGTATTAGGAGATTTTGAATTGATAGTTTCCCAAGTTAGATCTAAATTTGTTGCCAAAGATAAAAGGATGAAGCAATATAGGAATGTAGTTTGGGATACTATTGAGATCTTTGATGCTTTTAATATAGATTGGATAGAAAGAGGATTGAATGTTAGGGTATATTTTTTATCTAATATTGTTGATAGATTGGAGGATGTCATTTTTTATGGCATCTCAAAAGTAGAGGTACATACTCAGCCTGTAGTGCCTAATAACATTTGTAACTAGCAAGTTTTTAATGATGACAATGATATTTTGGAAATTTTGCCCTACATTGATCAATATGAAAGCCAGTAAATTGATTTTGGCTCATTAGTGGTTGAGGTTGATGGAAAAGAAACATTAGTTGGGAATGAGGTATCTCAATTGAAAACCAATAAGATTCCCAAAGGACTGGTTGCATTATAGAGGGTCTTTGATGACCCTGATAAATCACATGTTAAGAAAGCATCTTCTCATAAGGAATATTTGGAAGAAATAAATCTTGGAATGGAGAATTCTCCCAAAAAGGTTTACATAGGAAAGAAGATGAAACCACATGTTTGGACCATGTTAATTTCCCCATTAAGAAAGTATAGAAATTTTTTTTCTTGGTCATATGATGACATAAAGGCTTATAGGGAAGATTTGTTCTAACATGAAATCCCTTTGAAACCTAATGTAAAACCTTTTAGGAAAAAAAAGAGACCAATAAATCCCACTCTGTAGCCAAAAATGTAGGAATAACTCACAAAGTTAAGAGATTTTTGGATTATTAAACCAATAAGACATTGCTCATGGGTCTCAAACTTGGTTCTAGTCAGGAAAAAGAATGGTGACATTAGGCTGTGTATATTTCAAGAATCTCATTGTGGCATCCTTGAAAGATAATTATCCATTTCCTAACATGGAGACAATGTTGCAAAAGGTAATAGGGTATGAACTGCTCTCAATGATGGATGGGTTCTCAGGTTATAATCAAGTCATGGTGAGAGAATCCAAATAGTACAATATTGCATTCAACATGCCTTGGGGAACCTATGTGTATGCGAGAATTCCATTTGGCCTAATCAATGTTGGTGCAACATTTCAAAGAGCCATGGATGTGGCCTTTGCAGATTTTATTGATCTCTTCCTTGCTATATATTACGATGACTTGATTGCTCACATCCAAAAGGAAGAAGATAATTGTTATCACTTGGAGAAGATCTTTATCAGAGATTTAGAATATGGGATTTCTTTGAATCCAAAGAAATGTGCTTTTGGAGTTAAATAATGTAAGCTATTGAGGCACATTGTCTCAAAAGATGGGGTCAGGATCAATCCTGAATGAGTAGCAGCTATAGATAAGATCTCACAAACCAAAAATGTCAAGGGGATCCAATCTTTCTTTAGGAAAATTAACTTTGTAAGAATATTTGTTACTAATTTTTTTGAAATTGTTAGGTCCATTTCTAAAATGTTGAAGAAAGGAGAGAAGATATCATGGATATAAGAACCTACTAAGGCTTTTCAAGCCATAAAGGATTCAATGAAGGAAATGCTTTTCCTCAAATCTCCTGATTATTCAAAGTCATTGTAGCTATTTACCTTTGCTTCATTTCATACAATGGAAGAGGTATTATTACAAAAGAATGATGAAGGATTTGAGTAGCCTATTGCTTTCTTTATGAAGTTCATGCAAGGTGTTGACCTCAAATACAATGCCATAGAGAAGCAAGCATATGGTCTAGTAAAGGTTGTTAAGAATTTTAGATCATATCTAACTAGAGCAACTGTTGTATCTTATGTTCCAAGTGCAGAAGTTAAAGACATATTTATCCATAGGAGACCATAGGTTAGAGATGCAAGTGGATCACTAGGATCCAAGAGTTCAACATTGACATACAAATTACATGGTTGGTAAGAGGTCATAAAATTCTGAGAGCAGGGTTCTGGTGGCCTATGAAATTCAAAGATACCCATAGATTTTTTAAGAAGTGTGATTCTTGCCAAAGATTTATTGGTAAGCTAAAAAAAATTAGTAATTTTCCCCTTAGGCTAGTTTTAGCCTAGGTCCCTTTCCAACAATGGGGCATCAATTTGATTGAAGAGATGTTAGAAAAGTCAAGTGGGGGTCACTCTTGGATCCTTGTTACCACAAATTACTTCACAAAGTGGGTAGAAGCCATTCACACCAGGAAAGCAACAAGAAAATTAGTAATTGATTTCTTGATGAGTAACATATAGTAGATTCAAAGTCCTAGATAAAATCATTTTTGACAATACCATGTGCTTTAGGTTTGAAGAATTTATTGATTTCTACAATCAATATGGTATATGTATTTCTTACTCATCTCCCTATCACTCTCGAGGGAACGTACATGTAGAATCTAGTAACAAGAGTTTGATGAAGATCATCAAACAGATGATTGAGAAAAACAAGAAGGCATGGGATTCAAAAATGTAGGTTGCATGATGGGTAGATAGGACTATAGTTAAAATGGTCATTGGGTAGTCACCTTTTAATCTAGTATATGGGGTAGAAGCAAAGGTACCCCATAATAACTTGATAAATATGTACAAATTTGTTCAAGAATATGATAATGAAATTTGTGATGAGATGCAACACATTATGTATGAGTTAATTGAGCTTGAAGAAACTAGAAGAGAAGCTCATAAAAGAAATGAGAGGTTGCAACTTCAAGTCAAACACTTTTATGATAAGGACATTTAAAGGAAGTTTGAAGTTGGATGCATGGTCTTAAAGTGGAATGAAAATATGTAAGACAAAGGAAAACATGGAAATTTTGATCCTATGTGGCTTGGGACATATCTATTATAGATACACATGGGGAGGACTCATACTTTTTGTAGTCCTTGATAGGTAAAATTCTAGAACTACCAGTACATGGACAACTCTTGAAGTCCTATTTCTCATGAAATAGGTTATTCTTCCATGTACATTGTATATCTTTGTAATTAGTGTACATAGGTTTGGTGAGTTTTCTTTTTTGTTGTGTCTACTTGCCTTGCCCGTACAAGTTCTTGGGTTGTTGGGTTTCTTTATGTTGGTTTGCTTCACAAAGATAATTTTTTCTCTCCATATCCACCAAGGGTATGTGTCCCTAAGCATGAGTGACTAGTAGAGCTCCTAAAATTTTACAAAATTTGAGTTGGTTGTGTGCCTTGTAATGATCTGTTGCATTTATGTACAAGGCGGGGGTTAGGGTTTTAGTTGTAAAGTCTCTCTTGCATGTTCGAGGTTTTAAGATTTGAAGTTAATCTTCTATTGACCTATATTACTTGGTTCCCATCCATCTAAGTCACAACTTGAGCCTTTCGAGTCATGTTTTCACCAGCCTTGTTTTAAGTTCATTGGTTACCTTTTTCTCCTCATCATTTTAATATTTCTTATAATTGGGTGGGAAACATTTCATGGTGAAATATGTCAGCCTCATGTTTTTTTCCTAAGGGTTCGATCCTCATTAACATGGAGTGGCCCCTCTTTAAAAACATCTTATTTGCACATGGGAGTTCATATACACTTAAATTACCATGTTCATCGATGAAGTTCTCTTCACTGGCAGGTTCTCATCTATAACAAGCGATGGGTTACATTTTCCTTTTATATCACTTATTGCCAAAGTTCTTTAAACCTTCAGCTTCACTTTTGTGATGAGAAATGTGTATGGCTGTGTGTTACATCACCCCATTGCTGAAATATTTTAGAACTTTTTCTAGCTTCAACGACAAGCGATGGAAGGAGCATAGAATAAGTAGTGTGGTGGCCACGTGTCATATTCATATTTCATCACTACCTTTTCCCATCATTGAAATTTTTTCCTATTTCAAGTTTAGTTCTATGACATGAAAAGGTTTGGGTTGGTCAAATGCATCACCAGGAGGAGCCCATTGCTGAAACTTCTAAGCATTTCTCCCACTCTTCTGCGATGAGCAAAAGGGCCCGTGTTTTATTATGTTTTAGTGGATGGCTACGTGGCATGTTCTCAAGATCTCCTTGCTACTTTAAATATTTTTTTTTAAAAGAATGGGTGATGCTTAAAGGGGACCACTAATTATGTTTTAAAACTAGAGGATCAATGGTTGGGATTCAATCCAAAATGACTATCCATTAGTTTGCTCACATGAATGACCCATCAACCATTAATGGTGAATGCACTTCAATAATGAGATACTAAAAATATTGTATGGTATATTCTTTGAGTAATTATAGTTGGCACGAACATGGGAATTCATTGAGTCGAGAAGTAGTAGTAGTAAAACACTACATAGAGCTAAGTTTGAAGAGCAACTAGTTCACTCCC
>VDFB02093270.1:0-71115 GCA_007258455.2 Sequoia sempervirens
GAAGTCTCAAACTCTATGGCCATCATGGAAATTTGTAAATATAGTTGCAAGGTGACATCATTGATTGCATTGAATCTTAGAACCATTACATGGAAGCATATTCATTGAGTTTCCTCTTTGAGCAGTTGCGTTTTTGTTTTAATGGATGGTTTGCAGCTCTCTGGATAAGTGTTACTATTGATTTTTAATCATCGATAGACTGTCAGTATTCAACTTTATATTCAAAAATCAGCAAGAGAATCTGAAGATCTGATGAAAAACATATTGAAGATTTCTTCACAACTGACATACTTGAAATGTAATTAAATACCTGTGTTGAAAACTTTAAGGGTTGTTGATTTTGTAATTATGAGAGTATCATTCCTTGTCTGTATGGAAATGTATGAATGAACTCTTTAGAAAGATATGTGCTTAACTGAAAACAGAGAAATCCTCTGAGTCACTATTATTGTTCAAAACATAATTTGAGGGGTTGGTACTCCTTGAGATGGGTGTCTCAAAATGAGGGGCTAGTGCTCCTTGAGTGGGTGCTCAAAAATCAACCTATAAGGCATTGTGAACTTTTGTTTAAAATATTAAGCCTGGAAGGAATTTCGTGAGTGGTTTTTATACCCCAAGAGGGTTTCCACTTTCAGTAAAATCTGCTGGGTCTTTTGTTCTTCGAGTTCCTTTTCTTTCTGTGTTGATTGATTATTTAGGTTCACTAATTGGTTATTACTTTTCTCAATTCTATTTATAAATGATTACATTCTAACTCATGAATGCATTAATGAGTATATTGAGATAATATCTAAGCTATAGTTTTTCAATTTGTGAAAATTGGTCAAATATGTTAAGACAGGTTCACACGCCCCCCCTCTTAAGGTGCCAATTTAAGTCCAACAATTGGTATCGAGCATAGGGTCCTCACAGAGTAGGTTTAATTATCTTGGATTGATCTTGGTCTTGGAGTTTGTTTTTAGTGGCACATTCTCAAGATGGTGCCTCTATATCTAGAGCTCCGTTATTTGATGGAACAGACTATGAGTTCTGGAAAATCAGAATGGAAGCTTTTCTTGTTTCTTTTGATGTTGATGTTTGGTGCATTGTTTTAGAAGATTACAATGTACCAACCACTATTCCCACTGATGCTGCTGAAAAGAAGAAGTATGAAACAAATGCCAGAGCTAAGCATGCCCTCTTGTGTGGGTTAACTAAAGATGTGTTCATTAAAGTCATGCATTGCAAATCTGCTCATGGAATCTAGGAAAAACTTGAAACTATATATCAAGGGAATGAGAAAGTCAAACTGTCAAAAATCATTACACTCAAACATCAGTTTGAGGAGTTGAAAATGAAGGATGATGAAAAAGTGGCTGAATATTTCCTAAGAGTAGATGAAGTTGTCAATTCAATGAAAGGTCTAGGTCAAGAGGTTAATGAATTTGATGTGGTCACAAAGGTTGTTAGAACCTTACCATCCAAATTTGAATCTAAGGTTTCTACCCTAGAAGAAAAGAAACACTTTGACAAGCTTACCTTAGACAGCCTATAAGGAATACTTATTGCCTATGAAATGACAATTAGCAAAAACAATTCTACAAGTAAAGAAACTGCCTTTAACATTGAAAAGAAAGAAAAAGTCGAAGTCAGTGAATTAGAGTTGTCTGAGTCTAAAGAATCCCATTTTGTTAGAAGATTTAAAAAGGGATCAGGAAAATATAAGGGAAAACTTCCCTTTAAATGTTTTAACTATGGAAAAATAGGTCACTTTGCTGCAAAGTGTCCCTATGATGATCAAATCTGTGACAATGAGTCAACTGAAAAATAGCCTATGAAGAAGGCCTTCAAACCTAAACGAAAATTTAATTTCAAAAAGAAGAAAAGTCTGTTTAGTAGGGATGAATCTGAAATTGAGTCTGAAGATTCATCAGCTAAAGAAGATGAAACTCTGTTCATGGCTAAAACTACTTAGCAAAATGATTCTAACACCTTTGATGCTGAAGAAGGTGTGGTAGATCTTGAAAGTGAGCTAAAATGTGCTTTACAAGAGGTTAGAAAACTCAAAAAACAAGTCCTTGCTCAAGAACACAAACCAGATCAAGAAATGATCTCTCTGAAAACTCAGCTTGAAGAAGCTAAAAGAGTTGAAGATTGTCTTTGAGAGAATGTAAGTTGCAAAGATCAAGAAATTCAAAAACTAGAACAAGAAGCAGTCTATCTTAGGAAGGAAATTGAAAAATATGAAAGCACTCTAAAACTAAATAAGATGCTCAACAAGTAGAAGATGTACACAGATAAAACTAGTGTTGGTTTTGAAAAGGGTGAATGCTCATTCGACCATGCAAAACAAAACCCCTCTTCTGAAGTAAAAGGTTTTGGTTCAAATCACTCAGATTTTGGTAAGGATCATGTTCAGTCTTTAAGAAGTAATAGATCTCCATACAGAGTCAATCCTTTCTTCTATGGTTATTATTTTTTCTACAACAAATTTTTCCATAAGGTGAGCACTTGCAGACTTATGAATCCTAGAATACCCAGGTTTGGTCTTAGGCAACACTATGGTTTTGTTAGACAAATCAGATGTTTTAAATGAAATGCTTTGGGACATTCTGTCAAATAGTGTAGAACTGATCTGAAATCTAAACAATAGAAATTTAAAAAGGTTTGGAAACCTAAGACCGTCAACAACATTGAGCAAACTATGTTGGTTCAAACAACTTTTCATTCCAAGAAAAAGGACTTATCGGTCCTGGACAATGGATTTTCTAACCATATGACTGGCGACAAGGATAAGTTTGTAAATCTTGAAGATTATGTAGGTGGATATGTTAAGTTTGGTGATAACTCTGGTATTCAAATTAAAGGTAGAGGTTCACTTCTTTTGAATGAAGACACTCCTATCTATAATGTGTACTATGTGGAAGGTCTCAAACACAATCTTCTAAGTGTTAGTCAAATCTGTGACAGTGGTTATCATGTTCTTTTCACTTCGCAGGGATGTGAGATTAAAAACAAGCTTGGAAAGGCTATTGCCGCTGGAAGGAGGACAAATGGAAATGTATACAATCTTCTCGACACATCAAGCAATGGCAATATTCAAGGTATGTGTTTAATGAGCCAAATTGAAGAAAGCTAGTTATGGCATAAAAGATTAGGACACATAAACTTTGAAAATCTGGTTAGAATAAGTAAGAATCAAAATGTTAGAGGTTTACCAATACTTAACAAGCCAGAAAATTATGTGTGCAAAGAATGTCTAAGTGGTAAACAAACTAAAATAAGCTTCAAAACAAAAGAACATTCTTCTTCAAAACCTTTACAACTTGTGCACACTGATTTATGTGGACCAACCAGAACAAGGTCTATTAATGGTGAAAGGTACTTTATGCTATTTGTAGATGATTATACTAGAATGGTTTGGGTCACATTTCTTAAGCACAAATTAGAAGCATTTGAAAGGTTTAAAATCTTTCGTAAATTGGTTGAGAAGGAATCTGATTTGAAACTTAAATGTCTGCGATCTGACAAAGGAGGTGAGTTCACTTCTCAAGAGTTTATTTATTACTATGAACAACATGGCATTAAAAGACAGTATGCTGCAACAAAAACACCTCAACAAAATGGGGTAGTTGAACGTAAAAATAGAACTATAAAAGAAATGGCTAGAACAATGTTAGATGAAGCTAAGTTGCCTGATATGTACTGGAAAGAAGTTGTTCATACAGTTGTATACATTTTGAATAGAGTGCAGATTAGAGTGAAATCTAAAAACACTCCTTATGAACTGTGGTATGGAAGAACTGCTTCTGTCAAATACTTTAAAATTTTTGGAAGTAAGTGTTTTATCAAAAAGGATGATGATAACCTTGGGAGTTTTCAATCAAAGAGTGATGAGGGTATCTTTTTGGGATACTCAACTCACAGCAAAGCTTATAAATGCCTTAACAAAAGGCTTAATAAGATTGTTGAAGTTTTTAATGTAAAATTTGATGAGAGATCACATTTGTATGCTGAATCTTTGCAGGATAATGAGGAAGAAGAACTTGAACTAGAAATAATTTCAGAAGAAACTGAGTCAGCAAGCCCTAGAAATGAAATAGCAAATCCTGAAAAGGTTGCATCAAAAGCTCTAACTAAATATCACCCCAAAGATCAGATTATTGGGGATAAAAATGCAGGAGTTCAAACTAGAAGAAAGGCTGCAAAATTTGATGAAAAGGCACAAATAGCTTTCTATCTAGTTACTCAGTTTGAGCCTAAAATTTTTAATGAAGCTCTCACAGACTCATGTTGGCTTAATGCTATGTAGGAAGAAATTGATCAGATTGAGAAAAAATAGACTTGGGAGTTAGTCCCAAGACTAGATGACAAGAATGTCATTGGAGGCAAATGGATATACAAAAACAAGCTTGATGAAAATGGTAATGTCATTCGCAACAAAGCAAGATTTTTCTACAAAGGCTATGCTCAACAAGAAGGTATTGATTTTGGTGAAACCTTTGCACTTGTTGCTAGATTAGAATCTATCAAAATATTCTTGGCTTATTATGTTTATAAAGACTTTATTGTTTATCAAATGGATGTCAAAACTACTTTTTTAAATGGCTATTTAGATGAAGAGGTCTATGTTGAATAGCCTGAAGGATTTATGTGCAAAGATAAGCCTGATCATGTTTATAGATTGAAAAAGGCCCTCTATGGCTTAAAACAAGCACCTAGAGCTTGGTACTCTAGGCTTGATAGTCATTTGCTTTCAAATGGTTTTGTTAAAGGAGGTGTAGATAGCAATCTTCATGTTCAAACTGAAGGTTCTGATATTCTGGTTGTTGAAATTTACGTTGATGACACTATCTTTGGCTGCAACAATGTTACATTAAGTAAAAAATTCTCTCAGCTAATGGAATCTAAATTTGAAATGTCATTATTAGGAGAATTAAATTTCTTCTTGGGTCTTCAAATCTCTCAACATGAAAATGGAATATTTCTTTATCAAACCAAGTATGCTAGAGAGATGCTTAAGAAATTTTAGATGGATGAATGCCATCCAGTTAGCACTCCAATGATTACTGGATGCAAACTTACTAAGGTTGATGATTCCCCTGATACAAATCAAACTGAATATAGATCAATGATTGGCAGTCTATTATATTTAACTGCCTCTAGACCTGACATTATGCAGGCAGTTTTCACTATTACACAGTTTCAGGCATCACCTAAAGAATCCCATGTCACTGCTGTTAAAAGGATTTTTAAATATATTCAGGGCACTCTTAATTATGGCCTTTGGTATCCTAGAAGCACTGATTTTTCCTTGATTGCATATACTGATGCTGACTAGGCTAGTTGTTTGGATGATAGGAAAACCACCAATGGTGCTGCATTCTTTCTTGGTGATCGTTTAGTGGCATGGCACAACAAGAAACAAGAATTTGTTTCTCTCTCTACTACAGAAGTAGAATACATTACTGCCACTTCATGCTGTACTCAAGTTCTTTAGATGAGTCAAACTCTATTTGATATGGGTATTAAAATTATTAAACCTGTTTCTATTCTCTGTGATAACACAAGTGCGATAAGTATCTCCAAAAATCCTGTTTTGCACTCTCACACTAAACATATTACTATTAAGTTTCACTTTCTTCGAGAAAAGGTGTTGGCTAATGAAGTTTTCTTACAGTTTGTTGGCTCTCAAGATTAGGTGGCTGATATTTTTACTAAGCCCTTAGCTAAAGAGTTATTTGAAAGGTTGAGACTTTGATTGGGAGTTATCTCTCAATCTTTACTTCTCTGATTTTCCATGCATTGGCTTAGGGGGAGCATGTTATATGTTTTGATTCACTTATAGCTCTCCTACAATCTTGGTTGCTGCACTATTTTTTTTTTGCAGTTGTTTCTCATGGTGTTTTGATTGGCTTCTCTGTTGTGTTCATCTATTCTTTGCCTTGAGGCAAAAAGGGGGAGAGTCTTTGGTGTTTTTCCATCAAGGACAAAGGGGGAGTTTGTTGAATCTCAGTTGTGTTTATAGTTTGTCCTTGATGACAAAATCTCTTTCAGTTTGTTCTCATTGATAATCTGTCTCAGGATGGTTCTCCTTGCACTTCACAGGTTTTGGATGTTTCTCTTTCGGGCTTATTCATATCGGAGTGAGAATGGCAGAGTCTCCCCGATACACTTTGAAATGTCTGAGTTGCCTATCGACAAGACATTTCAGTTGTCATGGCAATTGAATTTATCTAATAGGCTGCTGTCGGCAAGACTTCTCTTTTGTTTCGGTGACAAAAATGTGTTATATATCGGCATGTGTTTGGCCGTCGGGCTGAGGTCTTAGTGAAGACATATTGTTTCCCTGACTTGTGCATGTGGATGTCTATCGGCGAGACATTCACGTGGTTTCGGCGACTAAGGATGATCTTATCGTCAAAGGTTGAATTTAGGGTGGTTCAGTATGACCTAAAATATTAATGATCTCACAAGAGAGGTCTCCCTAATGTCGGTATGTTATAGCGACCCTCATAAGATAGAAGGGTGCTTCAGCGAAAGAACTATTATGTTGCAACAACATCACATAAGGGGTTTTCTTTCAAAGGCTCATCGGTGTGAGATTGATACTGTCTTGGTGATCTAGGGTGAGCTCGGGATGTTTTGGCAAAACAAGGGGCAGTCTATATAGTGTCTCCCCGACCATGTATTGTTTTGGCGACTTGGAAATGACAAAGGCCCTCGGCATAGGTATTGAAATGTCATAGCGACAAACAAAGGGATGACTGACGGCGATGAAGTTTCCTTCGACATAAGTGTTGAATTGTCACGACGACAAGGTTGATCACGGGAGCTCTCGGCAAAACAAAGTCTTATCTACAAAACATCTCCCCTACAGTTGATGGTTATAGCGACACATAAGAGGGCTTTTGGTAAAACATCATGTAGTCTACGAGAGGTATTCCCGACATCGCTGGGTCATAGCGAAAGGAAATGAGGAAAAGGCTACAGTGATAGTGAATGAAACAGAAGGGCGTCTCGGTGAGAAAGACTCTTGTGTCTCAGCAAATTGTTAACAAAATCTCAAACTCTGTGGCCGTTTATGGAAACTTCAAAATACAGTTGCAGGCTGACATCATTGATTGAATTGAATCTCAGAACCGTTACATGACAGCATATTCATTGAGTTTCCTCTTTGAGCAGTTGCATTTTTTGTTTTAATAGGATGATTTGCAGCTCTCTGGATAAGTGCTACTATTGATTTTTAATCATCATCGACAGTCTATCAGTATTCGACTTTATATTCAAAAATCAGCAAGAGAATGTTAAGATCGGATGAAAAACATTTTTGAAGATTTCTTCACAACCGACATACTTGAATATGTAATTAAATACCTGTGTTGAAAAGAGTAAGTGTTGTTGATTTTGTAATTCTGAGAGTATCATTCCTTGTCTGTATGGAAATGTATGAATGAACTCTACAAAAAGATATGTGCTTAACTAAAAATAGAGAAATCCTCACGAGTCACTATTATTGTTCAAAACATAATTAGAGGGGCACTCCTTGAGATGGGTATCTCAAAATGAGGGGGCTGGTGTTCCTTGAGTGGGGTGCTGCTAAAAAATAAGCCCTATAAGGCATTTGTGAACTTTGTTTAAAGTTAAGCTAGGATGGCATTTGAGAATTAGTTTTATACGGAGGGTTTTCCACTTTCGGTGGAAATCTAGAGTCTTCTTGTTCTTCGAGGTTCCCTTTGCTTTACTATGTTGTGGTTTATTTGGTTTACTACTTGGGTATTATCTTTCTCAATTTGTTTATGAATGATTACATTCAACTCATGAATGCATTAATCAAAGTATATTGAGATCGGTCACGATGCTATAATTTTTGAATTTGTGAATTGAGGTCAAATCTATAATAACAACGATTCACCTCTAGGTGTGAACAGCTCCAACAACTTATTGCCTATAAGAAATTATTCATTGTTGTTAGAAGGGATAATGGAGCAAGTGGGTGCATTAAATTACGTGTGCTTTGAGCAAGTGTTTCTGGTTTGTGGTGGCACTGAATGCATTAATTATGTGTTTATGATGCTTGGTTGTTGTTACAAGGGCTAACGTGAAGTGCTTGGAAATATTTATCATGTTAGTCTTTTTTTTTTTGCAATAATATCCTTTTTCGTGTGGTTGAGGTTTTTGGATAGCGTATTATTTGTGATGGATTGTGGTCATTTGTTTGGTTTTTTGTTGTAACAGGGATGATTAGTTGCAATTGGAATTCGGGAAAAGTTATTTATGAGCGCAAATATGTACTTGCCTATTCAACAAGGGATTGAAAGGTCAAATTCTTGTATCATTCTTCCTCTTTGTTTTAAATAAGTTGCAGGATTTTCAATGTGCATAGAATTTATGCTTTGGAAAGAGTAGTCAAAGACAAAGGAAGCTTGGTTTTAGGAATGGAAAAGCTTGCTGAATAGACAGATGAGCATAGTGTATAGCATGTCATGCGATTCATAAACATGAGACTCATTTTCGTTGAAAATCATATCACTATTGCAATTACTAGTTTGTGTCAATAGAAAGCTTTACAGCTACATTTGTTGAATTTGTGTTCTAAATAGTTGCTTGGTGTTCTTAAATTTCCAATGAATTTTAAGTCTTCTAGTGTACATAAAATTTATGGTTTCAAAGAGTTGTGAACAATAAAGGAGAAGCTTGCTTGAGGAAACTGACTTACTAAGTAGACAGGTGAGCATAGTGGATTGTATGTCATGTAATTCATAAATGTGAAACTTATTTTTGTTGCTTTTCAAATAGTTGCTTGTTGTTATTAAATTTGTTTCCTGTTCATTTTTTGGTTCTTTAAGAACTTATGTGTTTTTAGTTTTCTATGTTCCTTTGTTAGAAGTGCTCATAGATAGTTGTTGAATAAGGAACTGGAAGGTCAAATTCTTGTACCATTTTGGATTTCTTGCTATGCCAGCCAGATTGCATTGTTTAAAGTATTGTTTTGTTTTTCGTATAGTTGGGATTTAAGGACACATTTTGTATGATGGGTTCTAAAGTAGTGAATGTATGTTTAGTCCATTGGATTTAAATTGTGTGAGGTGTTTTGGAGAGCTGGTGGGTATTGAAGCAGTGAGTACATAGTCAATTGATGGAAACTTAGGCCAATGTTGGGTTTTGTTTATGTCCATTATGTTATACTTTTGCATGTTTGTTATTTTGTAAAACTGTAGTGGTCGTGAATGGCTTGGTTGTTCATTTATGATGCTTGATAGCCAGAAGTATTGGTTGTTGTTAAAAGGGCCAAGGGAGCAAGTAGGCACATCAGATAACATATGCATTGAGCAAGGTCTTGTAGGTTGTGGGGACAGTGAATGTGTTAATTATGTGTTTATTGGTTGAATGGCTATTACCATATCAATAAGCATGATGCTTAGTTGGTGCCAAAAGGGCTAATGGGAAATGCTCGTAGAAATTTATAAAGTTTGTGTATTGTTTTGCAAAGTTTACTATTGTTCCTGTGGTTCAGGTATATGAATAGTGTGTTGTTTGTCATGGATTGTGCTCATTTCTTTAGTTTTGTCATGTGTTTGTAATGTTCATTTGCCTATGAGAAAAAATAGAAAAGTAGAAGTAGATGACAAATTTTGTAAATAAGTATAATATATTGTAGAGCAGTGAATACATAGTTGATGCATTAAATACTATGACAACAGTTGCATGTCGATGTTGATGTTGAATTGTTATGTTTTGTAGGTATAGGGTTACATTGCACAGTTCTTATGCTAGGTGGATTGTGATCTACAAATACTGTGAAGAAAAATTTGTAGATTAATTGTTATGGCTCAGTAAAGTTTGTTAGCTGTCAAATATTTGCAAAAATACATAGATTTCTATTTTGCTAGTTTACTTAAACTAAAATGAATAGTACACTTGGTAGCATTTAATGGATTGGGTGTAAACTGATTCGCAAGGGTTTCATTTCCAATGTGTGTTGTACAATTGCAATAGTTAACTGCTTTGATCGTAGCAGTGGCCTGCCTTTGAGCAAAATGCCATGTACATTAAATCTATGATGGCAGTGAAGGTTGTACAATTTGCATTCAATTATTAATTTTAGCATTGGCATTTCTAATACTTGTTTGGGTAGTCAGATTTGATTGTCTTACAATAAGTCTACTTTTGATTTAGTTTTAGTATATTAGGAAAATATGCAAACACTATGTACTTGGCATTTATGAACATGTTTTTGGTGTTTGAAAAGCATTATTTATTTGTTTTGCTAGTGATATGGATCAATTGGAATACCCTGTAGTATGTGAATTTTGAAACAGTGTAAACGGTAATGCTTGTGTTTGATTTGTTGTTGTGCACACGTTGTCAATGTCAAATCAGTGCATGGATAGTGAGAATGGCAAAGGTGTTTATGATAATCAAAAACTATAGGTATTGCAAAACTGTAGGCAAACATGATAAATTGTTGTGAGTATTCTCTGTTATCCATTGTAACAGCAAGCAAGTATCATAAACACAGGAACAAAGTACTCATCAGTAGTGCATTGTCACAGTATAACAAATATGCAAAACAAGAACAAAAAGCTAAAAATAGATAAGCTTTTAAACAAACAGGAAACAAACAACAATAAGCACAAATAAAACTCAGTACTTGCACTAGATTTCATGGATTAACTATGCACTCAGCGCCTCTATACTCGGGAGGATTTTACCATAGATAGCACACTTTTCTTTTGAAGCCTTGGTGATACATTGCTACCCACATTGGCAATAAACACATAATTAATGCATTCATTCACACATTATTCGTTGTCATGTATATGTAATTCACTGTATCCATTTGCATCACTATTCCTTGTAACAACAAATAGTACTTCTAGTTATTAAGTGCTAAAAATAGAGAGCCAAGCCATTGACCATGAATGCACTTTTGCAAAATAACGAACATGCAAAAGCGCAATCAATAGCCAAAAAAATCACTAGCTTTTCAAAAAACCATAAACAAACAAGAACAGACACACAAAATTGAGTAGTCACTTAAGATCTCATGAATCTAGCATGCATTCATTGCACATATCGAGTGCTACACATCTTGATTGTACTAGTTGAAAATATATTTCCTTTTGATTGTTTTTATTGAAAAAAAAGCTTTATTTAAAAATAAGTTTAACAATCAATTACAGTTCAAACAAATTTTTTGATGAATATTGACCATTACAATGTATTACTTGTTTGACTATTACAATGTATTAGTTGTTTATCTATGAATTTTCTAGTATCTTTCATAGAACATGGCATCTAGTAGATTGTGCATTTGTATTTTTGTGTATCTTGAATTGTTGTTTTGTAAAGCTTGAACCCCAACCTTTCTTTTCAAAAATATCCTAAAAATCATTAACCATAAGAACATGTTACACATGGGCCGATTGGCATTTAGACATTAATTTTACTAACAATCCACATTTAAGTATGAAAAACAAACAGATGTGCCACTCACCAATTGCACACTGTTACCACTACAATAGAGAGAGAGAGAGAGAGAGAGCTAGGTAATATATTTATAACATGAAACATTGGGTTGAAACTTGATTGACTTTTGTTTGAGGTTCTCTACCAGTTGCCTGGTTTCTATGGATATGTCAGTAAGCAAATTGGCTAATGTCTATCCAAGCAATGAATTCAGAGTAAATGCATTGTATGCTTGTACAAGGATTGGTCCCTTTCATTACTATTACAGTGATGCATGCCATGCAATTTTCAAACTATAGAACTTGAATTTAAAATTTGATTATAGAAATGTTTAGTTTATTGCTCGTTGTTACAAGCGTTATCTGGCGAAGTGGGTACAATAAATTACATATGCTTTGAGAAATGGTCTTGTTGACAGTGGAGACAGTGAACACGCTAATTTATTTATTGTTCACTACATTCATTATGAGCAAAGGGAAAAAATGGTACAGGAATATGATCTTCCACTTTCTTCTTCAACAATTAACTATATTTGTAGTTACATAGATCTTTGTGTTTGCAAAAATATATAATGTTGTATTGTCCTAATTTACTTAAACAAAATTGAATAGTCAGTATAGTAGCATTTGATGCAATAGTTATAGATTAATAGACAAGCGTGCCATATGCAATGCAAATTATACAATTGCAAAGTTGACCTAGTCCAATATGTAGTAAACGTATAGTTTGTTCATGAAATCTTAGGTTAACCCATGAAAGCTTAGGCGGGTGTTGGTTTTTGTTTTTTCTTATTGTCATTTATCTATTGTTTGTTGGAAAGCTTCTAGGTACTTTAGTCTTTTGCATGTTCCTTATTCTGTAGAAGTCGAATACAGGTGAGGTTTGAAGATAGGCAGAGAACACTTGGTTAATTTGCATGCAAAAAAAAATAGAGCAACATGATAGATTTTCCCATGCATTTTCCATTAGCTCTTGTAACAACAACTAAGCACCACAAACACAAAAACAAGCCACCCACCAATAGATTCTCCAAGAGAATAACAAACATAAAAGATCACATACTTGTAGCTATCAAGTGATTAAAACACACAGCCAAGCCATTCACCACCAATGGACCTTTGGAGTCTAAGAAACATGCAAAAGTGAAATGAACAGCTAAAAAACCCACAAGCTTTTCAAAAAATGATATACAAACAAGAATAAACACAAAAAACCTAGCAGCTACCTAGGATATAATAAACTAACTATGCATTCATTGCACATATACCCATATGCAAAAATGCAACGAAGAGCTACAAAACCCACAATATTTCCAACAAATGATAATAAAATGGGAATAAGCACAAACAAAATGTAAGACGCCCCAAAGAATTCATCTACTGGTTATGCGTTCAGTCCATGGTAGCCCACATAATTTCCAAACATGTATAATGATATATTCTCCCAATTTACTTAAACAAGATTGAATAGTAGACATAATAGCATTTAATCTAATTTTGAAGTTCTCCCTACTATATCCAACGTATATGATACAATTGCAAAGTTGACTTGCTCCAACATGCACTGAACATATAGTTAATTCATGAAATGCTAGGTCAATGCTAGGTTTGGTTTCTACTTATTGTCGTTTAACCCATGAAATCTTAGAGTTGCCTTTTGTTTTTGCTTACTTTTGTTTATTTATCATTTGTTGGAAAGCTTGTCAATACTTTGGCCTTTTGCATGTTCGTTATTTTGTAAAATTTCACTGCACGTGGATGGATTTGCTATGTCTATATGGTAGTTGACAACTACAAGTATTCCTTTTTATATTGCTTGTTCTCATTAAGCAACTATTTGAAAAGGAAGCACAATGAATGCAATAGTGAACCTAAAGCACAAATGTTTACATTATACAATTCGATACATTGCCAAATATACTATATCATTCATTTTTGTAAAAGAATATGAGAAAATTAGGAACTTATTGTATTTTTTGCAAATAGTCAACCATTGCATGCAAATTATGCCCCCCTTAGTCACAAGATACTGGTTACAGAAGCAGTCAATGCACATTGAATGCACTAAATGATATAACTATTGGATCACAAACAATAGTATAATAAGTGCAAATTTTGCAACATAACTTCTCCCAAACATTTAGACATTAAATAGAAATCTTGCAAACTTAGCCAATAAGCTACCAGCCACTTTTGTGCCGCTCTAACTAGATATATTATTCATTCTTATAAGACCCTTTTGCACAAGTAGGCACAACAGATAACAAAGGACATGAGACACATGAAACCAACAATAAGCTTACAATTGCAACAGTATCATTTTCAATTGAGTGATAATAAATATTTATTTTGTCTCTCTATTTCTTCATGTAAGCATATTATTTTTCCCTGTCAATCAAAATTGCCAGAATAATAGCCAATTATGTATTTTTGAAATATTCAATGTCTAAGTGCAAATTATGCAATTTGACAACAAGATACTATATGCTAAATCAATTACCACATCTTTAATACACTAAATTGTATGGTGAACATATCAGAAACAACAGTCTATCAAATGCAAATTATACAAGATACCATGATACCCATAAACATGAAAAATAAGGATCAATACAATTTGCAAAAGAATAGGCCAACACGATAATATTTTGTAGGCATTCCCCGTTAGCCATTGTAATAGCAACCAGGAATCATAAACACACAAGCCCAATACTCGTGTCAGATTTCATGGATTAACTATGGGCTCGCTATTTCTATAATGATGAGGCGTTCAACACATCTGACACATTTTGCTTTCCAAGGCTTGTTGGTACACTACTATCCATAGAAGCAATAACCACATAATTAATGCATTTATTTTCTCGTTATCAGCTATCATGCATATGCAATTCATTGTACCCATTTGCACCATTACCCCTTGTAGCAAGCAATACTTCTAGTTATCAAGTGTCACAAACACACAACAAATATGTTCTTCACCAATGTAGTTTTGCAGAATAACGAATATGCAAAACCGTAACCAATAGCAAGGAAAACCTACAAGATTTTGAACAAATCATAAATGAACATGAATAAACAGAAACAAATCCCACTAGGTGCCTAAGATTTCATGAATTAATCATGCGTTGATTGCAAGTATACTAACATGCAAAAAACACAATGAAGGAGTGTTAAGCACATTATGTATCGAGGAAACCATAATACAGCAAGAATAAGCAAAAATAGAATCTACTACTTGTCCAACATTTCATGAAGTAGTTATTCATTCACTACATGTGCATCAACGTACTTATCAAGTATCACCAATACACAGCCTAGTCATTCATTGGCAGTGTACTTTTATAGAATAACAAATATAGCTAAAAAACTTACAAGCTTCTCAACAGACAATACAGAAACGACAATAGGCATAAACAAAACTCGACACTTGCTAAAAATTCAAAAATTAATTGTGCATTTAGTGCATAGCTATAGAGATGCAAAGACGCAACAAAGAGATAAAATACTTACAAGCTTTCGAACAAACAATAGTTAAACAAGAATAAGCACAAACAAACCTGAAAACTTCACTAAGATTTCATGAATTAGTTATGTGTTTACTGCATGTGTACCCACATTACAGTTATTAAGTTTCAAAAAAAAAGGCATGTCACTCACCAGTTGCACAGTGCAAGCAGTGAATAGAATCACAAATATGGAACATGGCAAATCATAGCTAGAAACATGCAAGCTTCTCAACAAACGGTAAACAAACAACATGTAAATTAGGCAAGCATTTTTTGCTTGTCTTCGTGTCAGCTCTTCAGAACAGATCGCAATTTTTGCATTCAATTCTTTAAACACGCATTTGTTGCTTTGGTACTCATACATTGCCAGTAAGCAGGTTACAATTGCAAGAATGTCATTTGCAGTTGAGTGGCATATATATTTATTGTGTCTCTCTATTGCTTGATATGGAAATGTAGCTTTTTGATGTTAGAGAAATTTGCAAAAATAAGAGCATGTTAATTATTTTGCAAATATTCAATGCTTGAATGCACATTATGCTACCTTTTGCAACAAGAAAACATATTTGAAGCAGTCATTGCAACTTTCATGCATTGAATAGTATAGTTGATAGATAAAAAACAACATTGTTTTGAATGCAAATTGTACAAGATAATATGTTACCCATAGACATAAAACATACAAGCATATGTATACGAACAATGTACTATTGATGATTGATTAGTGTGTTTGTTTACCATGCTTGATAACTACATGTGTTGTTCATTGTTACAAAGAAAATGGTTAAAAGGTTTTGCATAGGAACAGACAACATGGGGGAAATTAAAACATACAACCTTTTGAACAAGCAATAAACAAATAAGAATTAAGTATGTATTTGTTGCTTGTATACTTTTTAGCTTTCAAATACATCTTGAACATTTTGCATTTGGTGGACATAAAACTAGAAGTGTCTAGATTATAGAATTTGACTTGTTTTCAAGTGTCATGTATCAATTGCATTGACTGCAATTTTTGTGATAAAGCTCACACATATTGGATCTGAATTTAAAACATTTATCAGTAGTAATTATGTGCTTTTGTGTTTCATGTTTATGGATAGCATATTCTATGTCATGCGCTATGCTCATATCTCTATTTTGTAACTATAACAAGGACCATTGGTTGTAACTAGAGTGGATGACAAAGATTTGTATTGCTACAAATACACTTGGTTCTTCAAGAACAAGTTTCAAGGTTAGAGTCTTGTATCATTGTGTTGCTTTGCTTGCAATAAAATTTAACTCTCTCAATAAACCGGCTTTATGGATAAGCACATGTGCGTAGTAAATGACATGTCGTGTAATTCATAAACATGAAACTATATTTTCCTTATGCGCATGTTGCTTTTGCAGAGCGAAATCTGTATAATTGTAATCATGGGATGTGTAGTTCATTGATTAAATATTTGTGAAACATGTTTTGCTTCTAAGATTGTGGGGAAAAGGAAACAGAGGAGCCATTTTGGTCTACAAAGAATGCAGAGAAGTGCTATACAATTTTTGGCATTCGTTGTGACTTTAACATTCATGGCATTTGTTAAAAAGTTACAAGTCATGGTGTTTGCCATCAATTTTATAGCACTTTTTACTACATGCACTAAAGGTCAAGAGTGTTTTGATGCACGTGTCCCAAATTGTTGACATGATCATTTTGTGCATTGCATGATGCGTAATCGTCTACTTTAAGATGGGTGACTCAAAAAATGTGTTCATCACTCCCAACTATATAATGTTAACATGTTTTGTTATTTTCAATGTGCTCAAATGAATGCTAATCCTGTTCCAAAAAAATGAAATTAGATTGGCCATGTAAATATTAGAAATACAAGTAAAGAAATTAAGAACTCAAGGACTCTCTATACAAATAAAACCATGTGTATCTAGATCATAAAATTTCATTTATTTGCAAGTGTTATGTGTTAATTGCATTGACCACAATTTGTGCATGAGAGTTTATACAGATTTAATTTAATGGTTAGAGGAAAAATTTATTGTGTTCTTTTTTTGTTCCATGTTTACAGATAACATGTTATATGTAATGGACTATGCTCGTTTGTCTAAGTTGTACCTATAACAGGGACCATTGGTTGCAAACGAGTTGGGGACCAAGGATTCATATTGTTGCCAGCAGACTTGGTTGTCGAACAATACGCTGCAAGGTCAAATTCTTGTACCAATCTCCTCGACTCTTTGCAATTAGGTTTAAACCCTACAATGCATGTAAGTATTATGTATTAGAAGAATTGTGAACAATAGAGGACAACACTTGTTCAAGAAGTTGATTTTCGAAATAGAAAAATGAACATAGTTACTAATATCTTATGTAATTCATAAACATGAAACTATTTTTCCTTGATAGATATTTTGCTTTTGCAAACAGGACTATGTACATAGTGTACTAGCAATGCATTAATTGGTACACTATGAAAGAGTCCATTGGAAAATTTAGTGCAATTTCCATTAGTGGCTAGACATTTGTTAGCATATGCAATGTTCTATTTTCCTAATTTACTTAATCGAATGTCAATAGTATATGTGCTACAACCAATATGCAGAAAGAGTAATCATGGTTCTCACGCATAAAAAATATGTCCATCAGTTCCAAGTAGACAATGTTTCCATATTTTACTAGTTTTCTAGGACTATGATTATTAGTATACTTGTTGCAAGGCAATCAAATTTCATTAGGAAGTGAATATTACAAATGCAAATGACTAGTTTAGCAACAAAGCCTATATAGTTTGCATTTAATTCCTCTATATCTTGCAAAATTTATTCTATGTGCCCCCGTCACATGTCCATCAATCACAAGCTCTATGTCATACATTATACTTATCTCTCTTAATTGTAGTTGTCATAGGAACCATCGGTTGCAATTGAAGTGTACAACAAAGATACATATTGTTGCTATTACAGTTGTTCCTTCAATATCAATCTGCAAGGTTAGACTCTTGTACAATGCTCTTGCTTTCTTTGCAATCAAATTTAATTCTTCCAAGTATTGCAGAGCTCTTAATCGCAATATGCATATAATAAAAATCCTTCTTTTTTTTCTATTCCTAGGGGCATGTGTACTATTCATTTTTGTTAAAGTAAATCATGAAAGTAGAAGAACATTATATATTTTGCAATTATTTTTTCACTAAATGCAAACATGTTTAATGCATTACACAATATGATCGTCGATTCAAAGACAATAGTCTGTTAAACGCACACCAATCAATTTTATTTGTACTAATATTCATGTGTTTATTGTCTATACAAAAACTTGTGTGTTATTAAGTCAAGATTCCCTTCTTCCATGTTTCCTAAGTTTCTCATGGCTTACAATTGTACAAACACTATACAGTTTTCTTTGAATGACTTTCACAAATAGCATTTTTTTTGTACCTAAATCAATAAGCATTAAAACTAAACACATTAGCCAGCATGACTTAAACTGTATAAGTATTTCATGCATTCACGATCATTTTTACAAAATTTGTGTTTAATTATAATACTTGTTTAGCTAGTGATATTTGATTGACTTGGACTAGGTCTACTATTCATTTTAGTTTCAATATATAAGGAAAATATGGGGACAGTATATACTTGGCATTTATGAATATGTTTTTGGTGTTTGCAAAGCATTATTTATATGTTTTTCTAGTGATATGGAGCAATTAGAATACCCTCTAATATGTGAATTGTGGAAAAGTGTAAACGGTAATGCTTGTGTATGCTTTATTTTCGTGCACACGTTGTCAATGTTAAATGAATGCATGAATGGTGAGAATGGAAAAGATGTTACATGTGAACATGTAACATCTTTGACTTGCAACAAATTTGTCCATTGATTGATGCACCAGAATAGCAGAATGTTGTTGCTATATAGAGCAATATTGTTTAAGATCTTTTTCCATTGAAGTGTATAGTATCACATGTTCACATGTTATACTTTTTCTATTTTTATTGTTGATGCACTTAGTACAACAAAACATGGAAAAACATTTCTTCATACACTTGTTTACTATTAACAAATTATAAGGTATTAAAATTCATGCATACCACTAGGTTGACTTTATTGTGTTAGTTGGTACTTTCCAATACTGTAAACAAATTAGAATTTCAATCATTTTCTTACAGAAAGAAGAGTAGCACATGTACTTTACGCAATAGAAAAAAAAATGAATGGTAGAATTCACACATGGAATATACAATTCATAGTTGATTAAGTTTTCTTCGATTCTTGAATTCCTATAGACAACATTTTGGAAATCAATTGTTAAAACCTAGGACTTTGTTATCCATTATTAAATATACTATTTATTTGTACAATAGAGTTCATGTTGATTACATAATTCATTGAGCATTAATTGCTTTATGTTTATGACTTGTTTTCAACGTGCCATTGAGTATACTCATTTGTCTCATTTTCCCCTTTAACAGGAGCAGTTCATTACAATTTGAGTGTGAGACAACAATCTACATTGTTGCAAATACAGTCAATTGTTAAAGAAGAAAACAAAAGGTCAACATTTTAGAACATTGTTGCTTCTTTCTTTCTAGTGCAAAAATTAACATTTAGACAAAAGCACAACTCTCTTGTCCTCCATTTAGTTGCATACTAAATAACGTTCAACATATATGCATATTAAGGCCTATTAGCATTTTCAATGATTTACTATTATATGCATTCTTAGTAGAAACAAGGAATCAAAGTATGGATACAATAGATGTTGATACGTATGAATATGCAAAGTGCTCACAGATCTGTAATATAGACAATGTACTAAAAGAAAATGAACTATGTAGACTAGGTAGATTTAAGTACAACATTGGAGATTGCCTATTTGATCCATTACAAACACTATTAAACAATCAGTACACATCGGTTGAGCTACGCAGAGGAACAGTAGATTACTTTTTGGCTTCTTTAGCAACAAAAGATAGAGATGCAATTAGAACATATGACCTTGCACTAGACTCTGAAAGTCTCTATAGATTGCACAAAGTCCATGACCGCAGCACATACCTACATAGAATGCGCCTCCCCACATGCCCACAACACGCAAATGATGAAAGTGGCTTGTGGGGAGATGTATTTTGTATTCAGTGGCTATCCAAGTGGCTGAATATACAGATATTTGTTTGGTCAACAACATCAGGAAGAAAGTACTTGCATTTTAACAATGTGCCTGGCCTACCAGAATATTTGATTTTGTTCCATGATACAACCCCCCAAAGTGGGCATTTTGAACCGCTACTACGAATTGAGACACAAAATCCAGCTGCGCAATAGCCAATTAGGTTAAATCAACTTAAAAAACTAATTAGAAACAATATACAATACAAAAATACAAATTGTAACAAAAAGAAAAAGTTAGCGAGTCAAAACAACAATTCTATTTATACACTCAAACATGAGGATTTGGATTAGAATTCTATTGTAAGACTACAGCACCTAAAATGCTTTATTAGGAAAAAAAAATAGAGAAAACCAGCCTATCCTTGTTAGATCAAACAATGGTAAAAAAAACCACCAGTTGAGATTTACAAACAAACAATTCAAGATACACCAAAATATACATGTACAATCTATCAAATTCTATGTTTTGGAAAAGATACTAGAAAATTCAAACATAAGCAAAAGGAAATATATTATGAACTAGTAAAATCAAGATCGATAGCATTGACAGATTGCATATGCCATATATGCTACTCTGCATTAAAACAACTCATTATACCAAAATATGTTGTACCGCAAAAGATATGAACCAATAAACCATTACCATCTATCCAACTTTTGTCTCAACTAGAGGAATGATTTGTATCACTTAGAATTACATTTTCCCAAATCTGGGAACTAGGGTACAAAAGATCTCAAATAGTTCTAACAGGATCTATTATTAATGTCCATGTTGACATTAGCATCATACAAAGAGCATTACCACAATCAACCAATAACACACAAACAATTATTGTTTCACTCAAAAAACAATTGGAGTACAAAAATGCATTCCAAAAGGGCATGGTACACCCAAAACTCATCATGGAAGCTTTGGCATAGTTGTCAAGAACAATACTGTACAAAATGAAAAATGTCCAAATAAACAAAGATTGGGAACATTTTTTGCATACCAATGATGAAGTTGAAGAAAATACTAAGCCTCTCACAATTGAAACTAAGTCAGACAGTGAAATGGAACATGAGAATCCATCTGAAACTTTAGTCCATGGGTTCATAGAATCTAGAAGTATACATAGCATGCAAGATAAAATCATTGAAGTTGCACTTGCAGAACAAAACTATCCTGTTGGAATCTTTAAAGAAAAATATGCTGAGGAAATGAATTTTCCAACATTATTCTTTGGCAAGCCACGTGATGATGAAATACTAAAAAACTTTACATATCACAAAATCACACAATGGGAAGTTTTACAATCAAACAAAAAATTTGCATATCACACAACAAATATATTTTTCAAAACTATCAAGATACTAATACTACAAGTCTTTTCTACAATGTCGATAAGAATACAAAAGGGCCAACTAAAAGGCTATAAGCTAGTTGCAAAGGATGTCAAACACAAGCCAAATATTGAAAGAATTCTAAAATCATATATTGGATATGTTGACTTCAAAAGCATAAGAATATCTCCAAATTATACACAGCAACTTAAGAAAAATGTTTTTGCAATGATACAATAGCTAGGGCCACCAACATTCTTCCACACTTTTAGTAGTGTTGAACATAATTGGGATCCTTTAATAAACACATTACAAGAATTACATGAACAACATCAATTAGATCAAAAACAACAAGAACCAATCGCTCAAAATAACATTGACAAATTCGAACTGATCAAAAAGGATCCTATTACTTGGGTGCGATATTATAGACATAGAATAAATGCAATGAAAAAGCCGATGCTTACAGATGACTCCATGTTTGGAAATTTTATTGATTACTTTTCAGTGACTGATTTTCAAAATCGAGGAAATGAACATTATCATATGCTAATATGGGTAAAAAATGCACCAATCTATACAGAAAACAATGACACGGATATCATAGCTTTCATCGACAAGTACATTACTTGTAGCACTAATCATTTGCAACTTGACTTGGCTAGTTTACAAAGGAATCACCACAAAAATAGATGTAGAAGACCAAGAAAAATAGTTTGCAGATACAATTTGCCTTTACCACCAATGCAAAAGACAAATACTTTCACCAATACTAGAAAAAACTGAAACAATAACTTCAAATGTTGTTAATGTGTACTCAACACTACAAAAAGAAAACTATGACAATAAATACACTTTAGACATGTTTTTAAATGGCATAAACATGTCTGAAACTAATTATATAATAGCTTTGAGCTCTACATTAAATAGGCCAACACGTTTTTTGCAAAGAAAACCATCAGAAATATGGAACAATAGTTTCGCAAGGAAAATTCCATACCTTTGGAAGGTGAATACAAATTCCCAGTTTGTGCTCAATGCATATGTTGTAGCAATGTACTACAGCTCTTACATTGCAAAATTAGACAAATCAATGAGATTTCCATTCAAAAGAATGCGTAAGGACCATCAACAAACAAATATTGATGCAATAAAAATGATTGGCAAGCTTGGAAATTCATTGTTAAACTTGCAACAAATGTCAGCACAACAAGCTACACACATTGTTTTATCACTTCCACTAAACTTTAGCTCAAGAATATGCATTTTCATTGACATGCGGTCCTATAGCAATCATACATTCATTCTAAAATTTGTCAAATAGTTAAACAACGAACCAAATGATTCAGAAAACATTCTCGCAAAATCCATAGTAGACTATTATTTAATATGTCTGCAAACATTGATAGACATATGTCTTACGGAATTTGTTTCAAGCTACAATTAAAACGGAACTATAGTTGGGCTAAGAGCTAAACCAAGAGTAGTACACTTTATTAACTTCAACAAGCGCTTGGACGTGTAAAATCATTGTAGAGAGTAATTGATGCTCTATGTACCATTTACAATAAACGAGAGCACATTGAAACATAACTTTGAGACATGGGAATGTGCATACATGCACCATGAAAAAATATTATAGAAAACCACACAAAGTTCACCTGGAACACAAGTGCTACATAGGGAGACATAGAAAAGGAACTTGAAGATGTTGACTCACTTGACGACAAGAACAACAATAAGTCATTTGTACCAAGGAAAACTAGGCAATTAGAATGATATGACATCCAAGCAGACCTTCCAAACATACAACACATAAAACCAAATACAATGTCACACAATGCTTTTGAATTTGCTAGACACCCACAGATAATTGATAACAATGAATACTATAAACTAAGACACATGTTGAACAAAGAACAACAGACAATTGTTAAAGATGTTA
Organism: Sequoia sempervirens; assembly: GCA_007258455.2. Classification (NCBI taxonomy): domain Eukaryota; kingdom Viridiplantae; phylum Streptophyta; class Pinopsida; order Cupressales; family Cupressaceae; genus Sequoia; species Sequoia sempervirens. The sequence goes on from VDFB02093270.1 coordinate 23,395, forward strand.
TAATGAAAAAGATGAATAACATTGACAAACCTTTGCATTTGTTTTTGACTAGAGGAGCTGGAACTAGAAAGACTTTCACAGCCAAAGCTATATACCAAGCTCTAATTCACATTTATAGCAAGTCAATCAACAGCAATCCAGACAAACCAAAAAGCTTATTAACTACATACATAGGTAAAGCAGCTTACAACTTAGGTGGCGTCACATTACATTCAACATTTCACATACCATTTCATACATCAGATTTCCTGCCCTTAGCATCTGAGGCATTGGACAATATGTCTAAGCACTATGATCAGTTGTGTGTGCTCCTTATTGACAAGATCTCGCTAGTAGGCTCAACGTTCCTATGTTACATTGATAGACGGATACGAGACATAATGCAAATGCCCACCATCTACTTTGGAAACCTTGATACAATATTAAATGGTGATCTTTACCAGGAACAACCTGTACTTGACTCCATTGTCTTTGAGAATAGACCCACTTTGACTGAATTGATGCCTTACAATTTTTGGAGAGACAATGTAAAATGCTACTCATTGGTCACGAATATGAGACAAAAGGATGAAAAGTTCATTGCAATTCTCAACAGAATACGAAAAGGCTTACAAACTAATGATGACATAGACTATCTTAACCAACTTTTCTTTCATCCTACACCTTTAGACACAACACTTCCATACTTGTTCTAAAGGAAAGTTGATTTAGACGTGCATAACCATAAAATGCTATTGTCTATTTCTAGTGAAATGATAGTGCTAAATGCAATTGATGAGTACAAGGACAACCATAATGCAATACGACTCTACAGCCATACAACTACTCTTCCATCTCAAATATTCTTGAAACAAGATATTTTCATTGAAATATACGTAGGGAACTATAATACACAAGATAGCTTGGTCAATGAGACCGATGGAGTGTTTAAATCATACACAACAAATAATGACATCGATATTGTCTGGCTCAAATTTTTTGATCCCATAATTGGGCAGCAACAACACATAAAACTAGCACAGTATTACACTAATCTGATTGACAAGCAATGGGTTCCTATTGTGAGATGGGGTTAGAGAATCAAATAGAATAGATAAAGTGACAGCCAACACCTCTAAACTATTAATCCACATCCAAACAAGAGAAAACAACGTAAGCATAAGGAAAATAAAACATTAAATTAAAATACTCCCCATGTTTGAACTTGAATCACTTCTCTTGCTCTCCTATTTCTCCTTTTGCAAATATGCCCTCAAATTTGTAGTGTGACTTGTGCAAATACCTGCAAATGATAAGTAGAAAGTTGGAGAAGAATAGTTGTTATGAGGAAAATGGAGAAGGAAGCTTGCTTTTATAGACAACCATTTGAATGAATGGTTGAGATTAATCTTCTAGAAAGATTCCAAGATCAATGGATGGGAATGCATGAGAGGGATGTTACGAAATGGATGGTTGAGATTAAGTCTCAAAAAAGATGCCCAGATCAATGGTCCAGAATTGATGCACCAAGAATATACTATTCTTGGAGGAATCATGACAGGAAGACATGCAAAGACATGCAGGCCATGACAAACATGCAGGCTAGGATAGGCATGCAAAGACATGCAGGGACATGCAAGCTATGACAAGAAATGAATGTTATGACAGGGGATTATGACAGGGTATCTTTGACCAAGTGGTGCATAAATTATTTATTTTAAATTATTTATTTGAAAAATGGAGGAAATGGACAAGTGGAAAATAAATTATTTATTCAAATTATTTATTTTGAAAATGGAGGAAATGGACAAGTGGAAAATAAATAATTTATTCAAATTATTTATTTAGAGAAAATGAAAAGATGAGCATTTAATTAAATTTATTAATTTAATTAAATGGAGAGATGAAAATTAGACCTTAAATAATTAATTTAGATTAACTATTTAATTAGGGGAGGTGGCATGGGATAGTTAAATGATTTTAATAATTGTTTAACTATAGAAGAATTAAAGGACCATGAATAGATAAATAATTAATGGTAATTATTTAACTATAGATGAAAGATGACAAAATAATTAAATAAATAATAATTTATTTAACTATTGAAGAAGAGGAAGAAATTAGTGACGTAATTAGTTTATTTAATTGACCAGGATAGAATAAAGATGGGAAGGTGAATTAATTAAATAATTAAAAATTATTTAATTAATAGAGGAATACAGTCAAACTTAATTGAATAACTAAAATTATTATTGAAGGACGAGGATGAAGAAAAATGACACTCGAAGGCTTAGGACATTTTTATGTGTCTACATTTTGCCCCTCTTTGTCATAATGCAGTCTGTCGCATTGTGACAAAGAAAAATAAGTCAACGTCATGCCCCAATGCAAAATAAGATGAGGAAGACTGACAAAGAGGGTTACGGTATGCCCCCTCGAGAGGACAGACGGGTTCCAAGAACACAGGTGTGCTCTCGAAACTGATGAGAAGATTAGAGGATGAAAGATAGAAGAAATGTTAGCTTGGAAGGGGATGGATATTAGCGTGGAAGAGAAGAGAGGATGAAGATGGAAAACTAGATGAAAAAAAAGATAGGGGAACCAACTTTCATACTTACATTTTTATATTTATCATCATTGGGCAAATTATTGTAATGGCCAACAAACACCATGATATGACGTAGACCAAGGTGTGCAAGGTTGTACCATCACGTGAGATAAGTAGTCACAGACAAGGATGATCATGACTCATACAAAAAGGCATATTTGCCCCAGTCTTTTTTCCATAACCAACCGCAAGCAGAAAAAGACAAGAAAGACAAATCATGAAACATCGTTGCTTCTCTAAATCCTATTTCTAGGACATCCTCGAGAAACTAGCAACATGATTACCAAAAAGGACAAAAATAAAGCCAAAACCATCATCATGATACATTGCTACTTTTTCTAAATCCCGGAGTCAGGACATCACTAAGAAACTAGTAACATGAGTGTCAAAAGACAAAACAAACCTCATGATACGTCGTTGCTTCTCTAAATCATGTTGTCAAGATCTCGCTGAAAAACTAGTAACATGATGAAAAATCAACAGACAAGTGCCAAGTGTTTTCCAAGTGTTTTAATGTCAAGATGTCTGGTTTGATGTCGAGATGCCAGGGTGTCAAGGTTTTGACGATGCCAAGATGACGAGTGTCGAAGATTTCCAAATTCAGGAAAGACACATCCTGAATAATGTTGATGTCAAGAGGAGAAACCCCCAAAAGTCGAGAGGATCCCTCAAAATTCCAGGTGACAGTGATGATGTCTAGGAAGGACACATCCTAAGGCATAAATGATGGGGGTTGTTCTTCAGAAGGACACATCTGAAAGAACATTGATGTCAAGAGGAGTGGTTCCTAAATGTCAAGAGGATTGCTCAAAATGTTGGATGACGATGACGATGCCTAGGAAGGACACATCCTAGGGAAGGATTAAACGACGAGCTACCCTTCAGAAGGACACATCTGAAGAGTAAGCAAGATTTGACTAGCTTGACTAAGTTTGACTGATTTTGATATGCCAAGATGATTGTCATGTTCCATTGACAGATTGTCGAAGTTCACTTGGGTAGATTATTCATTCAAGTTTAAAGACTGTTTCATGTGTGTGCAAAAATTGTGCAATGAACCCTAATGGACTGACCTAGTGCGGCCTCAAGGGCTCATTGACAGATGGCCTTGCCTACGTCATGCACTCAGAAACCTCGTAGTTCGACACGACCAAAGACTTTGTCTTGTTAACGAAAGATTGACTCATGATTTATTTTGACTAACCTAATAGGACTGACCTAATGTCTCAGGGGCTCGAAGATGAGCCTTGCCTACATAGCAAGTGCGCAGAGACAACGTAGTTCGACAATGACAAAGACTAATCAAGACTTGAATTGACATGACTGTGTTGACTGACATGATTCCGTTTTAGAAGTTTGTGTTTTCTTCAGGACATTTTTCAATTTTTAGGTCTCTCTTTTTTTTTCAGGACTTTCTTCTGATTTTTAGGTCTTTTTTCAGGACATTTTCTAATTTTTAGGTCTTTTTTCATGACATTTTATGATGTTTTTGGTCTTTTTTGAATGGTTTAAGAGGATCACGACAAATGCATGTGACTAATGCCTACACATGAGAATCCAAGGACAAACATGATTGTGCCCCTAGTCAAGTTGAATACCAATTGATAGATGATGACAACGTTGTTTGACGTGGGAAGGACGCATCCCGAAACAACGTGAGGATGATGACGATAATGTGATGAAAGCATGGAGGTCTACAACCAGACCGAGAATGTATTCAAGTAATGCTTTGGATAATGTGCTTGTATGGATGAAACTCATTGCATTTGGAATGACTTGGTTGGGACGATGGAGTGATGGAGTATCCTTAGATCGTTTGACAAGGGAAAGCCAAGATAGGTGACAAACATGAAAGGGTGAGAGGTGGCCTTGGTAAAGGATGGGAGACATCAGACTAAGGGAATTGTCATATGATTTTCTAGGACTATGTCATATAGGGATAATGATGGAAATGAGAGAATAGTTTGTGACAAAATGATTGACATGTCAAGAGTTTTCCCCAAAGCATGATTTATGTGTGCCAATTTTATGTCAAGACCAAGGTAGGTGGGAAAAATGTGTGGGGGAATGATATGGGTGAAATGGATGGATGCCAATGTTAAGAGGAAGGCATAGGAGATGAGACGACTTGCCCCCAAGTGTAAAAGTCCACATAGATGATTTATTTTACACATAACGCCTGTTTCCCAGGTTTTCATCATGGTACTTATCCAAGGTGCCTATTTGCCAAGTTTTCACCATTGGATGAAATTTTTCTCTTTACTATTTTCTTGACTTTTTTTCTTTTTTTTGGTGTCACCAAGACTCCTGTTTGCCAGGTTTTCATCAGGGTGACAATTTTTTGATTTTTCAAATTTTTTTGTATTTTTTATATTTTAGGATGACCTTGATGTCTTAACTGACCATTGATTGTTTTACAGCCGCTGACGGTGTCAATGTAGAGACCGGTGCCATGATATGCCAATAATGACCTTTCTGAAGTAGCTACGTTGTCAGGATTGTAGCGCTTACATACAACTGATTGATTTCATCATGATCCTTTTCAATACTAGAGTTGGCCTTATCAAAATACGCACATCGTGATAGAGTGCCATGAGAGTCCTTGTGATAAAGAGTTGCTGCCATGATGTGATGAATTTGTGACATGGAATTTTTGGACTTTAGGGGAGATGTAGGATTATGACGGATGATGGTAGATGTGGAAAGGTTGTTTGGACATTTGGATGAATCACTTTTAATTTTCCAAACTTGGTATGATGGATGACGGATTTTGGAGGGATGGCGGGTGGAACCAACACTTTTAAATGCCTTGTTTGATGGCCATTTTGAAGGAGGTAGACATTTATGATATGTGGGAATCCTCTTGTCTTGTGGCTCCACATTTTGATTAACTTTTTCTTTTGACATATTTTCTTTGTTTGATCCACTTTTCTTTGGGATCCATTTTAATTTCACTTGTCCACTTGTCTTTTTGTCTGATTCGATGGCCTTTGACATTTTATTTTTGACTTTGTAAGGCTTTTTTTTTTGTTGGTTCCAAAGGGAAGGTTTAAGATGTTGAGAATGATGGTTTATGGTGTGGGTGGAAGAGGTGTTGGCAGCAATCTTATGACAAGAATTTCTCATGGATTTTATTTTGACATTTGTATTTGACAAGGTTGCCCCCAATATCGAGGAGGTTCCACTGACATCATTTGATTCACTAACTGAAGAATAGCCAAGACCTTGATGTTTGTAATTTTCTTGAAGTTGTATTGGTTTGTGAATGCCTTGCTCGTGTATGCCTAGTCCTTTTCCTTGATAATCCATGCTCTAACATATTATGTTTGCGATGGGGTATTTATTGTTTTGAAAGCAAGATGCTAACCCATCATGATGTATGTGGACATTGTCACTTGGAATATTTTAGTCTACAAGAAATCCTGCTCTGACAAAGATAGATGACCCTAGTTGATAAAGTGTCTTAGCTTCATTGTAGTGTTGGCCATATTTTTGACTAATATCTTTGGTCTGATCTTTTGACATGTCAGATTCAAATGATTCTATGGTTGCTTCCAAGTCGATGTTGAAACCGTCTTTATGGTCATTGTCATAAAGTCTACTAGATTCAGCTATAGCTTGATCATCTGCAAATATGTCCATAGAAGACTCTTCTTTTGGAGTAAGATCATCTATGTGTCCCATAGAGACAAGTGTCTCATTTTGGAAAATGGATATGCCCGAAGTTTGGATAGGGTCGTCTTCAAGTGTTTGATCATGAATGGCATAAAGTTCAAGTAGTGGATCATTTTGGATTTCTTGGTCAATGGTAGGGTCTTGGTCAAATATGGGGTTGTCATGGATTTGGACTTCTTAGTCAATGGTATGGTCAATGGTAGGCGTATTTTGGATGTCATGATTGTCTTGAATGGACTTCAAGACAGGGTCATGGGATGGACTACCTTGTTCTTGACATGAAGGTGACGTTATAATGTCATGTTTTGGGCTTTCATTTTGACATGTATCCTTAAGTTCAGACAATGGGATTTGACTTTGGACAATGATAGAATTTTCATGACTAAATGTGGCTTGTGAGGGAGTGACTTGAAAAGAATTAATGGATGAAGGACTAGGATAGGACATGGAGACTTGGATTGGATTAATAAGGTATGATGTGGAGACTTGACATGTGTTGGTAGATGGTTGATAAGGCATGTAGACTTGGACGGGATTGGTAGGTGAAGGACTAGAATATGATGTGGAGACTTGTAATGGACTAGTGGAAAGTTGGTTTCCCTTGTCAAGGTTAGGATAAGGGTGATAAGTGGATGTTTGTTGTGAATTAATGGCAGGATTTGTATTAAGTGATTGTTGATGGTGAGGGTAGACAGATGGAGGTCCCAAAGTATTTATGTCAAAGCCCCGTGGTAACTTAGCCCCTTGGTCCAAAAGCATGGATAGATACCTTTGAGGGTCACGTAAGACTAATTTTTCTACAAAGGAGGCTATATCAGGATTTTTCATTGCAGCTTCTAAGTCTTTTACGTATACTCGTCCATTTTGGTCTCTTTGTATGAATGGTCCAGAAGGATTTTGTGATGAAAATGACATGTTCATGGAAGATTGCATGTTCATGTTGTGAAATGGGTTGGAACAAGTCCAGTGTTGGTTTGTGTCATAAGTGTTATTGTCAATGATGGGATTGGTGTTGGTGTTGGTGTTGTCAAAATCTTGTCCAAAGTATGCCATTTGTCTTTTCTTTCTTTGAAGTCTTGTTTCAACCATCAAAGAAATTTCTCAAATGAAGATGATGACAATGAAAGTATGACACTAGCCTATGTTTTTGTCTTTTTTAGATAAAGGATGACAATGCAAGACTATGTTTTTGGATTTTTTGACAATAAGGGATGCAATATGACAATGTTCTCTAAAGAAAATGACTAATGCCAAAGGACAATGAAGACTAAGATGACAAGTTATGACACTAATTTTTTTTTTTGTGTTTTTGGAGGATGTCAATGCAAGGTGATAATGACATTTGCCTAAGGAAAATGACTAATGCAAGGTGATAAATTATTAAGAAAGGATTTCAAATGCCAAGGTGACAATGAGGACTAATGTGAAAATGTTGGTTAAGGAAATGACCAATGCAAAGTCTAGATGCCAAATGAGGACTATGATGACAATATTTTGGATTTTAAAGATATGCAAGGTGAGGACTAAAATGATTTGAATATCTAAGGTATGCAAATGCAAAGGTCTAAAATGATTTAGAAAAAGGTTTCCTAACCACCCTATGCTTGATCTATGTCTCAATTTTGGAATATCAAAGGACTTGTTTGAAGGACTAAATGATAAGGACAAATGACAAGTGAGTCTTCCTAACTAGACTTTTGAGTTGGAAGAATCTCACAAAAGGATAATGACTAAAGGAGATAATGACGTCTAAGTTCAATGATAACCTAATTTCGAAAGTCAAGATTTTGCAAAGTGAGGTAAGGTTGTCCTAATCCAAAATATGCAAAATGAGATGAGGACCTAAGTTTATGGTTTATGACTAAAAATGCAAATGGTGAATCCTAAGGATGAAGGTAAATATTTGCAAAGATGATCCTATGGTAAGATGCAAGCTAAAGTGTACAAGGAGTGAGAGATTTGAGCAATTTCATGATTTGGTTTTGACATAAGACTTCTAGGTTGAGACTGTTGTTTTGATGTTTTATTGAAAAGTCTGAGTTGGCTGAGGTTTTGTGTCCAGATTTGTGAATGTTGTGTATATTGTTTGAAAATTTAGAAAACACTTGACAAGCACGATGTTTTGGTGTACACAAACACACATGAGACAAGCACAATCCTAATAGGCCAAGGGTTTGTATACTTGGATATAGCCCACCAATATACCCCAGATTGGTGCTAAACACCTTTCCTTCTCGAGAGCAAATAGCTTAGAATTTTGGTGGCACTGGCTCCCCTCCACGACTCATTAACGTCATTCAGGCACACCAACTTTGGATTCTTGGGTCATCACTTCCCAAGAACTGCTATCTCTACTCAAGGGAGTCAGTAGTGAGTATCTTCAGGCATGATATTGTATCTTGCACTATACCAAGCAACGGTTGAAAATGGTTGGCCTTTAAAACAAAAGGTGTCTAGTTAGGGCATCCGTTCAAGTGGGCACACATGGGGCAAGAGATTAATCACCAATTAGGTGGCACTCTAGCCTTAAGAGGTTATGCTCAACAGGGTTTATGGGAGTACTACTCCGCCCGTGTGACACATCCGCACTCGTGGTACTTGAACTTTCCTCAAGCACCCATTTTATATCCCGGCTGGAAGTGGCTTGGCTTTAGCCTGTTACCGGTCGAATCGTCCCTTAAGGTGAGTACTTTTTCCCTTAAGGCAGGCCCATTTCTAGAAATAATAACCATTTCTCTTACACCCAGGATCACTTGAAAGCACAAGGGGAGAGGATATTTCGATTATTAAGTCGTGAGGGTGACAAAAAATAAGGTGGGTCTGGTTTTCTGATCACCTAGTTTTCACAAGGTGAGAGCATAATCACCTACCACCTTCAAGCACAGTCAGACAAAATCAAGCACATGTTCATTTTAATGCACCAATGGAAGTGTTCCTAAACTAGAAATTGCAAACACCTTGTTTGAGAAATGAGTCTTCGACTAACAAAGCTGCAAAACCACAAATTAGTAGTTTCATAAACGTCTTGGACCAACGAGAAAGCTGCAAAAAACTAAGTTAGAACAAAAGATTAAAAACCAAACTAAAAGTTAGTAAATAACTAAACTAGAAAATGAAAAGACTAAACTAAACTAAGAAAAGGAAATCAAAGCAAACTAAAAAAATGAAAGCTCAATTTTTTTTGTTGCTCCAAAAGAAGCAATTTTTGGGAGCCCCATTCCAAAGCCACACGCTACAAACAAAAGATTAGTCAATCGAAAAAAAACTTGAATGAAAATAGCAAACTAAAAATAGTGATAACTTTCTCAAAACTAAACAAAATTTTAAACTGTATATATCTATGGAAAGCTAAGACATAGACCTTTAAAACCTAGAAAACGTTTTTGAAAATCCTACAAGACAAAAACATTATAAACAAAAGAAAATTCGGGTATGAACAACTAAATCTTAAAAACTACGGTCACTAAAACGGCCATAACTTTCTCAATTCTTAACAAAATTTCAAACCATTTAAAGTTTCGGAAAGCTGAGAATGAGATCTACAAAACTCAGAAATATTTTTAAAATACATTATGCGCCCATTTTTATGTGCTTAAAGGAAGGTGATGGGATTTGATATAAATTCTTGGTTGTAACCATGCAAAATAGCAAAAACAAACAAGAACACACAAATTTCTTTACAAAATGTTGGGTTCACCAAATGTGAGATGGGTTAGAGAATCAAATGATGTCAGTGTATTTTAAGTATTTTATGCACCACTTGGTCAAAGATACCCTGTCATAATCCCCTATCATAACATTCATTTCCTGTCATAGCTTGCATGCCCCTGCATGTCCTTGCATGCCTATCCTATCCTGCATGTTTGTCATGGCCTGCATGTCTTCTTGTCATGATTCCTCCAAGAATAGCATATTCTTGGTGCATCAATTCTGGACCATTGATCTGGGCATCTTTTCTAAGACTTAATATTAACCATCCATTTTGTAACATCCCTCTCATGCATTCCCATCCATTGATCTTGGAATCTTTCTAGAAGATTAATCTCAACCATCCATTCGAATGGTTGTCTATAAAAGCAAGCTTCCTTCTCCATTTTCAGCTTAACAGCTATTCTTCTCCAACTTTCTACTTATCATTTGCAGGTATTTGCACAAGTCACACTACAAATCTGAGGGCATATTTGCAAAAGGAGAAATAGGAAAGCAAGAGAAGTGATTCAAGTTCAAGCATGGGGAGTATTTTAAGCATTATAACAAAGAGGGGCAAAATGTAGACACATAAAAATGTCCTAAGCCTTCGAGTGTCATTTTTCTTCATCCTCGTCCTTCAATAATAATTTTAGTTATTCAATTAAGTTTGACTATATTCCTCTATTAATTAAATAATTTTTAATTATTTAATTAATTCACCTTCCCATCTTTATTCTATCTTGATCAATTAAATAAACTAATTGCGTCACTAATTTCTTCCTCTTCTTCAATAGTTAAATAAATTATTATTTATTTAATTATTTTGTCATCTTTCATCTATAGTTAAATAATTACCATTAATTATTTATTTATTCATGGTTCTTTAATTCTTCTATAGTTAAACAATTATTAAAATCATTTAACTATCCCATGCCACCTCCCCTAATTAAATAGTTAATCTAAATTAATTATTTAAGGTCTTAATTTCATCTCTCCATTTAATTAAATTAATAAATTTAATTAAATGCTCATCTTTTCATTTTCTCTAAATAAATAATTTGAATAAATTATTTATTTTCCACTTGTCCATTTCCTCCATTTTCAAAATAAATAATTTGAATAAATAATTTATTTTTCACTTGTCCATTTCCTCCATTTTTCAAATAAATAATTTAAAATAAATTATTTATGCACCACTTGGTCAAAGATACCCTGTCATAATCCCCTGTCATAACATTCATTTCCTGTCATAGCTTGCATGTCCCTGCATGTCCTTGCATGCCTATCCTAGCCTGCATGTCTTTGCATGTCTTCCTGTCATGATTCCTCCAAGAATAGCATATTCTTAGTGCATCAATTTTGAACTATTGATCTGGGCATCTTTTCTGAGACTTAATCTCAACCATCCATTTCGTAACATCCCTCTCATGCATTCCCATCCATTGATCTTGGAATCTTTCTAGAAGAGTAATCTCAACCATCCATTCGAATGGTTGTCTATAAAAGCAAGCTTCCTTCTCCATTTTCAGCTTAACAACTATTCTTCTCCAACTTTCTACTTATCATTTGCAAGTATTTGCACAAGTCACACTACAAATCTGAGGGCATATTTGCAAAAGGAGAAATAGGAGAGCAAGAGAAGTGATTCACGTCGGGTTCACCAAATGTGAGATGGGGTTAGAGAATCAAATAGAATAGATAAAGTGACAGCCAACACCTCTAAACTATTAATCCACATCCAAACAAGAGAAAACAACGTAAGCATAAGGAAAATAAAACATTAAATTAAAATACTCCCCATGCTTGAACTTGAATCACTTCTCTTGCTCTCCTATTTCTCCTTTTGCAAATATGCCCTCAGATTTGTAGTGTGACTTGTGCAAATACCTGCAAATGATAAGTAGAAAGTTGGAGAAGAAAAGCTGTTAAGCTGAAAATGGAGAAGGAAGCTTGCTTTTATAGACAACCATTTGAATGGATGGTTGAGATTAATCTTCTAGAAAGATTCCAAGATCAATGGATGGGAATGCATGAGAGGGATGTTGAAATGGATGGTTGAGATTAAGTCTCCGAGAAGAAGATGCAGATCAATGGTCCAAAATTGATGCACAAGATATGCTATTCTTGGAGAGATATAGTTTGAAGGCATCTCCCTAGCAGGCTCCTGTTATTGGGGACATCCATACAACTGACGGGAAATGAATATTATGAGGGGATTATGACCAGGTATCTCGACCAGAGTGGTGCATAAATAATTTATTTTAAATTATTTATTTGAAAAATGGAGAGGAAATGGAAAATAAATTATTTATTCAAAGTATTTATTTGAAAATGGAGAAATGGACAAGTGGAAGAAAATAATTTATTCAAATTATTTATTTAGAAAATGAAAGATGAGCATTTAATTAAATTTATTAATTTTATTAAATGGAGAGATAGTAGACCTTAAATAATTAATTTAGATTAACTTATTTAATAGGGGGAAGGTGGTATGGGATAGTTAAATGATTTTTAATAATTGTTTAACTATAGAAGAATTAAAGGACCATGAATAGATAAATAATTAATGGTAATTATTTAACTATAGATGAAAGATGACAAAATAATTAAATAAATAATAATTTATTTAACTATTGAAGAAGAGGAAGAAATTAGTGACGCAATTAGTTTATTTAATTGATCAGGATAGAATAAAGATGGGAAGGTGAATTAATTAAATAATTAAAAATTATTTAATTAATAGAGGAATACAGTCAAACTTAATTGAATAACTAAAATTATTATTGAAGGACGAGGATGAAGAAAAATGACACTCGAAGGCTTAGGACATTTTTATGTGTCTACACCTATATTGTGTATTAGCAGAGTTATTCAAAAGATTTCAGCAAACAAGAGAATTACAATTAGAAAACAATTTCCAATATAGCTAGCATGTGCAAGAACCATTCACCGATCCCAAGGACTAATAATGCAAGCTTTGGCTTTCAACCCAACAAGCATAAGACAACATGGCTTAACTTACACAACACTATCACAGACAAAGTCAATAGACTCATTGCTTTTGCTAAGACCTTTAACTATCAAAAACTTTAAAGTTAAGTACAAGGTACATGAAGAAATGCATCGCCTGCAGTCAACTGCATAATGGCAGCTTGATATACAAGCTACATGTACACATGACATACCGCAAGTCCTTCTATGCACATTAAACACATGTTCATTGAATCCACATGTGCATGATATTGTCAATGACTACGACATAATGCAATTAGACATTTTGTGTTTGCAAGAAGTACATGTCCAACATTTCCAACCTACTATATTATCACAATATTTTAATATCTTTGGTATGAACATGATACATGGCATAGCAACATTCACCAAAAAACATTTGTGCATATTAAAAACAAAACAACATAGTTCTATGAATATTGAAGCTAACACAATCACTATACTACAAAGCATTAATGAACTCAACATCTCCAATATTTATGCAAGGCCTAATACTTCTATTCAAGAAATAATCACAATTCTAGAATCTATAATTGCATACACAAGTACAAAAAAAATATTGTACATTGTGGGCGACTTTAATGTTGACATGTGCTCGCAAAACACAGGCAAGATAACACTTGAAAATTTCATGCAAATTAACACAATCCATTTTTTCTTAAACAAATCACATAGTCTACACAAGCCGCTCATTGACCACATCTAGTCAAATTCAATTGCAACTGTATGCAATATTTACAGATCAGAAGAATATTGGACTGATCACTTTCCTCTTTTCCTAAAATTCCACTATGCTAGTTAAATCACTTGAACATGGTAACAGATAGAAGCATTTATCGCTGAAAAGTTTTCTAATAAATTCTACAAAACTCAATCACTAACTTGCAGGAAAATCATGGACCAAACAAAAAGATAACAACAACAAGAACAAGAAATGAAAGAAGACACAAGCAAACGGTAAATAGCCTGTCCTATTTACTTATGGCATGCTTTCTTGCATTGTGCAAAAATAACTTTAACATTTCTCTTGTTGTTTGGAGAAAAAAAATTAAGAATACTATATCAATTGAAGATTTGAATGCAAAAAAGGTTGGTCACACATTGCAAGGTGACGTGCTTGTTGTCTACAAAGCAACATTGGACAAGGTCAATAGAACACGCGTGCATATCTCACAGACCTTATAGCTGAAATGACAATCATAGTAAATGTCAGTGGATACCTTGTACAAGAACATGAGTAGAAAATAGTTCCAAGAATGAGAATTTCAATATCGGACTTCTTGATTGCTCCTAGGACAAATTATGATAGAGGAGACTATAATTGCATACTAATACTAACATATACAAGCATAGTTGAAAGCCTTCCTTGCTATTCAACAGACTACCACTTCATTCTGGATACCACTATTAGCCAACTACTAGCAACAACAAATTAGTATCCAATTGGAACAATAGGTGCTCTAGTTGTTGGTGCCAAAACAATTGGAAGCCAATATGCAATAGATATCACAAATGACATAACATAATCAAACAAAGCACAGGTAAAAAGGTGCAACTAACACATGCCATTAAAGCATTCTATCATTTTTTTAGAGTATTATCTGCATTAACAAAATTTATTAATAAGAAACACTAACTTTGTCATTACCATGTAGCTGCAGCTGTGTTCAACTCATGAAAAACAATATTTACAAATAGAGGATCTGCTACATAAGAACAAAACCCCAACCTTTCTTTTCAAAAATTTCCTAAAAAGCATCAACCAAAAAAACATGTTCCACATGGGTCAATCAATATTTATTTGTAAATTGAATAACAAAAGAACATTGGAAAAGTTAGCTACTTTGTTGCAATCAACATTTAAGGTGACTCTTTAAAGATCTCTATGCAATTCCATTTAAAATTTATGAAACTGCTGCTACTAAATATCTATCTTCAAATGTTTTAGGTATCAGGAACATTGAAAGCAACAAACGCACTATCCAATCCATTTGAAGCTTTCCGCCCATATTGCAAATATAAATTCAATTCTTATGGTGCACTCCAACAAGAAACTACTCATTGCACTGATTGAGACAAGGAGGTGAGCTATGTATACGTACTTCATCCCAAGGAAGTCATCACAACGAATGCCAGGCAAATAGTGCATTGCTCAACCTGAAGCGATGTGTTGTGACAACTCTTGCCTGCTCTTTAGGACATTAGATACGAAAACTACATCAAGGATAAATCAACAGTGATATTTTTACTACAAGACTTTGTCACCAAAGGGCATTTCACCCTCAATCAAAACAACGTTATCATAGATGACATATGCCTGAGTAAATGGTATATGCCATAGTGAGGTATAGAGCAATATTGATTCAAATAGTACTCTTGCATTTCCAACTTGTCAAATTGTTTACAATTATATTAAAAACAAACTTTCATACTAACTACAATAATGATATTGTAGGTGACAAAGAAGTACAAGCAGGTGAAGGACTAGCTGCAATTGGACAAAGTTGCATTTCTCCTTTTTTATATGCTTTTCTTGATGAGTCCTCTACCTATAT
This sequence comes from Sequoia sempervirens, assembly GCA_007258455.2. Classification (NCBI taxonomy): domain Eukaryota; kingdom Viridiplantae; phylum Streptophyta; class Pinopsida; order Cupressales; family Cupressaceae; genus Sequoia; species Sequoia sempervirens. Next base: position 38,914 of record VDFB02093270.1, read on the forward strand.
TACTATATTTCATGTTCTCTGACTCAAAAAAAATTTCTACTTTTATTTTACATCTCAGATGTCTTTCCATTATATGGTACACAATACTTAATTTTCTTATGTTATCATTCACATGGAATAAATTGTACTATTACACATTGACACTATGCAATATATTGTATGCTACAGATTACTTTACCTTCTTATGTTAGTGTTTAAATAGATCAAGCTCTACTATTACATGTTTTTACTATGCAACATGTTCACAACTGCACTTATTAAATTTTGAGCAATATTGTTTTAGATCCACTCCACTCTAGAGCCTTGGAATGCATTGACAATGGTTTTATTGCTTTCATAGACACTAGTCTAATAGCAGAATCTACAAATTTTGGATTCAATGGTTGCATGTTTACAATAAATGCATTGCATACTTTTGTTTGCCTTCATATGTGATTTTTCTAGTTGTTGGCTCCAGTTTTCCATGTTTGTTGTTCTCTAATACTGCACTCGCCATCAATGGCTTTCTTCTGTATTTATGATACTTGATAGCTAGGATAATTGCTTCTTGTTGGAAGGGCTAACGAGCCAAATAGGTACATTAAATTACATGTGCTTTGAGCAAAATCTATTGGGCTGTGAGGATAGAGAATGCATTGATTATGTGTCTTTTGCTAAAGTGCCTACTACGTTCTCAAGAAAGCTTCCAAAGCAAAATGTACACGATATCTTGCATAATTAGTCAATAGAGAGGTAATAAATGCATGGTTAATTCATGAAATATGAGAAAAGAGCTCAATTTTATATGTGCTTATTCTTGTTTACTTGTTATTTGTGAAATAGCTTCTCTGTCTTTAGCTTTTAGTCATGTTCTTGCTTCTTCGTCATTCTCTCCTTATGTACTACTCGCGACTGGCTTCTTTTAGTCTTTGTGATGCTTGGTTGGTGTTGCAAAGGCTAATGAGGAGTGCTTGGTAAAATTTATTCTACATTTTTTAGTTGTTCGTTCCGCTCTAGCATGTTCCTTATTCTGTATAACTATAGAAGCCGTCAATGGTTTCCCTATGTGTTTATGATACTTGATAACTACAAGCATTGCTTGTTGCTAAAACAGCTAGCGAGTGAAGTGAGTAGATTAGATTACATGTACTTTGAGCAAAGATCTTGTGGAATGTTTATTGCCTGAATGGTCAGTTCCATTTGTGAAAATCTCAAAAAGCAATATGTGCAACAATCTGTTCAAGAGCTCCTCGGTATAGGCTCAACAAATACATAGTTAACTCATGGATTGTAAAGCGAGAACTGGGTTTTATTTTTGCTTCTTCTTGTTTTATCTTGGAAATGAATGTTTTAATACAAACTTGTACAATGACCATATTTTCATCTACATAAAGTTACATGACTGAAAACATGGTGTAGTTCATCACATGCACCTCATCAAGGAGAATAATTGCATTAGTAACCTTCTTGTTTCGCATAGACATAGACATTTTTCCATTGTCTAATTAAGGTACAATGATAAAATTAAAACATACAATTATATACAAATGCACACATTCATTATACCCATAATATGTTATGTTCCAATTGGTAAGATAATTAGAAACACAAGTAGTAACACAATAACTATTTTTCGATTTAATACACTCAATTCATTGCACATGGAATTTATAGGTCAAAAAATATAAATTTGGCTATTCTAAAAGATAGAAACACATATCAAATATCTATAATATATGACAAGAACAAACACAAAATTTTAGTTAATGTATAATTTCTCTTAAATTTTAAATTCTCCTTTACTTATTTGTTCTTTGTCAAAATGCTCAAATGTTTTTAGCTATCGTATAATATCTTTCTACTTCGCTCTTTTGCTTCTACAAAAAGGAGTAGCTCAGAATTATTGTATGCAATATACAAGAAATTAAATGATACATTTCACACATGAAAGACTAAGCTACTACTTGATTTACTTCTATTTGCACTGCTTTTGTGCATGTTCATGCAAACAACACTTAATTCATGATTCAATGAATGAATCACATGACACGCTAAAGATGTGTTAAGGAGCTACTGGGTATGTAGACAGTGAATGCATACTTAATTCATAAAATCTTACGCGAGTAGTTGGTTTTTTTGGTGCTTACTATCATGTGTTTGTTGATCTTTCAAAAGATTTTGTGTTTTCAACCCTTTGCTACGCTCTTGCACATTCGTTCTTCTTTGGAAGTGCAACACGCATAACTGGCTTGACAGTGTACTTATGATACTTGATAACTAAAAATGTTGCTTCTTGTTAAAAATGCTAATGGGACAAGTGGGTACAATAAATTGCATATGCTTTGAACAACCTCATCTGGATTCTGGGAACAGTATATGCATATACAACTAGTTAATAAATAATCAATTAATGAAATGTGAAACAAGTATTGAGATTTATTTATACTTATTCTTGTTTTAAATTATTTTCTACTCTTTTAATTGGATTTTTTTTAACAGAATAGAATACATTCATGATGTTAAAAATATTTTACATCATGAATGTAAACTGTCATCTTTGTTTTGTGAAATATTCATTTTCTATTATATGCTTTTTGTTTCTTCAAAACCTTATATTTTTTTAGCTTTACATTTCATTCTTCAATCTTTGTCATTCTCTGCCAATATAGTATTGCAAAATGACTACTTTTTATGTTTATCATGCTTACCTGTTGCTTTAAGCATTGGCAAAGAACGCTTATAAGAATTTATCATGTTCAACTACTTTTTCGTCAATTTTAAACTTGTCTCCGCATATCTGGTTTATGCATAACATATTATATCGATGCCATACTATTTGTCATGAGCTATGCTCATTTCCTCATTTTTGTCATATGCACTTATAATTCATTTGCTTATGACCAGAGTAGCAAAAATATAAATGAATGATAAATTTGGCAAATAACTACAATGCACCATACAATAGTCAATGCATAGTTAATGCATTCAATAGCATGTCAATAATAGTAGAATGCTTATGTTTTAAATGCCCATAGTTATGTTGCATGATGGTTATTACTCAACATTGTTCCTTGACTATCAAAAACTTGCAAAAACACACAAAAATACCCCTACTACCATTTAATACATTGACTATAGATCAATTGACAAGCTTGCCATTTCCAGTCTGCATTATACAATGCCAATAGTAAACTACTTTCATGATATCACTCACTTGTTTTTCATGGAAAAACCATACACATAAAGTGCACAGTAGCAAGTTCATACAATTTATAGCATTGTCATTTGCAATACTTGCTTGCCCAATGAAATTTGATTATCTTATAACAAATCTACTATTGATTTTACTTTCAGTAAATTACAAAAATATCAGACCATTATATACTTACCATTTATGAACATATTCTAATATTTCAAAAACATTATTTCTCTATTTTGCTAATGCTATCGAGCAATCCCAATACCTTCAACTCTCTCAATACTAAATAACAACTTTTATATGCTTTCCTTTGCTTCACACATTGTCAATGTTAACTGATTCCGCTACTGATAACAATGGAAAATGTATTGCATGTGTCCCTTGATTGATGGATTACAATACTAGTATATTCTTGTCACATAATCCAATATTGTTTTGGATCTTGTTTCTTGTGAGAGCTTACAATACATTAACTTTGGGTTCATTGCTTTCATAACCATTGGCCTACTACCAATGCCTCTAATACTTTCATAGACATATGTACTTAGCAAATATGCCTATTCTGCAATTGCATTGATGTCCATTGCAAAAACATTCACTATAAATTGCATATCACATAATTGCAATTCTATGCATGTCTTACACATTCACTCTAGACACTTACTATGTTCCCAAATAAAATAGTCTGAATGAATTTAGTTTACAAATACAAAAAAAAAATACACATGGCTAAAAAATCCTAAAATATTACACTTTATTCAACAAAATAATTATATTACTTAAAAAGACATTATACTACTCAAATTTTATTAATTGTTTTCAATTTCCAATGAAAACATTATTATCTTTACAAGAAATTATGTTTACCATATACTTTTGCACCAAAATTTATTCATATTCTTTAACAACTACACAAAAAATCAATGCAAACCTCTGCCATGTACATTTTGCTTCTAAAATCATATTCTTTATGATTCCATTCTTTTTGCATTTAGGCATTTAATAGAATACTCTAACAATTTGTAAAATAATAACCGTTTAAAAACACTAAAACTTATTCATGTTAATCAAGTCACATAATACTTTTTCAATGCATAATCATAAAAATAACATTCTAGATTTCAAATTTCCTGATCTACAACTTCCCGTGTGCTTGCTTTCAAATTTCAAAGATGTCTGCAGGTTTTGGGGAGGTTTCTGCCTCCCCCTAGCCTGACCCCCCACTCAATATGGATAAGATTCGTCTGCATGCGACACATGGGGATGCGTCATTTGTTTCATGTGATTCCAATGCACTTTCTGGGTCTCCTACTTGTGGGGACAATGGCAGCCTCAGGGGTGTTGAATCTTCTAAGGAGTACTAGAAGAATGTCCTTACAGGGAATAGAAATAATGCCCTTGAGACAATTTGTCCTGAAATTATTTAGAGAAAGGAAGGAACGAAGCTTTTCCTACCTGACATGGTCATGGATGAGGTTGCTTTTTCTCTACACCTAGCTCTAGTGGGAAGATTCTTAGATTTTAGGCCGACTATTGCTATGGTTCATAGATGGGATAACGCTCGTTGGAAGCTGAAGGGTAGTGTGACTGTATCGGAAATTCCTCGTGGTATTTTCCTTGTCAAATTTATGGTAGAGGAGGATTTGATCTATGTTCTTTCAGGCGCATGGGCCTATGGTAAACATTTTCTGACTTTGGCTAAATGGAAGTCAGGGTTTGAACCATCTGTTGAACTCACTTGTATGGCCCCTATTTGGGTTCAGTTATCAAGCCTTCCATTGGAATTTTGGGATGAAAATATTTTCTAGTGGATTGGGAGCTCCTTTGGCAGCTTTGTGGCGATGGATGTGGTCACTCTAGAAAAATCTAGGTTGGTTTTTGCTCGCTTTTGTGTTAATGTCTCCATTAACAAAGCTCTCCCCAACTTTATCACCCTCAAATCTAAGTGGGGAAAATGGACCTAGGCTTTGGTTTATGAGAATACCACCTTGTTTTGTCAAAAATGTGGCAAGCAAGGCCATATTATTGCGGACTACAATATTATTGCACCGAAGGAGCCCCTTTCTAAGGGGAAAAACCCATCTTCCCCCTCTGATAAGCAAGAGAATCAGTTGGATCCTAGCACCGGTAATGTGGGGGAGAGTATTAAAATCAATGAAATGGATGATTATCCATTTACTGATGGATTGTATGAAATGATGAAATCCCTTGACCCTGGGGATAAGATCAAAAATAATTTTGAGGCTTTGAGGATTTCTTCAAATTCCTTGGAGAATGGGGAACTTTCCCCTCTCAGGGATTTCGGTCTGGTGTTGGGTCCTTTGGCCTCTAAGGGTGATGAAAAGCTTGTCATATCTCCTTTGTCCTCTATTTGCTTGGACTTGGGGAACAAGAAATTGGGATCTATTGTTACTGACAAACCTCTGTGTGTGGCTTTGATGGATTCTACTATTACTACCTTACAGTTGGTGGGGTCTGGGGTAGTTACCCCTACTAAATCTAGTAAGTAGGTTGTTACCTCACGTATCTTCTCTTCCCAATAGGATGGTGTGGAGGATTGTGTTAGGGAAGTAACCAAACCTGTCATCCTCACTCTGAACTCCAAGTTCGTTTCCTTTAAAGATCAAGTTGATGGAGATAATATGGAGGACTGGAAAACTCAAAAGAAGAAAACAAGGACCAAGAAAGTTGATGTGGGAACTGATAATAGAGTTGGAAGACCTTCAAAGAGGTTGTCAAGGCATAAAGCCACTACCAAGGACATTTCTAAGAGTCGAAAATCAACCCTTGATTCAACGCACCAAAATAAAAAATGAAGTTCCTTTCGTGGAACATGAGAGGACTGAATAGTCCTCAGAAATAGTTTTCCCTAAGACAATACATTGTTGAACTTAAAATTGATGTTCTTTTGTTGCAGGAGGTTAAAATGACTTACTAGACTTTTTCTTTAATTGCTAACAAAATCTGGTCGAGCTCCACCTTCTTCTATAGCGAGGCGGATGGTTCCTCAGGTGGTATTTCCACCATGTGGAATTCTACTAAAGTGGATGGGGAATCCTTTGCGTTCTCTCATAGTTACCTTGTTGTGACCCTTAAAGCTGACAATCATACATGGCACCTGTTCAGCATTTACGCCCCCAATTCTAGGGGAGGAAGGAGTATGTGGAGGAAGTTTTTTCTTTAATCTCAATTGATAAAAATGCTTTGTACATGGTGGTAGGGGACTTCAACTCCCCCCTATTCCCTTTGGAGAAGCTTGGTGGCCTTATGGATTATACTGATAGTATGAATGATCTACCATACTTCATCAAAAGGTTTGGGTTGTTCAATTTGGAGTTGCAGGGTAATCCTTTCACTTGGTCTAACAATAGAAAAGGTAACCACCTTATTCAAGTTCATCTGGATAGGGTTCTTGTCTTAGTGGGTTGGTACCTAGGGTGAAATGCCTCTCTTGTTTCTCTCCCTAGAACTATTTCTGAGAATTGGTGGAGCTTTCTGATTTAGGGATCTGCCATGTACAAAAATTCCCAAAAATTGAACCTTATTAAAAAGGAAGTTAAGGGGTGGACTAAAGATACCTTTGGGGACATTTTTAAAACTAAAAAAGATGATTAAGGACAAGCTTGAGGGTGTTCAAAATATTATGGCTAAGGGCTCTCTCCTTCAACCATTGCACGAGGAGGAAAATTGGAGGAGGAAATGGAAAGATATTTTAAGCAAAGAAGAAATATATTGGAAGCAGAGATCTAGAGTTCAATGGATGAAAGAGGGTGACAGGAATTCAACCTTTTTCCATAGAATGGCCTACAGGCATAAGAAAAGAAACACCATTAAGCACCCGATGAATGAAGAGAACCAGGAGGTCACGGAGGCTAATAAAATTGGAGAAATAGTGGAACGCTACTTTAGACAAGTTTACTTGGACATTGGTAGTTCCCCCTCTGCTGAAGTGCAAGAAAGACTTATGAGGCACTTCCCTTCTAGCATTAGTGAGGAGGATAATTTACAGCTCTACACCCCTATTTCAGAGGAGGAAGTCAAGGTGGCTGTGTTTGCTATGGGTGCCTATAAAGCCCCAGGACCTGATGGTTTTCCCCTGGCTTTCTTTCAAGAATACTAAGACATTGTTAGCTATGATTTAGTCATGGTTGTCAAAGAATTTTTTAGAACTGGTAAACTATTAAAAAAATTGAATAATACCTTAATTGTTTTAGTCCCTAAAATGCAGGATTCGAAGTATATGGCTTACTACAGGCCTATAAGTCTTTGCAACATTGTCTATAAGATCTTTTCCAAAGTCCTTGTCAACCGACTTAAGCCATTGTTGGACAAGATTATCAGCAGATGTCAAAATGGATTTGTGCCTAGAAGACACATCCTTGATGCTGCTATTGCCACTCATGAAACAATCCATTCTATAGAGAAAAGCAGGAATCAAGGTATGGATTTCAAATTAGACATTTCTAAGGCTTATGATAGGGTCAGATGGAAATTTCTTTATTCAGTTCTTGCTAAATTGGGGTTCAATGATAAGATGATTGGAATTGTTAGAGAATATGTGGAGTCAGTCCAGTATTATGTCTTTGTCAATGGGATTCCTTGGGGGTTCTTTAAGGTAGGAAAAGGCATTAGAAAAGGTGACCCTCTATCACCATACCTATTCATTATGGTTGCTAAAGTCCTTGGCAGGAATTTTTGTCCTTGCTCCACTCTAGGAAAATACAGGGAATTAGAGTTGCCTCCCCCCTCCCCCCTACCCCCTTTGTTTTGCAACAATTTGTGGATGATACCTTCCTCTTTGGAAAATATTTTGTGGTTAAAGCTAGAGAATGGAAGGGCCTTCTCCAGGATAATGCCAATGCCTCTGGGCAATGTATAAATTATAATAAAAGTATATCTATTTTTTCAACACGAAAGATGACCTTCAGGCTAAGATATTATCTATTCTAGGTTGTCAAAGTGCTACTCTTTCGGGGACTTACCTTGGTTTACCCCTCACTGTCAAGGAGGTTACTCACAATTTCTGGAATAATATTTTAGAGAGAATGCAAAAGAAGCTTGTTGGTTGGAAGGGTAAACTCCTTAGTAATGTTGGAAAATTGCAACTACTCATGCCCTCCCTCCAAGGGATCCCAATCTACTTCCTCTCCCTCTTCAAGATTTCAGGTTCCATGGCTGAAAAAATTGAAAGAATCCAAAGATCTTTTCTTTGGACTGGTGTTGAAGAGAAAAAAAAGGTTAGCTCTTGTGAACTGGGACACTGTTTGCCATCCTAAAAGTCAAGGGGGTCTAGGGATTAGAAAGATTACCAATTTGAACAAGGCCCTCACACCAAGGTCAGTTGGAATCTGGTGCTGGGAAGCGCTGAATGGTGCAACATAATGAAGGCTAAGTATCTCAACCAGGGACACTTTCCAGGGCCTTGGATCTTATGGGTCTCCCCTCTGGGTCAAAAAATTGGAATAGTATTCTAAAATGTAGATCTCTTTTGAAGGAAGGTATTAGATGGAAAATTGGGAATGGGAGATCAATAAGATTCTGGGAGGACTGTTGGCTTGGGGGCAGACCCCTTGCTGACAACAATTTCAATACTTTGGGAGAACATGCTAAGGAACATGTTGGTACTTATATTGCAGATTATACTACACCTAGAGCCAAATGGAAAACTTTGGAATTGAGTTTCTTGGATAGACTTGACCTCCTCCCTAAGGTTGTTGAGCTCTAGGATATTTTAAATAAGGTAAGACTTCCTCTCTTTCATAGGGAGGACAGGGTTTTTTGGACAAAAAATTAGTTTGGGGTCTTCTCTGTTAAGTCTTTTTCCCATCTGCTACTTAAGTTTGATGGTGATGAGTATTGTTGGAAGAAGGTGTGGAACTCTCAGCTCATCCCCAAAATCAACTTCTTTTGGTGGGCCTCCATTCATGGTAAAATTTTAACTATTGATAACCTTGTCAAAAGGGGATTCCAATTTCCCAATAGGTGCACCCTCTGCAAATCGGATGAGGAGACAATCTCCCATCTCTTTATCCATTGTCAATTTGCTTCCCAAGTTTGGAAAAATGTCTCACAAAAGCTCAATATCCATTGGGTTTTTGATAGAAATGTTCATCAATTCATCCTTAATTGGAGGTGTCCCTCTAAACACCCTTTAATCAGGCAACTTTGGCAACTTATTCCTCCTCACATTTGTTGGTGTCTATGGAGAGAAAGGAACAACAAGATTTTTAGAGAGAAGGAGAACAGCGTGGATAGTCTGTTGATAATCCTTAATAAACTCCTTCTGGATAACATTTCGGTTTGCTAGTGGAAGATCCCCAATTTCCCTCCAATGGGCTAGGATAAAACTATAGCCAAAATTTGGAAGTTTCCTAGTGACTTCTAGAAGTTTGATAACTCCAAGAAGATTGTGAGAAGCAATACGAAATGGAAAACTCCCAAACCACCCTGGTTTAAGCTAAATTTTGATGGGGCGACCAAAGTTGGGAAGGTTGTTGGGGTGGTATCATCAGAGACCATAATGGTTTCTTAGTTGTTTCCTATTCAGGGAACCTAAAGGATCACACTAGTAATCAGGCAGAAAGTATGGCGCTCCTTTGGGGCTTCAAAATTGCGCTGTCACTCGACGTTAATTCCATGGAAATTAAGGGTGACTCGCAGCTGATTGTGGAAGCCACAAAAGGCACAATGGTTGTTGGATGGTCTATCCAAGGGATAATTGAAGACATCTTCTCTCTTCTTACCAGTCTTCAGGAGTTCACTATTCAACATGTCTACAGGGAAGGAAATGAGATTGTTGATAGTCTGGCTACGGCTGGTCTTGATCGAGAAGGACTATGGTGCTAGAGGAAAGAATAGTCTTTTCCCCCTTCTGTTGTGGCACTTCTAAGAAAGGATATTAATGAAATTCATCATGATTCCTAAAAATTTCTTTCTAACCTTGGTGTGGTTGTTACTAACTTTTGTTAGTAATCTGGGTAGGACTTTTTATTTAAATAACTAGTCGTTGTGTAGGAAGATTGCTTGGGAGAATTTTCCATGTGACATGTACAACCTTTATTGGATTGCCGTTGGGACTCGTCATATTGATCCTAATGATCGATGGGGTCATTATTTTTTGAACCTCCTCGACTTTCATGATGATCTTTGCAGACTTGCAGATTTTGTTCAATTTTTTGAGTTGTCCAGATTTATTACCGCTATCATTTCCTTTCGTGCCTCAGACTCCTTACACGAGGGAACTTCTAAACCTGCAATAGCTACGGGAAGTGGCATTTATTGCCATCTTTTATTGTTTTACAAGTTACCTTTTTCCGACCATTTTTCTACGGTCTGTTCTAAATTTGGTTTTTATTGTATCTGCCCTGCTATTTTTTTGCCTTTCATTGTTTTGGTTTGTCACGACAATTGTGTTGGAGCTATGGGTGGGGACCAGGTGTGTGTGGAGTCAGATAAGTGTGATGATTGGAAGGAAAATGACACTGTCTGACATATATGCAAGGAGGGAGGGATTTCTCAGTATATGGAATGCATGACTGGCCATGATGAGGGCCTCTCCAAACAATTTGTCACCTCTTGGAATGCTAGAAGGGTCACTATTGGTGGAATTTCCTTCAAAATCAATGAGGAGGTCATTGTTAAAGCAACAAGACTCGCTCTAGATGGGCATACATGGAAGGAAACCACCAAAGTTGCTGACCAGATTAGCCTCAACCTATTCTTTCGAGGCGACGAGAAACCCATCAAGTTGCGTGGGGGCTATGGCCGTGAGGCGCTTCCTGAGCCATGGGACAAAATTTGCATGGTGGTGATGAAATACTTCACCCTTGAGGGAAGATACGATGTGTATTACTACTACCATTTTAATTTCCTCAATCACCTTAGAAACCACCACAATATTTTCATTATGTTTTTTCTCATTCATTCTCTGAGTATTGTGTTCGATGCGGTTGAAGCCATGAATTTAAATAAAAATTTCACCATCCTCCACCAAGGGCTAATGTCCAGACTCTACCATTTTCACCTGGTCCTCTGCCCCCCTCGACCCATCACTGTTGAAGAGGCTCTAGTTTCATTTGCTCCCCCATTTGCTAACATTATGGACACCCCTGGCCCTAGCAAGAAAAAATGCATTAAAAACCCTACCGCGAAAGCCTATCCATAGGACACATCCCCCTCTCAAGGGCCTATGGTGAAGAATAAAGATAAAAAATGCATAGCTCCCATCCCGAAAACTAAGGCCAAAGCCTCCAAGAAGAAAAAATTCAGACTTCAACAAATTGACTTTGACATTAAGATCATCGAGGAGACTAGTACCCCACACAGGTCAAATAGACTAGTAATCAAGTAGGAAAAAGTGAAGAGTTTTAAGGAGGCCTCAGATTCTGACAATGGGTATGAAAGTGAGAGTAAGAGTAAGGAGGAAAAGGATGTGGAGGAAGAGGCTCTTTTGATTTCTGCTAGTAGCTCCTCCCATGTTTCTGAAAGTCTTAAGAGGGGTCCTGCCAGCATTAAAATCAAGGAGGTCAAGTCTCGGGCCTCGAACATTGTTGAAGGAAAGGTGCCCATGGAAGAAGCTTGTAGTAAACATGATGTTGTCTGAGAGGAGGTTGATAACCTTAAAATCAAAGTTGAGAGTTTGGAGAAAAGATTGCAGGATGTTACGCGTTTTGTGCTAAAGATTATGCACAAGTCTGCCACTACTTTATGTCTATTGCAGAAGGACAAGTCTATGGATGATGTGGATGAAGAAGCCACCAAAAAGGAACTTCTTAAGTTCCTCACTGAAGATTGGGCTAATATAACTCTAGTTAACCCATGCAACGGGAAAAAGGATTAGTTTTTGGCAGGTTTGGGTTTTTTGAATGGTGCTAGTTGTATCAGCCTTCGTTTATGTTTTATTTTGTTAAAGACATTGTCAATGTTCTTTTGTTTCCTTATGACTGGTATGACCCTTGGTGGTCCATGACTAAGACTGTTTTAAATCATGTTTTCATGATGGACATTACTAGTAGTTTTAGTTCTTTTGTTAGTTTTTGGGATGTTTTTGATATGATCTACTAAGGGTGATGGTTTGGTTTTTAGACCTGTTGTTACTATCTTGTTAGTGTTGCTCTACTATTGATGGCTGGTGGTGCCTTGTATTAAAGGGAAACACCCTTGTTTTGTTGCTTTTTATATCAAAAACATTTTCTGCCTTTCTAAAAAAATTATCTTCTTACCTGTCCTAAATAACTAGTAATAATTAACTACTAGCCACTTATTTACTAAAATATTTAGTTATAATTTACTATTTTTTAAAACATCTTTGCACATACCAACCACTTACTAAAATATTTAATACTCGTAAATTATTTTAACAAGCACAATGTTCATTTGCTAATTGTACTAATTACTATTACAAAATTCCAAAAAATAATTGGTAAAATATATTTAAATATTTAAAATTACCAATTTTAATCATCTAATAATACTAAAAAATTAAAACATAGTGTAATATAGCATTAATTACTAAACATAAAAACTAATCCATAAATAATTCTTATATAAACATTATAAATGATCTAAACTTTTCAAACAAACAATTTTCATAAAAGAAAATGAATTTATATAAAAATTAATGCAAAATGTTAGAAGAAAATCTATTCTTTCCAATTCTTTGAAATAGTATACAAATTTTGTCTATTGATATTTTTTTTTTGATCCGTAAGCTATGGGACGAGGGCCCATTCCCTTTATTAAATTAAAAGAACAGTTACAAAGATCTGCCACGCAGATAAGAAATAACAGAAGAGAAGAAGAGAAAAGAAAAATCTAAAGAAGCCTACAGAGAACTGGAGTACGACAACAGCCACCAGAAAAAACATCACCCAAGATACAAAAGAAGAGAAAAAACTAACAGTCCAGAGCTAGGATCCAAAACCCTAAACCCTAATCCCTTCTTTGGTGCAAAGGAGAGCCTCCAAAGTTCTTTGAGAACCCACCTCCACCGCTTCCAAACCTTCAATGCGGAGCTTTTCTGCATCAGATTTTCTACCAACCTTGCGCTTGGAGCCACAATCGGGTTTTGATTTGGCGCAAAGGAATTGATAGATCCCAAGTTTCTGGGGGGGATCCCGCCCAAGTTTCCAGGGGGGATCCAGAGTGAAATCGTCATCATAATCCCGAAAAGGATCCTCTATATCGTCCATGAAGGGAAAGGTGCCCTCTGAATTAGAGCCATCATCTTCTTCTGCCTCAGAAGATACAGATGAGCAATCAACAATAGGAGTAGAAGGAGGGGCAGCGGGAACCACAGGGTGATCTGGAATCAACACTGAAGCAGGAACAATTGGAGGAGAAGGGGAAGCCACAGGCTGATCCGGGTTCGTCCCTGGAACCTGAGAAGGTTCAAAGAACATTCCATGATTCTGCCAAATAAAATCAGTATCTGGAGAGCCCTCCTTCTGAACCCACTTTTTCAAGCAGACATTCCTCGCCCCAGCTGAGCGTTGAAGAGGGCAAGCATCGATTTTGTGTCCCAGCTTGTTGCAACGGAAGCACCGAAAAGGCAAACCCTCATAATTTAAAAATTGAGTCCACACACCGTGAGAAGAGTGAATCCTAATGGAGTGAGAAAGGGTTTTAGAAATATCAACCAAAGCACAAACTCTGTAGAATCTGCAATCAAAGGCCACAGAGGCAGGGTCGAGCTTGACAAAGGATCCCACCTGGTTGATCAGAGAGCTTATCAACTCCACCTTACGCAGTACCAAGGGAAGATTGTACAGACGAATCCAAATAGGAATGCAAGTGATCTTAGCGGTGGCTGGGTTGAAAAAAGGAGACCATGGGGAGATGAAAAGGCCAGAATGCCCAAAGAACCATGGCCCATTCTGCAAAACAAAATTATAATCCTCCACCGAACAGAAAGTGATTAGAAAAAAACCAAAATCAAGAGATTCCACAGTAGGGGTGGGCAAGTTACTCCAAGTACAGTTAATCCAATCGAGAATAGAGGCCACCGGTGGGTGCTTGTGCAAACATCTGACTACCACTGAACGAGCACCCAAATCCTCAGCAACTGCATCAATACAGCCATCAGAAATGTTGAAGTCCACAGGTTCCTCAGAAAAGATCACTTCAGAATCCCCAAAGGAAAACCGATTGCTTCCGGGTTGAGAATCCAAACTCTGAAGTGGAGGCGAATCTGAAGAAACCTCAGGACGGGCCGAGTTAGGGTTAACAGACATGGAATGATCCCGGCAATATTCTAAACATTTGTGATAAGGGTTCGATTTGTTTTTGCAACCAGCGACATCAAAGGGAGGAGTCGCACCGGAAAAATCCTCACCTGACTTTGCAACCACATTGTCGAGGCCCTTAGAAGGAGGAGGACGAGCAGAGGGCGAAGAGGGAGGAACCAGCGACGCCCCAGAGCGAAGGTCATACCGTTTCCGTCCCTCCCCAGACACAACTTTTCGGCCTCCCCGTTTCGAGCCAGGAGGGCGCCGAATCTTGCCATTTTCGTTTGTCTGCGCAGCAACACCATGCAGACAACCTTTTCCTTTCGCCTTCCTCTGCGCATCATCATCGCCGGTCGCCCCGGGAGAACCTGTGCACATCTTCTAGGGTTTACTAATTTTGTCTATTGATATTATAATAAAAATAAATTTGTAATTAAAAATTATCTTACTATTTATTAATGTTCTTTTTTTATTTTAAAGAAATTACATGTCACCAAAATATAATTAAGTCTTATATAAACCAAAATCCTCTTTTATGGTCTCCTCTTATCACTTGCTAGGGTTAATCCCTTGTCAAAATTTTATATGCTTATGTTTTAAAAATTTATAAGGAAAAAATTCACACTTTTATAAATTTTTAAATCATAAGCTTAGAAAAATTACACAAAAATATTAAAAATCTACTTTAGATTGATAATTTTTATCAAACATTTTTAATATCTATTTTTAGATTGATAATTTCATTTGGCAATTAGCATTTTCTACAATAAGTTGTCACAAATTTACATTTTACTTCTAGTTTAGAATTACTTAACCATAAATACTCTATACATTTTGCATACTAAAAAAATATAAGATATATAAATTTTACCATTATAAAATATATGGTCTTGATCATCAAAATAGATATTATTTAAATATGCTTAATATTTTTTTCAAAAATAATAATTAATTAAATTTATAATAACCACATAAAATGTATTAAAATGTTTGACATAAA
Organism: Sequoia sempervirens; assembly: GCA_007258455.2. Classification (NCBI taxonomy): domain Eukaryota; kingdom Viridiplantae; phylum Streptophyta; class Pinopsida; order Cupressales; family Cupressaceae; genus Sequoia; species Sequoia sempervirens. Next base: position 54,317 of record VDFB02093270.1, read on the forward strand.
TATTAAAAATCTTAAATAGACATGTCTAAAATATTTAAAATACCTATCTCTATTTTTATTCAATTATATGTTTTAGTTTTATATACTTTTAATTTATAATAAAAATAGATTTGAAAATAAATAATAAAATTATATTCAAAAATAAAAATAAATAATAATTACTCAAATTAATACTATAAAATATAAAATATTTTAATTGTTAAATTTATTAAATTATACATATATTTTTAAAACAATGAAATGTTTAAGAAAATAATAGCTTTATGACATTACATGGTTAAGTGGCTATGCAACAAAAAAAAAGAAATGGTAAATACATTTGCATAGAAAAAAAGAGACAAAAAATACAAAGTCTGATGGCGGGTGAAATGAGGATTGAGATGGGAGAAACGAGGAACTGCACATCCATGCTCCATGCATTCATGCCCCGGTGCATTCTTGCGGCTAGATAGTCGCTGCCAATAGATCGTATATTCTATGTAATTCCTCAGTCAAACTACACAACTGTATATTTTATTATAATGTGGTATTTAAAATAGAGACTGTAGATTTAGTTTATACGAATTTATAGACTTGCTTGACTTGGGTAGAAAATAATTAGTTTCTTTTGTCTAGTAATGAGGACTTCTATATGATTATCAATAAATATAGTTGACTTGGTAAATTTAATTTTGTAAACATATTGGTGTCGAGGAATAAAATCCCAATTACAAAATTAATTTATGCAAGATAAATAATTATATTAAAGAAAATATATAAATTTCATTATTAATTATAGTTGGGAGAGATAATTGTAATAGGTATATAAAATTTAATTATGATGGATAATATTATTTGGTCATAAATTTGATGATCGAAGAATGATATTGAAGTTGTGCATAAATGATTCTCCATTATCAAATAATTAATTCTCTTGGTATAATCATTGTCTCGAGACTAGTTTCATCTAATAGAGTTCTATAGTTCATTCCCAAGTCTTGTCAATTTGATCTCAAGTATAGTGGGCTTGGTCTACCATGTAGATTTGATATGTACTACATGAGACTCATTTCTCAAAATGTGTACCTTAAAATACATATGCTTTCATCTTCATATATATTTTGATTTATCAAGGCAATGCCTTGAAACATCATATAAGAGTTTGGTGATGAGATAAGTGATCATGTGCTCTTAGGTCAAATCATTTTGAAAGCTAGGTGAGCAATAATAATTGATATTGAAAAAAATATATGTTGGAATGTTAATTAAAAATACGATAATGATATGCTCATTTGATTCTTTATTTCCTTTGAAATATCATAGTGCACATTAATTGTTTCTCCATACAACTTCTTTTAGGCTCTAGGAAAATTCACCGCCAACAATTCACAGTGGGAAAATTCACCGCCATGACAAATTCACTGCTAAGTAAAATGGGAATCTTGATCCAAGGAGAATCCTACATACTTACCTTCCAAGGGTTGATGGGAACCCAATTGCTACTTAACTTCACAATACCATTCATCTTGGGGTAGAAACTGCAAAATATGGGCCCTTAAATCTGAACACAAGGATATGGACATCAATTCGTGCCTACGCATGCTTAGAGCATCAACAAAAACATTTCCTTACCTTGAATATAGTGAACATCAAAATCATACTTGCATAGAAATTCCCTCCATCTTCTCTGGTGCGCATTCAAATTGGGTTGTGTGAATATGTAGTGGAGGTTGCAATGATTAGTATGCAACTCAAAATGATGGCCCAAAAGAAAATTTTGTCATTGGGTCAATGCATAAACTACTACTGCAAGTTTCAAATAATGAGTGGGGTAATTAAGCTAGTGGTTTTTAAGCTTCCACAACTCATATGCTATTGCACTGCCCTCTTGCATAAGCACAACCCTTATTCCATCTAAAGAAGCATTTGTGCAAACTATAAATTCCAAGGCCGGATTGGGAACAACTAGAATAGGTGCACTTGTGAGACGTTCCTTAAGAGTTGGAAGGCCCACTCACATTGTTCTGTCCAAATGAACTTTTTCCCCTCCTATTGTAGAGAAGTGATAGGATGAGAGATCTTAGAGAACCCTTCCACAAAGCGACGATAATAACCTACAAGCCCCATGAAACTTCACACTTCTGACACATTGGTGGGAATTGGCCATTCTAGTATTGCCTTGATCTTGGAGGGATCAATAGGTATACCTTCCCTAGAAATGATGTGCCCCAAATATTGGATCTCCTTTTGAAAGAAGGAACATTTTGCTAAGTTAGCATATAACTGATGTTTTCTTAAACATTGCAAGACTTGACAAAGATGATCTTCGTTCTCTTCCTCATTCCTTGAATAGATCAGGATGTCGTCCAAAAAGATCAACACAAATCAATCCAAGAAGATTTTGAAAACACCGTTCATCAAGCTCATGAATATTGTTGAGGCATTGGTTAACCCAAAGGGTACAACCTTAAACTCATAGTGCCTGTATCACATCCTAAAAGCAATTTTATGGATATCTACCTCAACAATTATCAGCTGGTGATACCCCGGTTTGAGATCGAACTTAGAAAATACCTTGGCTCCCTTAATCTGATCAAATAAGTCATAATCCTTAGCAGAGGATAGGGTTCCACCTTTTTGGAGATGGAACTAGGAGGACCTATTTCACTCTTAGTTAATTCAAGGAAACCCTAGAGATCTCAACCTAATGATCCAATTAGGGAAAAGAAATTGCTACAAGGTCTCCTTAGGTGTGATTAAAAAGAGACGTTCACCACTAAGAAAATGCTTAGAAAGAAGGAAATGAAAGCAATGTGTAAACCTAGCTATGTGACCTAGAAAATTGAACATAAAATCATATTGATAAAAAAGAATGAGACAAAAAGGTACTTGGAAGAATGTAGTCAAAACAAGGTTTGAAACCTTGAAATTCTACATTTTGAAGTGTTCTGGGACTTGTAGACACTAAAAAATGTCTTGGTTTGCGAGCATCATTTTTCCATTGTCTTGGTCTTCTCCCCTGCATAATTAAATAATTTTAATTATTTAATTATTTTCTTTGATCACATTCCTCTCGTAATTAACTAATTTTAATTAATTCATTTATTGATCTTTATTCTCCTATCAATTAAATAAATTAAGTATTTATTTAATTGCATCGCTAACACCCATTTCCTTCTATAATTAAATAAATTATCATTTATTTAATTATTTCCTTTTCATTATTCATCTATAGTTAAATAATTATTTTTAATTATTTATCTATTCATTGACCTTCTTCATTCTTCTATAGTTAAATAATTATTGAAATTATTTAGCTAGCTTTTGTCACTCTTCCACTATTAAATAATTAATCCAAAATAATTATTTAATATCCTTTTTCTATTTTCTCTATTTTAATTGAATGGTTGCACAATAATCATTTAATTAAATGCCCATTTTCCCTCTTCTTCCACAAATAAATAATTAAAATGATTATTTATTCCTCCATTATCTTTTACCAAATTTAAAATCTAGTAAAGATGTTCTCATGAATTAAATAATTTTATTATTCAATTCTTCCACTTCCTCTCCCAAATTAAATAATAATATGATTTGATTGTCAAGATTCCCTTCTTCAATTAAAAATATTATTTGATGGCCCACATGCTCTCCCAAATTCAATAATTATATTATTTAGTTTGCTCCTTCACTTTCCCTCCACTTTCTCATTTCAAGTCTTGACCGTTGATTATCTCTGGTCTTCTTTCAATCTTGATCGTCTATCCTCAGCCATCCCTAGCCCACTATTTTTTGGTGCATGAATCCTCCACCATTGATCTTGCATCTTTCTAGAAGATCGATCTTGTTCGTCTGTTCAAAATCTTTTTCTATAAAAGAAGGTCTTCTCTCCCATTTTGTCCTTACAACCATATTTTCTCCAAAGTTCTTGCTATCTTGTCATTGTCATTTGTAGGTATTCTAGCACTTTAAAATTTGAGGGAAAAGCTTTGCAACTTCAGAAAGAATGGAGGAGAAGCAAGGGAGACGAAGCAACTTTGATCAGAGAGTTTTTCTTATGTTTTCATTCTTGTTTGCTTCCTTTGATCATTTGTACTCTCTTGTTTAGATTTGGGATTTTGGCTTAGATCTTAGGTAGAGTGGTTGCTACTTGGTCTTAGCTATTTTGTATTTTTGAATCTAACATTTGGTGAACCCGACATGAATCTTACAATTTTGCAGAGAAATTTGTTTGTTTTCTTGTTTGATTTTGTTGTTTTGTAGGTTATAGCCAAGAATTCACACAAAAACCCATCATCTTCTTTTGAGCACAAAAAAATGGATGCATAAAATCTTATAAAATGGTTTGTGTAGTGCCTCTAGGTGTGTATGCTCTTCTCTCGTGCCATTTGTTGATCTTGAGAATCAAAAACACCTTTTGGAATTTGCATAATCATCAACACATTTTGTTTTGGGTTTTATTTTTAAAATGAACACCATGCTTGTGTGAGACAAACATATTGTGTACGATCTCTCCTCACACCTCGTGCAATCTTGGAGATCAAAAATAGATTTTTTGTCATGCTTTTGATTACCCTTAGGGGGCCTACCTCCCAACTTGTGAGAGGGAATGACCCAAGTAGTACTTTTGTTTTGGTTTGCTATTTAAATAATGTGGTTGTGACGAAAGTCATCAATCACCTGGTGTGGATTTCTTATACCGACGAAAGTCTCCCTCAGTATCCTTGAGATGTGTCAAAACCCTTTCTAAGGAAAGGGATGGGAGGCCTCTTAATCGAGCGAATCACTGCATGTATAGGCACCAATATATCCTGAAACACAGATTAAGAGCCAACTAGTTAGAAGCCTCCCTTTTACTTGAGTTTTGGTGGCGTTCTTAGTGTCAGGGTGTAGCACCACACCCTTAAGATTCTTAAGCCCAACATTTGGCTCCCTTCAGTGAGACAAAAATCCCTAGCTTGCATAAAACACTTGCCTTTTGGGCTTGTGACTTTCCATGGAGAGGGTGATTTGCGACATCCTTCCATAGCAAGAGGCCCCTACTTGTCAATTGTCATAGGAAAGAGGTGATACATAACCCGAAAGGGTGTCCCTCCCTTGCGCCAAAGGAGATTCCTAGTTTGGGTCTAAGAGTGTTGCCATTGGCCATTGACCTTAAGATAGGGAGTGTTTTGTGTGTGTGAACTATTTTCGAAATTGTGTTAAACCAATGGAAATTAGGGGTGAATAACTCTCAAACATACATTTTTCACATTTTGTCACAAAGCCAACAAACAATCTGTTTTAAGAGTGCCTTCAGTGTTTGTTGTGTTTTCAATCAAATTTGCAAAAAATTCACCAAAACACCAAAAATCATTCAGAAAACTTGAATTCATAGAATACCAGTCCAATCTCAATCTTTATCATTTTGACAATGATCTTATAATCTGAAAAAAATAGACTTGCAATATCTGATCAGTTCATATTCCCCATTTTTCATTTAGGCTTCATTGTTCATCCTTGCCTTGCATGTTTTAGGTTACACTTACCTTCTATATTTTAGACATAGGAAGTTTATCAAGCCTTTGGACAGTCCATAGTTACTTATTCAGATTGTTTGACATTTATCTTTTTATCTAACAATCTTTTTCATCATCATCTTGGTCAAAATTTGGGGTCTCAAACTTGTGCCTTAGTTTAGACTCATCTTGTCAATCTATCATCTTCTCAATATTGGTCATCAAAAAGGTCATAATATTGATCCATGACTTGCTTCTTGATTTGGCAATAGATTTATCCAAGGAAAATAGAAATACATTTGTTATTGAAGATGCGTTCAAGTGAAATGTGGAAAGAAGACATAGCTGGTGTAGAATTTTACTGGCCCAAAAAGAGATAGATGATGAACTCATCAAACAGAGCAAGGCTTCTTGTCCCAGATCTCTTTGCACTTTGTCACTATGTAGTAATCCCATTGGAAAAATTGAGGCAAGCTTCTTCAGCCGTATGAGATTGTTAAGGGTTCTTGACTTGAGCAAGACTATGATCTCCACATTGCCCAAATGTGTTGGGAAGCTGAAACTTCTCAAGCTTTTGAATTTATCATGTACAGTCATTGAAGAGGTACCAATTTGTGTGTAAGAAATCTCAAGAGTCTTGTCTTTCTCAATCTATCTATGTGTTATAAGTTGAACAGATTTCCTATGTGGATAAGTGAACTAAAAAAATCTCCAGCATCTTGATATACAAAATTTCCATTATGACTTATGTAGTCATATGTCGAGGGGAATATCAGAGATGGTGTATTTGCGAGTATTGAGATCATATTGGTTAGACATGTCCATTGAAGATGATGGATTACTCTAGTTGGAGGATGTTGCCAATTTAACCTACCTCCAAGAATTAAGGTTAAATGTTTAAGCATGAAATTTAGCAGTTGAAGAGTATGGAAGATGGGCTCCTTGCTCAGTTGCTCAAGATGCGACATTTATCATTAGGAAATCAAGGTAATAGATTGTGAGTGTGCGGGGCCCACCCAACCCTAAAGCTCTCTAATGTGGACATCACCTCAAGGGGGCCCACTTTAGGATTTTGGTTCACATTATCATGACCCTTTTCTTATACAAAAGAGAAAACCCCATTCAAGTGAATGCTTGTTTAGGTAGTACACTAATAACCTCTCCTTTCTTAGATAAAAGTTTGAGAACCTAAGTCCATTAGAATATATGGCATGGTCTACTACTTTTGTGGCATGCCACTTTATTGAGAAAAATATGTGTACCTTAAGATTGATATTTTAGCTTTAATTAAGATTAAAATTTTCTTAAAAATTTAATGATGAGTGACATTTGAGATCTTTAATAAAAATACATTTAGTATTAAAAGAATATTTTTAACACAAACATTATCTGTAATTTTGACCATTTCACTAAAAAGTTAAATTGACTTCATGATTTATCTTATGTGTGAGTGGGTAGTACTCATCATGCAATATTTTCAATGATAATTATCATTTTTGTTATTAGATCAACCCAAACAATTGATAACTAGAAAACCAAAATAATGCTTTGAATGCTTGACTTGATCTAGGGAGAATTCTGCGTACTTACCTTCCAAGGGTTGATGGGAACCCCATTGCTGCTTAACTTCACAATACCATTCATCTCCCTCTTCAAGCTTGCTACCACAAAAAAGGAAGCTAGGTAGCAAGAAGAAAACCGTGCCTAAGAAGAAGTCAAAGAAGTAGGTGGCTCGCCCCCATGATAAACATGATGATGGATACAAGATAGGTGAGGAGGAAGTTTCTCGACCACCTAAGAAGTCTAAGGGTGAGGAGGAAGTTACTCAACCGACTAAGGTGTCCTCGATGAAATCCAAAAAGTAAGGGGTCCATCCCCATGATAGGGATATTGGTTGGTATAGGATGGGGGAAGAGGAGGTCATTTGGACTTCCGAGAAGCCAATGCCCAAGCCAAACAAGAAGCAAACTGCTATGCCCTAGGGTGTTTGTTCAAGTGATTGTGTGACAGATGATGAGGTTGATGTCCAACCCTTCCCTCATCTTGATGATGCAGTTTTGGTAAGGCAGCCTAGAAATGAATGTGGATGCAGTCTCTTCTTGGCCTATTGCTAAGGATAAAGGTAAGGAGAAAATTATTGTTCTAGATAAACCCGTGGGTGTGAAGATAAACATTTAGAAGGATTCTGGGAGGATTGATCCCTTATCTATTGATTTTTCTTACTTGGACGAGAACCTTGATATGATGACCCTTTTTTCCATGGTAAAAAATAGAGTTGCTTGCAATTTTAGGGTGGCGAAATGGGTCCTAATTGAATTCAATAGGGTTAATATTAAAATCAGAAGCCTTAAGGAAAAATTTAAAATTATGCCTAGAAGGGAATTACTTTCGATATCCTTATTGAAAGAATTATGGATTTCAAAAGTTTTGTTTCAAACTTTCAGTCTGAGTGTGTTAATTGGCTACAAGGATTGGAGAACAAAGTGGCTACATTGGATATGGATATTCAAAAACTCTTTGAGGCTAGTCACATGTTTATCAAAAATAGTGTGAATTCTCTTAAGTTTATAATGGAAAAAATGAGTGCCCTTAGGGGGCACCAAATGGCAAAGTACTAGATGAGAGCATTTCCCACTAAGGAAAAAGGAAAAAACTAGGGGAATGAGGGTTTGAGTGCTAGAACAAGGGCTAGCCTCAAAAAAATCTTTGAAGAGGAAAAGCAAGAACTGCTCTCCATGGTCAACCTTCACTACAACTAGGGGTTGGAGTTTACTAAAACTTTAAAAGAAATGAGGTAGTCTCGTTGTGCCTCTCTATGTAGTCATTTAGTTCGCTGTTGTGTGGCTATTTTTTTGGTTGTTGTTTGGATGTTAGGTTCTTTGTTTTATCTTTTGTCCCTACAACATTTTGCTATTTTGACATACTTTTGTTAAAGGTTTCAGATCCCTTCAAAACTTGTTTTTCCCTCTTAATCAAAACAAAGAAATTTTATATTATAGTAGTATATAATAAAATAATAATTAAAAATGTTATTATAAACAAACAATTAAATATACTAATAAACTGCAAATAAGTTGCACACACTTAAATCTAGAAAACAACACTCTTATCATAATAGATTATGGAAATCTAATGTCTCTAATAAATATATTGTAATTCTATAATATATATTATTAAAAATAATATTAATTATATTAATATATTGATACAATAAAGTATTATATATTAATTTAAAAACAACAAACAAATTAATAGTATATTATTATTTTTTACTATAACTATTAATATATTATAATATAATAATCATATAATAATAAATATTAATATATAATAATATTAATATAATATAATAACCGCATATCAATACAATCGTAACAATTTATTAATAGTTATAAGATAATTATACTTATAGAGTTATATATATCAATAACTATATATTAGTACTTATCTATTAATACATTATAATAATATTATAATAGTATAATACTAATATCTAATATATTACTATAATTATAGTATAATATTATAATATAATATAATAATAGTATAATTATATTAAAAATTAATTAAAAATAAGCATCTTGAGTAGGATATCTTTGGGATTATTAGTTGGTACCAAATGAATCAATGAGATATTAGAATTAAAACAATTTGACCAAATTTTCTATTGTATATGTTTTTTCAAATTTGTTTTAAAATATCAAAATTATCAAATTTGTTTTAAAATATTAAAATTAATTTATCTACCATTCTATTGGATTATAGTTGTGAATAGTATTTTTTTTTTGATACGCAAGTTTTGATTTATATATTAAAGAAGGAGAGTACAATCATCTGCAAACGCAGGAAATGATTCCGCCATCAAGCACCAGCAAAACCCAACCCAACCACCTGTACCAAAAAACCACCCCAGAGACAAGCCAAAACAGGAAACCCAGCCAACCAAAACCAACCAAAACAAGAAACCCAGCCTTCCAGAACCCACCACCCTGCCACCAAAGCCGTCAACCAACCCGAAAGGCCAAAAAGGTTCAGCCCCAACCATGAACAGACAAATCCCAAGCACCCAAAATTCACAAAATGGCCATTAAGAGGCCAAAATTACTAACCCCGCAACTTGAGAATGTCATTGAACCAAAGAAAGGAACCCTAAAATTACCGGAACCATCATCAACTGGAGAGACACTCACAGAAAGTTGTTTAAAGCAACAAAATATTCAAAGACCTTTACCCACTTAACACCACCCGCCGCCAACATACCGAAGAATTTGTTCAAGAATTTGATAGTCGTCGTCGCCACCAATTTGTGTTTGCTCAACGCCAGACCGCTCAAGTCAAGAAGGAATGGAAATAGCTTCACAGCCTCGTCCAAGCCCCGAATACTTGCTAAGTCACTCGGCCTTGGAGCACCTCTACCCTCCACAACAAAGCTCAACACCTCATCTAAACCACCCACTAGGTCCTTTCAAAACATCTTTACCAACAACAGTTTGGCCTCAGCCTTAGACTTGTTGTTATCCAGGAGAGAGGCTAGGAATTGAGAGGAGATGTGAAGGTTGTCTCTTCCAAACTCCTTGTTGGACAAATGACCAGCTCCCAGGATCATTTTTGTTGCCACCAAGACCAACAGATCCTTGTTTGTGAGAATCTGCTTCAGCCATTGTCTTTGATTTCTCTGAAGGAGGCTTGTCTAGTCGATGATTTCAGAGAGATTAGCGTGTTCGCCCCAAACTTTTCCACTCCATCCATAGAGACCTCAATGACGAAGTGAGAGTGCTTCGCCATGAGCGCCACCACCAGAACAAATAAAGTTTGCCACTAAAACTGCCACAAACCAGAAAAAGCAACATAGATGAATGAAGGAAAGATAATAAACTACCAACTTAAACACTGCAGCTCAATGATTGCAGGTACCAATCCGTTGCCACCCTTACTAATGACAACCATCCAAATGTGCCACATTTAAACCGTATTAAACGACCTCCAGGTAATGATGCCTATGACATCCTCGAGCTCAGGGAAGATAAATGTCACCTAAGCCACGTGACCAACATTCTAGTCACACCCTTCTATGTCCCCCTTGGCCCTTTCCATTCTGCCACCTTAATGCCCAACTGGCCCTCCTAGCAAGCCAATGCAGAGAAGAAATAAAGAAAGGGGGGAGGGGGAGTCCACCCAACCTCCCACAAAGTTTAAATCCTTACTACACTAAGTTCTTTGAGATTTGGACCAGTCACAACCATGTTTGATAAACTGTCAACTTCAACATTACCTTCCCTTAGCGTATGGTTAAACATCACTTGTTCAAAACATTTTAGATGTTCTAATGTTGCTTCTAAAAACTCCCCCAACCTCCAATTGTGAATCTGTCGAGTCCTGAGAGCATTTATTACAAGAGTGGAGTCCCTTTCCACCATAAGATTTTTAACACCAATTTCCTTGCAAAGACTCAGACTAAGAAGGAGTGCTTGGAATTCTGCAACATTATTAGTGCCATCTGGGAGGGAATTTTCCATTCTACCCAAGACTTGACCTGTGGAGGTTCGAACAATACAATCGGCTCCCGATGGCCCCAAATTCCCTTTTGAGGCACCATCAAAATTTAATTTGGCCCAACCCTACTCTGGAGGAAGCCACACTACTTTGTTTCTCATCTCCACTGACGCCACATTCCCAACACCTTCAAAAGGTAAAGCTTTAATCCCAAACCACTATTTTAGTACCCAAGCATCCCATTTTATAAAATTTATTTTGCCTAGGTTTTTGTCCTCCAATCTCGTATTGAAAAGTTCTACAATGCACACCTCTATTTTACATTGCAGCCTTGGAATCGACATCTCCTTGTCTTGAAAAAGACGTTAGTTCCTCCTTCCAAACTTCCCATAAAACCAGTGAAGGACTCATCACACATAAATCCCCAAAGAGAGAATCTTGAAGAAAATTGGGCCAGGAAATAAGAAACTCTAACAACTTGCTGGGGAAAGTTGTAGACTAGTGCAACTTCGTACACAACCAACTCCAAATCTGATATGTGAACTTGCCATTTAAAAATAAATGATCCACTGTTTCCTCTACCTCACGACATAATGGGCATCTAGACGATCCATGATAACCCATTTTGATAAATTTGTCCCCAACGAACTCTGTCTTGTGCCGCTACCCAAGTGAAAATGCCTACCTTTGGGAGGCATGCCTTGTTCCAGCATAATCTTGATGGGATCACCAAATTTCCCGCCTCTGCAAAAGACAGGATGGCATATCCAATTTTAGTTGAGTAGACACCATTATGAGACACATCCCATCTCAAACAGTCCTTTCCCTGCTTGCACCAAATCGTTCTTTTTACCAAAGCTTGCTCAAACACTTCCATTTCCTGAACTTCAAGATTTAGACTCCTCACCGATTTCCACACATATGGACCCTCCAAAGAAGGATCTGAGAAGTCAATATAATCACAAACTTTCAGTCCCCAAGCATGCTCTATTCTTTCCCTTACTCGTTTGAGCTCAGGTTTTTCAGCCAGGGCTGGATGCCCTTCCCAAGAATCCTCCCAGAAGAGAGCCTCTTTCCCATCTTTTATTTCCCATGTGAGATAATCGGTAATGAGATCCCTGGAATTCCTGATAAAATTCCATATGCGGGATCCCATTGGTAGAGATTTCGCCACCAGGAAGCAATAGGGATCTTCTTCCAAATATTTTGCTCTCACTATCTTCATCCATTTCAGATCAGGACGAGAGTGGACAACCCAAGCCAGCTTTTCCCCCAATGCCTTATTTTGCAAAATAAGATTCCTCAGACCAACACCATCACTTTCACGTTTTTCACATACCTTTTGCCATTTTATGAGGGAGAATTTCTTCTGATCGGAGTTGCCTTTCCAAAAGAAATCCTTCATCACTCGATTCAAGCTCTTGCTCGTTCCTACTGATAATTGTAGGCAAGACATCATAAATATAGGAAGAGCAAAGATGACAGATTTCAACATTGTTAATCTGCCCGCCCAAGAGAGCCATCTATTCTTCCATGATGAAACCTGATCCTTGCAACATTCCACCAAGGAGTTCCATAGATTTCCACTTTGAGTGCCTTTAGCCAATGGGAGACCCAGGTATTTACAAGGTAATTGACCCTTCTTGAATCCTAAAATTCTCAAGATTTGAATTTCACAAGGGCAACTAATATTAAAGAAAAAAATCTCAGATTTGGCCTTACTCACCTCTTGCCTTGAAGCCCTGAAGTAATCCTTTAAGATACCTTTCAACCTTTGCGCTTCCCTAACCAAGGCAACACCGAACAACATTGTGTCATCCGCAAACTACTGATGAGTAATATTAGGCAAACTGCTAGTAACTTGCAGTCCCTCTATCCAATCATTCCTTCTTGCTTTCTCAATCGTCCTCCCCAAAGCTTCTGCCATTATGATAAACAAGAATGGAGATAAAGGGTCACCTTGCCTCAGTCCTTTGGATGTAGTGAAGAAACCCTTAGGAGAGCTGTTGACCAGCACTGAAAATCGTGGGCAGGCTACCCACTAAAACAACCAATCTAGCCAATCCTTTTGAAATCCAAAGGCTTCCATTACCTTAAACAAGAATCTCCAATTCACTCTGTCATCAACATTCTTGATATCCAGCTTCAAAAGCATTGCCGATTTTTTTAGTTTCTAAACCGAGTGAATGAATTCCTGAGCAATAATTACCCCATCTAGGATTGATCGACTAGGAACAAAACCTGTTTGCTCCTCTGAAATAATCGAAGGGAGAATCTTCTTTAGCCTATTAGCTACCACTTTGGCTAGAATTTTGTAGAGTGTGTTACAAAGAGAAATTGGGCGGAAGTGTTCCCTAGAATCCAGTTTCTCCTTCTTTGGAATGAGAGCAATTAAGGTGTTGTTGACTTACTTAAGGACACTTTTAGTGCTTCTTGAATCCTCTAATGCCTCCCAAACATCCCTTCCTACGAACCCCCAACATTTCTGAAAAAACGCTGCCGGAAACCCATCCGGCCCAGGAGCTTTCTCTGGCTGCATTTCAAAGACTACCACCTTCACTTCTACTTTAGTGAACTTAGAATTTAAGGCCTCCAACTGAGCTTGGGATATCAATTTCAGGATGGAATTTAGTGATGCATTTTGAGCCTTGAGGTTTGACCCATCCCAATCATTAAGCAAATTCTAAAAATACGAAATTGCAGAGGCTCTTATTTCTGCAACATCTTCCACCAATCTACCATCCACAACTTTAATGCAGGAGATTTTATTCAGCTCCCTCCTTGCCTTTGTAGAATTGTGAAAGAATTTTGAGTTTTGGTCTCCTACTTTTAAGCAGACTTCCTTGGATTTCTATTTCCAAAAGATCTCCTCTTTTGCCAGAATCTCATTTAGATGTTTGGAAAGCTCATGTTCTTTCTTATAACAATCATTGTCCATCCCATTAATCATGATTTCTTCCGCAAGGAGAGAAAGCTCACTTTTCATTTGTAATTTTTTAGCAAAAATGTTCTTGAAGTATTCCCTGTTCCATTGCCTGAGCTGTTGTTTCACATATTTTAGTTTTGTGACCACATTGAACATACAGGATCCCCCCGGGGAGCAATCCTTCCACCACTTTTCCATCTTTTCCATAACTTGAGAGTCCTTAAACCACATCATCTCAAATTTGAAAGGGCAACGCACTGGGCCCTTCTCACCTTCAATCTGGAGCTACACTGGGTAATGATCATAACCAACCCCCAGATTGATTTTGCTTTCAAAGGTAAAGGGGAAGAGCCGCAAATCTCCTTTAAAGAAGAATCTATCCAATTTTTCCTCGATGCTGCCAAACCCTTTCCTTCAGTTTTTCCAAGTGAAACAACCATTTCCTATTGGGATTTCCAATAACGCATTCCTTTCCACAAAACTTCAGAAATCATAATGAGATTGCAACATTTTCCCAGAGCCTCCTTTCTTATCCTCTTGCCGAAGAATGGCATTGAAGTCACCCCCAAGAATGCAAAAATTCTGAGCCAACCCACTAAGGATCCCATCTAATTCTAGCCAACACATGCCTTTTTTGAATACTCAAGGAAGGACCATAAATATTGATCAAACAAAGCTAAAGATTTGAAAACAAGCTCCTTACCCTACAAACCAACCAATGGCGACTTGAGTTTAGGCTCTCCACTAACACAAATTGAGGCTTCCAAATGATTATTAGACCTCCCGAAGCACCCACCGCTTCCACACCAAACCATTTCCACACCTTCAACTTCTTACCAAAATTAACTAGATCTGAACCTCCTAGTTTTGTTTCTTGAAGAAGAAAAATGTCTGCTTCACTTACTACTAAATTATGTCGCCTGATAAGGCTCCATTTATTAGGGGTGTTTAAGCCCCTAACATTCCAAGTTAAGAGCCTCATTGCTGTTCAGGAAGGGCATCACCCTTCCCTACTTTAATCATTTTATTTATCTCGCCTAGCCGCAATAAACGAGTATGAGGAAAACTATATAATGCAATATGGCTCTATAGCCATACAACTACTCTTCCACCTCAAATATACTTGAAACATGATATCCTTGTTGAAATCTATGCAGGCAACTATAATACACAAGATGGCCTAGTCAACGGGTCCGATGGAATATTTAAAGCATATACAACACATAATGACATTGATATTGTTTGGCTCAAATTTTTCGATCCAACAATTGGACAACAACAATGCACAAAACTAGCACAATATTACACTGATCTCATTGATAAGGAATGGGTTCCTATTTTGCGCATTGCTAGAGCCATTCAAAAGATTTCACTGAACAAGAAAATTACAATTAGAAAACAATTCCCAATACAACTAGCATGTGCAAGAACCATTCCCCGATCACAAGGACTAACAATGCAAGCTTTGGATTTTGACCCAACAGGCATAAGACAATATGGCTTAACTTACACATCACTATCACAGAAAAAGACAATAGAATCATTATTTTTGCTAAAACCTTAAACCACAAAAAACTTAAAAGTTAAGGGAAAGATACATGAAGAAATGCATCGCTTGTAGTCAACTGCACAGTGGTAGCTCGATATTTAGGCTACATGTACACATGATGCATTGCAACTGCTTCTATGCACATTAAACAGTCATTCATTAAATCCACATGCACATGACATTGCCAATGACTACAACACAATGCAATTAGACATTTTGTGTTTACAAGAAGTACACATGCATACCTTACAACCTAATATGTTATTGCAATATTTTAATACCTTTGGTATGAATATAATACATGGCATAACAACGTTTACCAAAAAAAATTGTTTGTATCAAAAGAAAAAGAACAAAACTCTACAAATATTGAAGCCATCATAGTCACAATACTACAACACAATGATGAACTTAATATCTGTAATATTTATAATGCAAGGCCTAATACTTCCATTCAAGAAATAATCACAATTCTTCAATTTTTAATTGCATACACAGATACAAAAAACATACTGTACATTGTGGGTGACTTTAATGTCAACATGTGTTTAGAAAACAAAAGCAAAACAACACTTCAAAATTTCATGTAAACTAACAAAATTCATTTTTTGTTAAACAAATTGCATAGTCTACACAAGCCATTGATTGACCATATTTGGTCAAATTCAATCACAAGTGTATTCAATATTTACAGATCAAAGGCATATTGGACTGGTCACTTTCCTATTTTCCTAAAATTCCACCTCACTGGTTGAATCGGTTCAACATTATAGAATACATAAGCATATATCGCTAATAAATTTTCCAATTAATTCTACAATACTAAATCACTAGCTTGTAGGAAAATCATGGATCAAACAAAAAGACCACAACAACAACAAGAAGAAATGGAGGAAGACATAAGCAAATGGTAAAAAACCTATCCTATTTTCCTATGACATGCATTTTTGCATTGTCCAAATATAACATTTACATTTCTATTGTTGTTTGCAGAACAAAAATCAAAAAGACTATATCAATTGAAGAGTTGAATGCAAAAAAAGTTGGTGACACATTCCAAGGTGACGTCCTTGTTGTCTACAAAGCAACATTGGACAAAGTCAATAGAACACGTGAAGTACCGCATACAGATCTCATAGACCTTAAAGTAGAAATGACAATTACACTTAATATCAGTGGATACCTTGTGCAAGAACATGAGCAAAAAATAGTTCCAAGAATGGGAATTTCAATATCAGGCTTCCAAATTGCCACTAGAATAGGTTATGACAGAGGGGACTATGATTGCATACTAATATTGACAGACACAAGCACAGTTGAAAGCATGCCTCATTTTTCTACAGACTACTACTTC
>VDFB02093271.1:0-32843 GCA_007258455.2 Sequoia sempervirens
AGGAAATTGGAATCAAAGAGGTTGTAGGAGTTAAGCATCGAGAGACAATAGGAACTTAAAAATTCCAAGTTCTTGTTGAGTCCTAAGGCCTAATAGGACTAAAGGAGATACAAAGTAGGGGGTAGGAGTGAGAGATAACTTTGAACTGAAACCAAGGTTCCAAGTCTGACTTGGGACCTATGGCTTGATGGATTGAAAAATAAATTTAGGTGGGGACCAAAAGGTGGGAGGAAGTTTGGAACCAGAATGAAGGTTCTAAGATCTAATCTTGACACAATACTTGTGGTCTGATAGGGTCAAAATAAGAATACAAGTGGGGACCGATAGGTGGCAAAAACCTAGAATGTGCAAACTAAGGTTCCAATTTCCATCTCCAACCCTAGACCCATGACCCAATGAAGGAGAAGGGAATGCAAAACCCAAATCCAGGGCTTGAAGAGTTCCAATTTCAAAATATTGGGTTCACCAAAATGAAACGTATAAAAAGGTGATCCTAAGTCCTAAGTGCTTAAAACAATATGATTCAAGGTCTTTCTCTAGGGTTTCATTAAGATGGATATCAACAAGGTGTATAGATTGAATTTCAACCATGAAGGTGAGCCAATCAAACTTGGATATCCATCAATTTGGGGGTGGGAATGGATTGGAATTTATTTTTAATGATTAACCTAATTAGAATATGTGCCCCAATATGAAAAATGCAAGATCCTGACAATGTACAAACTAAAATAATAGTTTGTAGGAAGATTTGGGAAGTACAGAGGACTATGTACCTGCCTAGAAAAATTGGTTTCAATATGCATAGGAGGAATTATATGCCCAAGGGCATATGACTCCTTGTAAGGGTGTCTTGCTCAACATTTGAGGTCCTCTGGTGGCAGATCTAAGACTCTTGCTTCCACTTGCAAAGTTGTTAGAACATTGTTGGATAATTCTGTAGGTGAGCTTTTGTGAGTTGACAAGATGTAGGGCTTCAAATGCAACAATGAACGATTTGTCTTCAATATTTCTTTAATCCTCTTCAAACCTAAGATTTGCACATTCACAAAGGGAAGAGATGTTTCATTTAGGGGCTTACCTTAGTCAAACCACGTGTAAGTGTTTCCACTTCCACAATGGCAATATCAATGATAAAATGATAATGGATAGGAAAGGAATGATGAAATCACAAAGTGTTGCAACTCACCACCCTTTAGTGGCTTCCTTGAAGGACTAAAGTCATACACATCACCTCAAGGTCTTGGATCTTGCTTGCTTTAATGCTTGAATGTTTGAATGCTTTGGAGGCCTACAAAAGTGTTAGCCTACACCAAACAATGATAATAAAACAAGATGAACTCACATACACTTTGACATGATGCTTGGATCTTGAATTGTTGTAATAAATCACTAAAATGCTATTGTTGAATTGCTCTTAATAATAATAATTGCTCATAAAATATCCTTCAAGTACTTCTTTCCAGTTTCAAATTGTAAAAAAACTAGGTATTTTATAGGCATTTATCGAATTTCCCAAAAATTAGATCTCGATAGCTGACCTTTGCAAGTTGGATTTTGAATGTTAAAATGGACACTCTAACATGTCCAAAATTGGTCCTCGATAGAATAAGGGGACCTATATGACCTAGGGCGAATGGGTCCTAGCCCTATTCTCCAGACATTAAGTGTCAGGGGTAGAATATTAATTGGATTCATTTGCTCAATGCTCACAATTTCTCAGAAAATGGTACAAATGAGCTATAAAATACACAATTTTAGGAAATTAGGGACCCAATTAGGCTCAATAATTTAGGGGGGCCAAAATATAGTGTGAAATTGTCAAGGGTGACAATTTATGACACTACAAAAAAATTTCAAATGCACTTGAATCCAATGCAACACTTGATATTTCAAAGGAAAATTGATAAGTGTACATTCATGCATGTTTTATAATCGGGAATGATCGTTGATATTAGATTTATAATTTTTACAAGGAGAAGAAAAAACTTCACTATCTAGGCTATAAGAAACCATAAAGTGAACAACAATTAACTATTCTCCAACTACATACCCCACAATTATCAACAATCTCTAGTCCTACTCTAATTTCCTAGTGGTACTCTTAGATCACTTAGTTAATTTTAGAAAAAAATTAATAGTGAGCTCTTTTTGAGATCTTTAGATAATTTTGTATTTATTTCAAAATAAATAATTATAGGCTATTTATAGAACATAACACTCAAAAAATCATTTGCAAATGGTCAACAATTCAAAATGAATCAGCAAGAATCAATGGAAGTAGATGAAACTTGTTAGATGGGTGATGTTAGCAATTATAGTCAGCACATGGAATATTTTATTTTCAAATTTGGACTTTTTCTTGACCTGGTAAATTAGTAGGAATATTCTATTAATAGATTCAGATATTTACTTTAGTTTTCTTCAAAGATGAATCTATAGTATAAGTCTCCATTTAGTTACAAATTTAATACTTGCACAAGAAATAATATTTTTTTTATTATCAAATATCACTATCTTTACATAATAAACTCAACTATTCACTCAATTATAGTGAAAAAATAATAGCTCATCTTTATCGAGCTTTACGCTTTAAAATTTGCTACATAAATCAATGACATCTCAAAATTTTAACATCATTACACATAATGCGTAATAATTTAATTTGATGTTAACTTATACTTTTTGCACTAGAATTTCCATACATCAAAATTTGGCAAACCTTTTATATTACCAGTTGCTTTACTCTCAAGTGGAACATTTTCTACCAAACACCTATGCTTGGCATTCATCATATGACTACATGCTTTAAAATTTTGTCTAGATTGCTTCCCATAAACACAATGCTTGTAAAAAATCAAATTCAAAGATTTTAGATTTGAAAGTAATATATTGTTTAATGTTACCTTCAACCCTTTCTTGCTCATATGACCCATTCGTTGATGCCATAACCGATTAGATTCATTTGTTTCCTTAGATACCACTACTACTTGTTTTATCACAGTACTCCCTTCTAGCTTGTAAGGGTTTCTAATATTTGTATCCTTCATGACCACCGAAATTCCCTTAGACACTTTTAGTGATCTACCTTAACTTGTAAATTTATAGCCTCTAGAATCCAAAACTCCCAAGGAAATTAAATTATTTTTGTGTTCTAGTACATGTCTTACCTTTATTAATATCCTCACAATACCATCAAGCATTTTAATGTTAATATCCTCTCAATACCATCAATAGCTTGGTAAGAACATAGGTAAACTCCCAAGCTATTGATGGCAGTTTTATTCTTAGGTAAACAAATGGTCATAAGAATAAAACCGCCATCAATAGTCACAATATCATCATCTTTTTTAATCTTTTTGGAGTCATCAACTAGATTTAATCTTAATGCTCCCAATCTCAACTTGTCTCAACTAGATTTGATTCCTTTTTGCAGTAATCATTGTCTTCTTTTCTCTTACAACAATCTTTCTTGAGATTCCCTGATTTATTGTAGTACCAACATTTTCCCTTGCCCTTTTTGTCTTTTGACTTAGTTCTAGGTGCACCTCTCGAATCTTCCCATTTTTTTATGGATCAACCCCTAACCACCATTGCTTCTTATGTGGATGTTTCTATTTTATATTTCCTCTGCAACTCTTCTGACAACAAAGATCCCATAACAAAGTCAAATTCAAGGGTCTCAATTATTCTAAAGCTAATGTAAGTGAATAAGTGATTCCGAGATTCAAGAAATAAACACAATAACATAACTTCCTTGTCTTCATCTTCAAATTTTACACCCATACTAGCTAATTGACATATATGAGAATTGAAAATACTTAAAGATCAAAAAATATATACCTTCTTTCATTCAAAAACTATACAATTGCCTCTTCAAGTAAATCCAATTTGTAAGGGATTTTGTCATATAAAGACTCTCCATTATACTCCATGTAAACCTGTTGTTTTTTCCTCTCCAACAATATTGAAAAACAAATCATTTTCTAAACACAACCAAATTGTGCTAGGAGCTCTTGTATCTAGATCCTTCCAATCCTCATTAGTCATATTTGCAAATTTATTTGACTTTCCTACCAATGCTTTGTGTAATACTTGTTGCACTAACAAATCACACATCTTGAGCTTCCATAGCTCAAAATTATTCTTCCCATTGAATTTCTCCACCTCAAACCTTGCATTCAAAATCTTCACCATTTGATGCTACAAAAAAAACACTAAATCCTAACACATACATTGCAAAAATAATTGCTTTGATACCACTTTTTGTGGAAACATAAACCTACAAATTTAAATAATATTGCAACACAATTTAGTTGTAAATAAATAACAAAGAAAATGAAATGGAATAACAAAATAATAAACAAGGCAGATTTATGTAGTAAAACCTTGATGATATGTCAAAGAAACATCCATGGGGCAAAGTATCCATATTCTTATTGTTCAGAGAAACTAATTACAATCTTCACACAACTATTGATATTCAATTACAATTCATTACAATGATTTTGTCTTCAAGGAAACAAGATATATATATATATATATATATATATATATATATATATATATATATATATATATATATATATATATATATCTTCAAGATAACAACCTCTGTCAAACTTAGAAAAACTAGCTTTGTTTTATTGCGTTAATTATTATTTTTGTTTTTATTGTTTTTGTGTTTTTTTTGTCCTTTTTCATAGGATTTTGTTTTATTTCCTTGAGTGTTGTCATTATCCAACATGATGCTTGCATGTTGGTACATTCCAAAGAAAATTGACTCGCCATGTTTGTGTTTCTTCATTTTATTTTTGGTAGAAGAGTAACTTTTCAAAACCCTTGAATGTCTCTGAAATGAAACCCATGTGTACTTCTCCTCATGTTTTATATGTTAAAGAGATTTGTTGAAATTTTAAGTGGTTTCCATAATCCCGTCGAGTTCCAACAAGGTTATGAGAACCTTGTGAAGTTTTGATAGATGTTTTCTAACCTCTTCAAAATTTTGAAAATAATTTATTTTTGAAACCCAAAATTGATCTTTTTGGAGGATCCTTCAACATTTAAAGCTCCACAATTCTAATTCAACTTGAAAACTCAATAGTAGTTATCCCCACAAAAATTTAAATTTTTGTAACTTTCAATTGGAGGCTTATTTTTGCATGAAAATTAACTAGATGATGTGTAACAATCTTGTAGAATGATCCATCATTTATTTTTTCTTTAGATATCTAATACAAATTTTGACTATTTTCATAAACTGCTTGTTGAGAATTTAAAATTTTGAAGTATCCCAATCCAAGAAGTGTTTCAACTTGAAAATTTTCTTCAATATATTTGATGGTGCCAAGAATACCCCTGTAAAATCGTTTTATTCCATATTACACAGTTTGTGAGATTTAATTGTTTTCTTTTTCAACAAGATTAAAATGAGAGTAGCAACACTGATATTGTGTGTGAACATAGGTAAACAAATGTTTTCAATTGGGATAATAGTTTAACTCTTGGGATAGTTGAATATGGTCATGATTGGACTATCATGACGAGTTTTGATACACGATGATAATTTTGACAAAGTTTAAATTTGGGCTAGTTCAAATATGACGCTAACAAATTCCATAAAAACTAAAACTAGGCTAGAATTAGTTGTTTAATGATTAAAACTTTTAGTTGTGTGATTGAGTTAATACATTCCTAGATTGATGCCTATTAATGGTTTATAGAGTCAAATTGATAAGAAGAAATTATAATGAAGACAAAGTGTAGAATAGTTGACAAAGGCATAAATGAATCATGATTAGAGCATGATAAAATAATACATACTTAGTTATCCACTACTGAATTTCACAAATCCATGTGTAAATACAAATGACTATACAAATACTATAATATTTTTACAATTTTGCCACATCTATCAAATTAAATTTACACTCATAGCAACAAATTTGCTAAGAGGAAACCTTTTAACATTCAAAATATTCCTTGAAAATGTGTGTATAGTAATGGATACATGAAATCCATGAAACCATGCAATACTCTCTTTTAAAATTTCAACAAAATCCACTGCCTTCTTGCAACTAAATTTTAATGATTGAAACCTTGAAAATATTTGACACCTATTATGTCTATTTAGAATATTCATTGACCAACCCTTCAAAATTAAAATAAAACATCCCCTTAACCATGTTGGATGCCAAAACTCCAACTGCAACATTGTAGCATTTTATTAAAAATCAATGGTGTGGATGCATTATATCTCAAGATGGATGCCCAAATAAAGTACAATTATGCAGGGATATAAAGTAATTGGGAGGAGTCATAGAGAGAAGACAAAGTTAATGTACGTAATTGGGAGATCTCCTCCATATCAATGATGGGTGGGTAGGTGAATGAATGTAATTCCATTGCATTTGACAGTCAAAACCATTTGAAATAATATAAAATTTCGCATTACATCACAATCGAGCTACTTTTCGTGTTACATTGAAGCATCCTTAAATCTGGCTTAGAAGGGTGATCAAGAACCATGGTAAATCATTAAAATATACATATCAGTGAAACTTGTCATTGATAGAACCCCCACTAGGAACCTTCGGTAGTTATGAAACCATCTCAAAATTCCACAATCATTTTTCCTTTTCATCACTTGTTAGAACTATATCAAGAAATTGAAACCTTGATGAAAGTTCCTTGTTCCAGATGCCTTAGAAAGATCTACATTTTTATTTTATTCCTTTTGTATTTACGTTGGTCACATCACCAACACTTGGAATAACTTCCCAAATGTCAGAGATTGGCTACCCACCAAGAACTCTTTGATTGTTTTAATATTTAGGGATTTGTTGGGAAATTAAGCATTATCAAGAACCCCATTGAGAGTTAAAAACCTATAAGGAACTAAATGTAGTTCCAAAAATTAAAAAATACTCAATGCTTGTTGGGAACAAAAGTAGTTTTGGAACCACCACAATGTTTTGACAACATAACCAAATGCATGAAATAGTTAACTAATAATGCATGAGAGAGTTAGGGGGGAGTTGAATATTAAAAATGAAATAGTTATTTGAGTGCATGGGTGAGTGAAGTGGATTGATTGATAAGTGGGATTGAGAGTGTGACTAAGCAAACTAAATAAACTAGGTAGTTAACTAGGTGAAGTGGATTTTGGTGATTTTATTATTGAATAAATGAATTATAGGTGCATATTAGGTGGAAAGTAATATTTATTTATTTTTTGGATCAATAAATGTGGCACTATGGGGCCACACCCAATTATATTGAAATGATGAAAATTTATAGGTATCCCCCCAAAAAAGGTATGGAAGCTTCTTAATTAGCAAACAACTTCCTTTGTATAATTGCATACAAACCCTTTATATAGAGGCTCATATTACAACATGGGAAATGTAGAAAAAAATGTCTTTGAATGGAGAAGGCTTTGTGAATACTATCTAATATTATTCTGCCATTATGAGGGTTGTTTATTAAAATGATCCTAAATACAAAAAATATTTATTAATTATTAATGGATAATATGTGAAAAATAAGTGGATAATAAATGGGTAATTAGTGGACATTTTGTTAACTCAGTTTAATTAAATAATAATATTATTTAATTATTTACATGATCATAGACTAGGGTAATACATGATAAATGGATAATAAAACACTAATGTATGCTAATGATAAGTGATGAAATAATGATATCAAAGGTGACATTATTTTAGTGTCTACACACAACAATTAAAAGCCTTGCCACTACATCCTCCAAGAGCACCACCTTAAGACTTCTTGATATCTCCTCTATAGCTTATTAAGACAAGCCTTCCTTTGTTTCACCACATGCAATTGGTTGGGAATATAATCAAAGAGTACCACAAAATGATGGCACATCTCCTTAATGTTATCATGAATCAAATACAATCCAACTATCAAAGATAACATAGAAGCCTTGCTTAAAGTCTTGGTTGCATCAAATACATTCTTTTTTTCCTTCAAATGTCTTGGGTCAAGTAGTAAGTTTGACATAGATTCCCTAATATCATTTCTCAAAGTACCATCAATGTCCTTTGGAAGATCCTATAATCACACCAACCATGGTCTAAGAACTAGATTCCTTACCTCCCATTTGGTAAATGTCATTAATTCAACCACCAACTCTTCGATAGAGACCCACCACTTTAGAATTTTCTTATCTATCCTCTCATGCTACCCTTCTCTTTCTTACTCAAATCACCTCATTATCTACCACACCTCACACCACCTTTGGAAGCTATATGTCTACAAGAGAAAACCAATCTCATAACCATCTCAAAACAAAATATCCCTTGAGTAAACTTAATCTTCCATGACATTGCTAGCAAGTGGAATAATTTTTTTCATAAAATAAGTGTAGGCTCATCTTTTCATCACCCTTAACAATTAATCAATCATCGTTCCATGATAATTGTGCCCCATTGTCAAGGTATATGTAATATTCTTGATTAGTGTTGTTTGATATTTGTCTCCATAAGATACCAATGAATACATCATATTTCAAATCAAGTATATCCTAATAGATATAAATCTTAACAAAATATTTAATTTTTTTTTATAAACCCTCACAAATGAACAACAATTTTCAATAACTATTTATTCCCCTTATTACAATGAAATATCACACTTACAATTAATTCAATTGTAAAAACAACAACATTGATATTATTATAAAAAAAAGTATTACAGATTCATAGCAAGAGGTGCTACAAAATCAACCAATGCATTACAATCCATAGGCTCTAAGATAGAGCTGCCCAATTCAAATAAATAGGCACTAATAAGAGCCACTCAAACAAAAAACAATGAAGCTAAAATATAATCCTTGAGTGGAATTACTTAATGTTGGATAGGGGTTTTCATCCACTAGCTAACTTTGGGGATTAGGGGACTTTCATCCTCTAATCTCCAATGATAATAACTAGGATGCCCAATTTGTTTGAGGAATAATATCATAAACATTGGATGATATCACTAATCTTTGACTTAGGTTTAAATAGGCCATTAAGCACTCACTTTCCCTCTAAAATACATATTCAAAATTTCATTTATCTATTCAATGATCCATACAAACACATCCTTGGATGAAAAATTAAAGGAATAAAGCTTTATTACATAATACCTAAAGGGCCCTATTATCAGGGCACACTTATAATAGGACACACCAAATTATTGTAAAGTCATTTCCCTAATTTATTTTTCTAGGCCTATGAGAAATGAAAAATAGCCTTAAGGAACATCTAATAATATTATCTAGAAAAAGGGGACATGCCATTATATACCTTAAATATCCTTCCTAAGAAAATATATAGCCTCTTTGATTCATTATTTCATCTATTCTTTTTTAGTTGATCTTTTCCTCCTATATAATCCAACGCATTCATTCACAACCCAATCAACCACCACATTCCCACTTGTTTTAACATGAAAAATTGATATCATGCTAAACTTACTAGTCTATTTTTTGGCTTCCATTAATATAGTGCTCAACAACCAATTATTACATTTCCCTCTTTTCATGTAGTTTATAATTACTTTCAAGTCATATTTTACCTAAAGTGTGTCCCATCCATCTTAACAACCTCTGTTGAACACCTCACAAAATTGTCTGAGTTTCTACCTTATTATTGTTATTTGCCCTAAAATCTTATGAACACATCTTCAACACTTGGTCTCTAACATATATTTGAAAACACACCCTCCTTCTACACCCCTCAATTCCCTTGTATAAGAGCGAATTTTCACCCAGGTGCAATTCCCCTTTTTTCCTTATTACACTTTAGAATACCTAAGTCAGAGGCTTAATTCACTTAAGCCCGCTGATGGCAGTCCACTTGGCGCCTGTTTTGTGTGTCGGTGGAGGCTTTTTTGTTAGGGACGCCCGCGTGGCGCACAAACGTCCATGCGGTGCACAAACGTCCGCGTGGCGTGCTTATGTCCCTGGTAGATTCCTGCGGTTGAGCCAGTAGAGGCATTACTCTTCCCATTGGCAGCAAAGTTGTAACGCCTCCTTTGGCAAACCGACCCAAATATGGTCGTTTCTTTCCTCATTCCTTCATAATCAAGTCTTTGAACTTGCATTAGGAGGTTGGATGAAGGTTGGAAGAACTCTACATCACTTGAAGCTCATTCTAGCACTCACATTCTAGCTTTCCAAGCATTCCATAGCAACAATATCACACTCCTTCACATCAGTAGAGCAAGTTTGGGACCACACCATTGCAGCAGAGGCTTGAGTTCCTCTCATTTTCTCCCCTAAAAAGCCTTGAGTGCTCTTGGTGGAGGTGGTAAGCTTCCCTCTCCTCTCCTCTATCATTTGGTTGAGTAGCATAGTACTATTTTTGTAGTGCTTGTGTTTTATCACTTCTTTATCTCCTTTCCATTGGTTGTCCCTGGAGGTGGGAACACCTAAACGGGGGTTTGACTAAGGCAAGCCCCTATACAACCACCCCCCAATATTCTCTCTCTTGTCGTGTGTAGGTGTGTGAGCTCTTGGAGGATCAACTAGCGAACAAGTTCATTGGTGAGATTCTCCTCATCTTTATCACTTTTTCTTATTTGCTTTATAACATTATAGATTACTTAATCTATTTAGTTACATCATTTTGGCTCTTTAGTTAAATAGCTAGGATGATAAGTCGGTTTAATGTGTTTAACCTCGTCTTGATTGTTGTTTGACCGTACAGACCACAACGCGTTTCTAAGATGCCAGTGCGTTGCGCTGTCGTCTGAAGTCTGCACTGACATCCTCGGGCAGAGAGCTCCCTGAGGTGCAGAGTTGGACCTAAAGACCAACTCACCTAGCCCCACCTTGAAACCTCGTGATTTCGTGAGTGATTGTAGACTCTTAAAACTTCATCATTCTCATGTCTCTAAACCTACACTTAGCCGAGGTAAGTTAGGAATCCGCTGCCTCGGACCCTCTCCTCAGGACTCCAGGGTCTTGTACGCGGTGGTCCCTCTCTCTTACATTTTTGGTGAAACTAATGTGAACTAATGTTTGTTCATTCGTTGGTGTTAAAACTCCCCTTGGATATTTTGTGGTTATTGTGACCTTGCATGTTGTAAAGGTTTATGAGCATCACAACCCAGTGCACAAATTCTAGGCATATCATGAGGAGAAGTATACGCATTAATCTCTCGATTGATAGAACTAAGGTCTCACTTGGTATCTCTATAGGCCTTTTCTCTGGTCCTGCCGTTAGTTTGGCTGCGCAGGAATAGTTATCGAGGAATGAGATGGGGTTCCCTGACGAGACCGATCATATTTCCACTCCTCCTGTGTCTCCCACACCATCTTCGGTGGATGAGCATGAGGCTATTCAGATTCCCGTTGATTATGTGTCTACCCTCACTAAAGGATTGTGCGACCTTGAACACCATTTCGAAAGAAATTTGAAGATGGCTAGGGCCACTTGAGTTGTTAGCGAATTAAAAAATATGAAGGGAAAACATTGAACGAGCATCAAAATTCTAAGTAGTCTCTTTGTTATCGCCGAAGCATGCGCTCCTTCGGGCAACTCTGAGTCTGCACAAGGAGTCACCTTCAGAGAGCCCGAGAGACAATTAGGAGTATCAATGCCTCCTACTTCAGTTTACATGACCAATGTTGTCCCTTCCATCCCTATCAACCAAAAATTGTGAAAGTGAATAAGGTCCCATTGGGCTTTAGCTTTACCCCTTCTATCACCTCCAGGGGTGGAGGTTTTGGTAGATTAGGTGGTGGAGGCTTTGGTAGTGGAGGTGGTGCTGGTGGAAGCGGTTCTGGTGGAGGTCATGGCGGTGGTTCCAGCAGAGGCCCTACCGGCGGCAGTGGCTCTGATAGCGGCTTTGGTGGAAGTCACACCGGTGGTGGTTCTGGAAGTGGACCTAGCGGTGGTTCTGAAGGAGGAGGATCCTCTGGCCCTCTATCTTCTAACAACCCTATTCTGAATACTCTACTTCAGAATATGGGTAAGATGTAGAGTCATTTAGCGAACCTCTCCCAGGCCTCGACCCAACCCATTTTCCAACCCTTTTTCCGACATAGTCCTTTGTCGGTCACTATCTTAAACACTCCCTTCCCTCAGGGAATGGAGATTCCAAATTTTGAGAAGTTTGGTGGCAAGGGGGATTTGTAGACACACATGTCTACCTTTAATGCTCTTTGCACCGAATTCTTCCATCATGATGCTTTGATGGCTAAATTATTTCCTCAATCTCTCAAGGGCACAACACTTGAGTGGTAATCGTCTTTGCCCGATAATTTATTTTCTCTCATTCGGATCAACTTGTTAACAAATTCCCTAGGCAAATTGCAAGCAAACATCAGCCGGAGATGACCTTCTGATCTCTCTCGTCCGATGTAAGCAAGGAGACAATGAGAAGATCATTGACTTCCATAGTAAGCAAGCATCGGGCGCTTCTTTCACGAATTTCAGATAGTCAGCCCGACTTAATGTGTAGAAGGTATTCATGTGCAACTTACAAAGGCCTTGGCAAGAGAAGTTTGCCTTGATGAAATATCCTTCTTTGTACATTTGTGTGCAAAATTTTATGATATACTCAACAAACAAATTGCTCGGGCTTTGGGGATATTCCTCACGCCTCAAGTATGAAGGGAAATCACTATATCAATCTTTAAAAGGAAAAGCCATTGTGAATGTAGTAGCCGCCCTAATGACAACGGCCTTAGATGCAATTGAAAGTTCACAAATTTATCAGAATCTTATACCTCCATCTTACAAAAGTTGTTGAGAGATAAGATAATAACTTTGTCGGCCCCTAATCCCGTTAAGGAACCTTACCCTAACTAGTATGATGGGAGCATGTATTGTCAGTACCATCGTGTTAATAGACATGATACCAAACATTGTATGTGGTTGCGACATGAAATACAGGACCACATCGAGGACAGTAGCATTCGTCTCGATGGGAATTAATAGAACACGAACAGATCAATGGTGAAAGAAAATAGTGAATTGCAGATATACACGAACCCGTTTCCATCACATTTTGCTAACATGATTATTGATCCCACCGATTCTACTTCTCAACCTGGGGCCTATGTAAATATGGTCATGGTAACTTTCCTTGTTTCACTCACACCCGGTTCACCAGATGTTACATTTACAACACAATATTTACCCTTGAATGACAAGCCCTTACCTCTTTACATTCTCGCTCATATTAATGGTAACATTGTGACAAGAGTCTTGATAGACATCGTGAGCCGTGTGAATGTTGTTACTGAGGGAACATTGGTATTGAACTCACTACAAAAAGAAAAATATGGAGAAACAAGATCTACCATCCGTACCCATGATGGTATGAATCTCAAACCTTATGGCTCGACTACTTTGTCCACCTTTGGTTGGACTCCAGGGACTGCCGACATGGTCTTCGACGGTTCCGCAGTCAAACTTGTTCCTGAGGAAGCTAGGTATCGGGTTGATTCCATGAATGGGATCGCTTCCGTTATCCATAAATGCTTAAAGTTTTCCCACGAGGGTGTCGTGCACATAGTGCATGATACCGGATATCAGCCTTTGGTATCTTGTGGTGGGTATTCATTGAATCACTTTTGGCCCCCTCTGGTCGGTCTGCTTCCTTCGAGAATGGACCTACTTTACAGGAACTATGTGAAGTATAAAACTAGAGGCAAAGGGGAGCCGAAGCTGACCCTCTCTGTGACAAATCAACCAGTTACCTCCTCTTCCCATGAAGAGAAGAAGAAGCTTGTGCTTATGACTACTCCTTCTCCAAGAGAGAAAGAGAAGTCCACGCCAGGCCCTTCTCCTTCCCGCAAAGGTAAAGAGAAGGTTATACTATCCACTCCCTCTTCCTCGAAGAAGGAGGAGAAGTCCGTAGTAGCTCCCTCTTCTTCCTGTAAAGGTAAAGGGAAGATGACCCTTCCATGGATTGCCTCGTCCTCTCCCCCTTCCTAGGAAGAGTACTGGATGAGCAAGCCCGGTGGCTATCCGTTAAATCTGATGATTCCTCCTCGCATAGACCCAAGATTAGAATCGCGGGACCTTTCCTAATGAATTTCCGTAACTATGGTACTACTTTTACGCATACAAAAGAAAGGTTCTCATGCATAATTTGATCTCATGGGCCTCATCGCTTCCTCGTTTCCTACAAGGTGAGCAAGTAAAGAGGCCTCGGCGATGAGGCTCTCAGCTCACTCCTCCCATCACTCCTGTGTTCGCTTCCCCGCCTCGCGATAGAACCTGCTCCCACCCCAAACGACTATAGTGGACGCCCCTATGGTTGAGCAGAAATTTCGCCTTCAAGTAGCTAAGCAATTCTAACTTCGAGAGTCAGGAACTCAGCTTTGCGCTGAACACAAGTGCTACTGGAGGGATCTCGCCAAGGCCGCCGCAATAGAAGGAAGAAGAAATGACCAACCCTTCTCTAGGGCCCTCTACAGCATCATCTTCCTCTACTCCTATTGTTTCCCTTCTGTCTAATCCATTCTTGGATCCTGTTGCAAGCACAAAAGCACCTAACCCTAATTGGGTACAAGTGTTTATCACTCCAACTAAGCCACCTTTGCTTATATCCATTCTGGATATTTAGCCCTTCCCAAAACCCATGGATATGGTTAACACTTTCTGGTCGTATCCACCGCAGTTTATTCCCTCTTCTCCTCCTTTGCACCTCTAGCTTTGTCTATGGGGAGTTCATCCCCTCCTACGAAGAAGAAGGCAGGGGCTAGTCCTTCTCGTGATAAGGGACATAGGAAGATCCCACCTTCGCAAGGTAGCCCTATGATGACCTATTCTATCCTTGTGATAGAGCTAGTTCTGACCTCTCCAAAGTTTGTCACCACTCTTGAATCATTCAGCGAGCCTAGGGGTGGATCTAAGGCACAACCTGTCCCATCCACTAAAGTAAGACATAGTAGTCCCATGGGGTATGTTCAACTTTTATGGATGAGGCTGTCCCACCTTTGTCGGTGATCTTCGCTAAATCATCGACGTTGACTCCACAAGAGCTCGGGATGGAGAGGACCTTGAGGGCCCCTCTCAGCCCTTATTATGGGAGGTGGTTAGATGCCCCTCCTCTTAACATTCCACCTTTGCAAGCTCATCCTCTTCCTTACAAATATTTGGATTGGGAAGTAGATGACCTCTTGGCCGAGCAGTGTTAGGAGGAGGCCCCCTTTTCTTAATCTTGTGTGTGTGTGCATGTCTTGTGATGTGTTCCCATGTACCTATGCTATTTGTGCCTAGATGACCCTCATTACCCTTGTTGGTGCTTGGATACAGGCATGGTTTTTCATGTCGTAAACCTTCATCTATTTGTACCTTCATTCTTCCATGTTTGTGTTTGATTTTCAGTAAAATTGGGATGATGCAAAGTGTCTGTAAGCATTTAGGCTTCCCTTCCATGTTGACCTAATTCTTTATTTTAGTTTGCTTCCTCGCATTCTTCCTTTGATTGGCTAGGGGATTGATGATCTTTTTCTTGC
Source organism: Sequoia sempervirens (assembly GCA_007258455.2). Lineage (NCBI taxonomy): Eukaryota > Viridiplantae > Streptophyta > Pinopsida > Cupressales > Cupressaceae > Sequoia > Sequoia sempervirens. The sequence goes on from VDFB02093271.1 coordinate 15,488, forward strand.
ATTGTGGTTAACAATTTACTATTATATGAGCTCAAATTGCATTTGACTTCGCTTAAACCAGATCCCCCGTGTCTCTTTGTGTTTCGCTTTTTCATCTTTCTCTCTTCTTTGCTTGAGTTGTCCCTCCCGGTGGTGTGATAATCTTTAACACTTCAAATTTTATAAAATGAATTTTCCACCAACGAATCTTTTCTTGGAAGTCTTCACAACACCTTTTCCTTGGAAGCACATTCTCGACTTGGAACCCTAACGAAATTTGTTTCCTTCATCATAGGTTCATAAAGAAAGGACTTGAAGACCTTCCTCCGAAGTGGGAACTATTTTGACTTCCCCTTGTGTGGGGGCATGACCTTCCTTTTGAATTCCTTGATGAAGTGAACTTCTTTCGAAAGGATCCCTTGATGACAAATCGCTCTAAGGTGGTGACTTTGAATTCATGGTCCCTTGAGTGGACCCCTTTCCTTTTGAAGGGTTCACAAGGGACCCCTTTGAAATTATTTTGGTCTGCATGACCGGCCGCTTTAGACATGTTCTGTCTACAGGTAGACATGTCGCCACTTTTAGATGTGTTCTATCTGCAGGTAGACGCGATTGACACTTTTAGGATATGTTCTATCCGCGGTAGACGGTCAAATCGCTTTTTAGATGTGTTCTATCTATGGGTAGATGCATCAACACTTTAGAAATGTCCTATCTATGGGTAGACATGTCACCGCTTCTAGATGTGTTCTATCTGTAGGTAGACACATCGACACTTTAGACATGCTCTGACCAGGTGGATTTGCCGCCGCTATGACATGTTCTATATGCGTGTAGACATGTCACGCTTCCTAACTCGTGTGTGATCCGCTCTCCATGCGAGAGATCTTGGGGGTTGCCTCCTTGTAGGTCTATGGGCCTATAAGGTTCTTTGTTGTTCCAACTTCATGGTTCTGAGTAGCTATGGAGTCCTTTGTTTTCCCTACATCTTTAGGTTTGCCAGATCATGGTCTACTTTCTTGCTAGTTCAAACATACTTTCTAACCCTACTCTCTTCTTGGATTCACTTTAATGAAAGCACTCATCAGTACTTGTGCTCACTAAAGTGGGGGCAAAATGTCTAAGAGCGAATTTGCACCCTAGGTGAAATTCCCCTTTTTGCCTTATTACACTTTAGAAAACCTAAGTCAGAGGCTTAATTCACTTAAGCCTGCTGATGGCAGTCCACTTAACACTCGTTTTGTGTGTCAGTGGAGGTGTTTCTATTGGGGACGCCCGCACGACACACAGACGTCCGCGCGGTGCGCTTATGTCCCTGGCAGATTCCTGTGGCTGAGCTAGTAGAGGCGTTACTCTTCCCATTGACAGCGAAGTTGTAATGCCTCCTTTGGTCACCCGACCTGAATATGGCTGTTTATTTCCTCATTCCTTCATAATCAAGTCTTTGAGCTTGCATTAGGAGGTTGGATGAAGGTTGGAAGAACTCTACATCACTTGAAGCTCATTCTGGCACTCACATTCTAGCTTTCCAAGCATTCCATAACAACAATATCACACTCCATCATGTCACTAGAGCAAGTTTGAGACCACACCATTGTAGAAGAGGCTTGAGTTCCTCTCATTTTCTCCCCCAAGTAGCCTTGAGTGCTCTTGTTGGAGGTGGTAAGCTTCCCTCTCCTCTCCTCTATCATTTGGTTGAGTAGCATAGTACTATTTTTGTAGTGCTTGTGTCTCCTTTCCATTAGTTGTCCATGGAGGTGGGAACACCTAAACAGGGTCCTAATTGAGGTAGGCCCTTATACAACCACCCCCCAACATTCTCTCTCTTATCATGTGTAGGTGTGTGAGCTCTTGGAGGATCAGCTAGCAAATGAGTTCATTGGTGAGATTCTCTTCATCTTTATCACTTTTTCTTATTTGCTTTATAACATTAGAGATTACTTAATCTATTTAGTTACATCATTTTGGCTCTTTAGTTAAATAGCTAGGCTGATAAGTCAGTTTAGTGTGTTTAACCTCGTCTCAGCTGTTGTCTGACTGTATGGACCACAACGCGTTTTTGAGACGCCAGCGTGCCACATTGACATCCTCGGGCAGAGAGCTCCTTGAGGCACAGAGTTGGACCTAAAGACCAACTTGCCTAGCCCCACCTTGAAACTTGGGATTGCAGAGTGATCGTAGGACTCTAAAATCCTCATCATTCTCATACCCTAAACATACACTTAGCTGAGGTAAGTTAGGGCAGCCTCTTGCGTATCGACCCTCCGTGACCTGGGGTCTTGCATACGGTGGTCCCCCTCTCTTACATCCCTTTAACAACACTATTAAAATCCAATTTCACCCACCCAAGGGAAGGAAAATCCCATTTTCCCATGGTCTTCTTCATCCCCATTCCTCCTAGCCATATCTAACCAATAAAAATTAGGCCACTTGTCATACCACTCCTTCTCTTCCTCCCTCATTCCCTAGTCATCCATTCAATAGTAATCACTAAGATCCTTTAGCGAAGCTTCCACATTATCCTAGACTCTTAGTTAAGTACTCCTCTTGGAAAATCTCCTATTGCATTATAACCATAAATTATAATTGTTTAGGGTCGGAGTACAATCCTAAATAAACTTAAACTCTTCTTGCATATTTTCAAATTCCACCCTCTCAATAGATCCAAGAAAATCTTAGGTAAGACTTGAATCAAGGTGCCACCTACTCATGAACTAAGACTATATTTGGGAAGAGAAATCATAGTACACAAAAATGGTCATTGAATTCCTCCTAATACTTACAAAGGATACACCTAGAAAGCCCACATTTCCCTAGTTTTTGCAATCTATCCCAAGCGATAGATCTACCCCAAGTAGCAATCCAAAGGAAATAATTGGCCTTGGGGAGCCCATAATCCTCCCATATCTTCCCCATAAGAAAGTTTGATAATGGATTACTCCTACAAGAAATGAAAATGCATTTTGAATCCACAGAGATACTACCATTACTATTGCCACTCCAGACCAAAAAATCTTATTTTTTAATCAAGGGAGTAGGCCATTTTGACAATTTATGGTTGATCGTGGAGCAAACCTACTTATTTCCACTACCTAACAAAGTGAGCTTAATCCAATAATTGCCTCCTTTAAAAAGTCAATAATCTTTGACTATATTTCTAATATTTCTCTCAAAGGAGACCAATGGTCTCATGCCATATTTATCTCCCAAGGTATATTTCTCAATCCACTTCTCCTTCCAAAATTAAATCTTTTCACCCTATCCCAACCACCATTTGATATTGGTCATGATGGAACTAAGGCAATCCTATCATTGAAGAGGGTTTTCAAAATATTAGATAGATATATTTTATGTAGAACCTTACTGCAAAGCCTTCCTCTTTCTTCATATATCCTCCAAGCCAGATTCATGCCTAAAGCCTTAATCATCCTTTCACAATTAATAATTCCTAGTCTGCCTTCTTTTTTGTTTGCATATAATCTCCCATTTTTCCAAACTAAATTTCTTGGCCACCTTTACCCCAATCCACAAAAAAACCATTGAGTATCCTCTATCACCTTTGCCAACTTGTCAGTATCTTGAAAATAGACATAACAAAAATCTAACAACAACCAAAGAAGCCTTAATCAATGTTATCCTCTTGGTGAGGGACAACCACTTCCCTTTCTAGGAGGAAAGTTTACTCTAGATTTTTTCCACCACTAATCTCCATTTCACCTCCAAAGTTATTTTCTCTATCTAGGGAATCCCTAAATATTTACTTAATAACTTCTCAAATGTAAACCCCATAATTCTTTGCAACTCTAAGCTTTCCAAACATTGTTCAGACAAAAAAAATTGCAATATAATTGAATTCACTTTTTGACCAATATCATTCCCATATTTATCCAAAATTCTCTTAATGATCCTCACCTCCTTGATTGTGGCCTCATCAAATAAAAAATCTCATCCATAAATTGTAGATGTATGATATTGTTAATGCCCTAAGAGATTTATTAACCTCTCAAATTACCAGACTTGGCCTTAAATTTAAAAATTCTTTTGAAGGCTTTAACTAGAATCAAGAACAAAAAGGGGAAACAAGTCACCTTGCTTAGGACCCCACTCAACTTGAAATAATTTCATGGAGGATCCATTAATAAGGATTGAGAAATATGTAGAAGAAATACAACTTCCTCAATATTAAAATAATAAAATATTACGTGACACCCTATCATAAGCCTTATTCATATCTAATTTTAGAATCATCCCTTCTTTTTAAATTTGATAGAGTGGATAGCTTCATGGGAGATCAAAATATCATCTAGGATATTCTTCCTTCTAAGAATCCACTTTGTTCCTTTAAAACTATATCAACAAGATATTCTTTTAGCCTCAACAACATAACTCTAGTTACAACTTTGTAGATTGTATTGCATAAATCAATCAACTTGAATTCATCAAAATACTTAAGGTTCTTATTTTTAGGGATAAGAGCCAAAAAGTAGAGTTCCAACCCTTTAGCATCACCCCTTTGCTCCTACATCCCTTGTCCACAACTATCTCCCAAAACCTCTATAAAAGATTGGATTAAAAACCATATGGTCTTGGGGACTTTTTAGCCCCTAAAGAATTTGTCACTCTTTCAATCTCCTCACATGAGGAAGGTCTGAGGAGATTGTTGTTTTGATCATTTGAAATCATCAAAGGGATATGCAATTTAGTAAATCTTGACCCTCTTTATCTTGAGTTGACACATTAGCTAGAAGATCTTTAAAAATAAATAAATCTTTGTTCTTCGTTACCTCTCCATCCTCAACTCAAACCATTAGGAAAATGAATACTAAAAACACAATTTCTCTATCTTCTTACATTTGTGGAGAGATGGAAGAATTTGATGTTTCTATCACCCTCCCTAAGCTAGTTATTTCTATATTTGTTATTGTAAAAAATCTCCTAAGATGTTCTTAAGATTTAATTAGGTCATCTCCTAAATTCTTGGTATTCATCCTTCCATCCTCACTTAACCCTTCTTTAGCTATCTTCACCTCCACCGCCCATGACTCAACCTCAACCTTTAGCTTTTTTCAAACAAGTTCCCAATCTCTACCTTGTTCCATTCCTTCACTTTCCTCTTAACAAAGTCTAATTTCTTACTCAATATGAATCTATGACATCCTTGAATTTCCACTCTTCACTATTCCTTTAACTTATCTTCAAGCCTTGGATTTAAAAAAAAAGAATTCTATATTAAAATGATAACCAATAGGCTTTTTGTCATTATGAATGATAACCTCAACAACCTAATGATTTGATCCACCATAATGGATAACCATAAAGATTATCAAAATTAGATTGAACAACCAAATCAAATCCATTTGAAATCTATCAAGCTAGATTTGAATATGCCCATCCCCTAATTACTTGTTACTCCAAATGAACCAACTAGATTTAGGGGGAATATCCAATAAAATCATGTTGCTACAAAATTCTTGAAAAGTAAGGGAATCAACTATATATAACTGTCTCACTCGAATATTTTCTTCTAAGACAAAGAATGTCATTGAAATAATTACTTGGTATCCCATTATACTTCTTGAATCCTTCTCTCATCCTTTTAATTTCCTCCCAAAATTTTAGTCTATTAACTTCAATATTAGGATGGTATGCATTAAAAACAATACAATAAATGCTACCTGGATGCCCACACAAGAAGTTCATTCAAATAATTGGAAGAATTAAAAATCATATTTCCAACCACCTTGCTCTTATCCTAAAGAACCACAAGCCCACCTATTGTCTAGATAGCATCAATTGAACATCCTTCTCTTTTCCAACTTCTTCTAAAAAAATTGAATACCATAAAAATCTATTTGTGTTTCTTGTTAAAAAAATGTTGGGATTTTCCAATTAAATTAGTCATTTTAGTAAATTATACTTCTTGAGGGCGTTAAGCTCTTAAATATTTTAATTGAATACCTTCATATCTTTCTATTGATAGGGGGTGCTCACCTCCTTTCTTAATGAAATTATGAATAGATACATGTTTTCCATTGTCCATTTCCTCTATCACTTTTCTCTTTGCCTTCCTAGCCTCTATTTTCCTACCTTTGGCATTACATCCACCCATATCCATATTTAAAAAGGGTTCTTGCATTCATTCCTCACCCCCCTCCTAGTTGCAATAATCCATTCAAGTTCAAGGACTTTTTCACTTGTGTCACCACTTGAAATTTCATCCTCATTGGCTCTTTAGAACTTCCCTTATCATATGTTGCAACTTTTTCAATGCCTAGGTTTGTGTTCTCTCCCCAAACCACCTCCCTTGGAATGCTATTGTCATCAATTAGTGTTGGTGTAAATAGGCATTTTACCAAACTAGTTCATTAGTGGGTCCTATTTACATACTAAGTTTACTTAGGTCCTAAGAATCTTTCTAGAAGGTTGTTAGTTGTCATAAAATCTTATCTTATGTTTTGACATTTAATAATTGAGTCCTAGGTCATTTAATATTAGTTTTCTCATGACATAGGATTAAGACAGTTGTCATGATCTTGTCTAATCCTATGTCTCACCTTCGCTATATAACTACAATCTCATATGTAATACAACAATCATATCATCATAATATATCATTTGCATCCTTTGATAGAATAACATAATTCTCTCATAACTGATTTCTCTTGTGACTTCATGAAGTTCCTAGACCTTGGGTGGCTATAATCTTCAACCAAATCTTGCATGGGGTAGAGTATTCCATACCAACTCTTACAATTAGAACCTCCCCATCCTCAAACCTAGTTGACCATATTCTTAGCCAACACACAAGTGATGTCCTCTCTTTCCTTAACATCTTCTTGAACCACAACTTCTTTTAGAGTTAACCTTTTGAAAAGGTTTAAACTTACATTTTCTAATCATATGACCAACCTTTCAACATTTGAAGCATCTAGTAGGAAGAAATTTATGTCCACTCTCCTAAGACAAAGTTAATTCTCACTTCCTACTTAATTGGCCTACTAAGATCCAAATCAACATAGATTTTGGCATAGGTAGCAAACTGGCATTTGATTGTGACTAGGGAGCATTTAATATATTTTCCCAAAGAGTCTCCTATTAATTTGAACACCTCTTCTGACTAGAGTTCTTGAGGTAGTTTGTACATTTTAATTGATGGAGAGGCCTTTGAGATAAATTCCTTATGAGAATTAAACCCAAACATCTATGGCCTTATATACAAACCAAACCTACCCATAAACCATGGTCCTCCACAAAGGATGTTGCTTCCATCTATTTTCGAATGAAAAACAATTTGAATAAACCTAAATCCAACAAACTTACCTTCAGAGAGTGACAATTTGGCCATTTTGAAGTAATCCATGCTACAATTCCATCCTTGGTTAGTTGAATTCCAATAAATTTAGCAATGGTGGCTCTTTTCTTTAGCTTCTCCACCATTTGGTTAAGGAATGCTTTTGGCACATTGATGCTAAGAATATTTGTGTCAACTTCAATGTTAACATTGACCATCAACAATATGCACATAACCTTCTTACAAAAGCTTTGTGCATCCATTAAGGGTTTGAACCTCTTATGTAGCACCTAATAAATAACCCAATTCTTGACCATTGTCACACTTATCACACCACTCAAGATAATTGTCAACCAAATCCATGTCAAAGTAAAACTTATCCTCCTTAATTCCACGTGCCACATTCGATCTTTTTTTCTTTGTAAACTTAGCCACTTTTCACTAATTCACCATTCTATAAATATCATTTTTAATATCTATCTATCTTTAAAAAAATCTATAAAATATGTCAAGAGATATCTTTGTCCATGTGCCAATAAAATTTGTTTACTTCTACACTTTTATACTCCACTTTGCTCCTTTTTAAAGTATTTAGTTCACTCTTTAATAAATATATTTATGATATTTTATAAGACATTCATAAGTTCTCATGTATTCTTGTAAGGGTCGATTTGACAAACATTTGATCATTTGTTGATTTACATATGGACTAATTATTGACAATATAAAGATGTGCAAAAAAGACTAAATCCTATAACCATAAGTACTATATCAACAATAGAACCTGATCTAACTATCTCTCTCCCGTAATTTATTATATGAATTATGAAAATATTATATCTTAAATTCTTATATATATTTTGTAATAATTTTAATTTTAAATTTTTCTTATAACGACTATATTTTAATTTTTAGATAAATAATCCCCACATGATGCTCAGTGCCTTGCTGGCGCTGTTGATTGCTTCCCACCTAATTAAAATGGAAATGTGGAGAGTGGATCGCCTTCATACCCGGATGATTGAATATTAAGGGTTCAGGTTACCACCTTTATTCTGGGCATCATTTGAATAAGGTGAAAATTTTATTCGTATTCATGCATTGAAAAAGAAAAGTCATATTGCGCTGAAACCTTCAATCCGTGCTTCTCTGCTCTCTTCTTCATCCAAACCCTTATTTTCTCTCAATGGACATTCCTGCAAGCAAGCAAATGGATGCAGACGAGAATGAGTCACGTGAGTACCGAAGAAAGCAAGAGGACTATGCCCAGAATGAGATTTCCAAGGCAGGAGGAGCAGGAGATGAGTGTGCCAGTGAAAGCTTCACAGTTAATTACAACAATCTCTCTAAGACTCCTTTTAAGGGCACCATCAATGGTGGTAAGCTGGTAGATGATCTCTGTAACCCGCCTCAGAAACCCACCGTCAATGGATATAAAATGGCAGATGATTTGTGTAGCCCTCCTGCAGATCCCCAAGTGGATGCCGATGAGAATGGATCATGTGGGTATGCAAGCAAGCAAGAAGACTGTGAGCAGAATAGAGTTGCCGAGGCAGGAGGAGCAGTGGATGACTGTGCTAATACGTCCCACACAAATAATGATACGAATCTTTGTAACACTCTTTCTAAGCTCGCCCTCAATGGACACAACACTGTAGATAATCTTGATAACCCTCATGCAAGCCCTGAAATGGATGCTGATGAGAATGGATCATGTGCTTATCCAAGCATGCTAAGGACATGTAAGCAGAGAGGAGTTGTAAACCCAGAAGAAGCGGGAGATGATTCCACCGGTGAGATCTTCACAGGTAACCATAACAATTTAGGTAAGCCTTCTTCTGAGCCCACAATCAATGAAGATGAATTAGTAGACGATCTCTGTAACTCTCCTGCAAACCCCCAAGTGAATGCTGACAAGATTGTATCAAGTGGGTATCCAAGTAAACAAGAGAATTGTGAGCAGAGCAAGGTTGTGAAGCCAGGAAAAACAGTAGATGATTGCAGCAGGGGAACCCACACAAGCAGCAATAACAATCAGGTTTTTAAGTCCAATATCCTTGGATATCCATATAAGCGAGTAGATGATTTTATATTCAGTGATAAGTCCTTGGTAGGGAGGTTCACTAGGCTGATGAGACCAAGTGTCCAGGAACTCTCCCAGTGGTCTCATATCAATTGGTTACCCAAGTTGAAGAGCATTTTGATGTTTAAAATATTAGTTCATGGCTTCTTTAAGATTGAATTCTTTTGTCACGAGGACTGTGAGTTTGTACTGGAGAATGGTCCCTGGTTCATGGGGGCAGCGGGCCTGAGCCTTAAGAGATGGTCACCTAATTTTGATCCACAAAATCCTGGCCCATTTAAAACCCCAGTGTGGATGACTCTCATTGACCTTCCCCTTGAGTTTTGGAATGAGGATTTGTTGATCAAGATCTGCTCTAAGGTTGGGAAGGTCCTACGAATATCAGAGAGCACGACTGAAATGAGTGATCAAACTTCTGCTGCCAGGGTCTGCGTCGAGGTGGATCTCAAAGAAGGTCTGATGGCATCAGTTGATCTTCAGTGTAAAGGAGCCAGTTGGACACAAGATTTGGATTACGAAGGGATACCATTTAGGTGTAAGATCTGCCGGAGTACAGATCACCTTGATGGATCATGTCATAAAACATCTGCCAAAAATGTAAGGAAAAAGAAATAACGTATTAGTGCCATTAGGGTTCAGGATTTATGATTGAACTGGTCATACAGGTGCATTTAAATGAAGATTGGTTGTACCCAAATGGTTTATGTTTCTTAGAAACTAATACTGGCAGATTTGCATTTTAGGTCATTTTTGGACAAGCAAAATTTTGATGAAGAGATATATAGGATGATGTAGTAGCAAAAGGATAAGGTTATAAATGTAACAGAGAAGATTAAGCTAGCTCAACTGCACATAATATCTCTGCAGTGTTTTTTTGTGTCTTTGAAGAGCCTCATGGATTACAAATCCGTCAATTAGCAACCAGCGTTCATCTTAACAGTAGTAACCATACTATTCTGTTTTTATCATTGTATCTTATGTTCGCTGTGGCCTTTATTTAAGGGTCGCTCACAAAGTGAAGCCTGATTACTCATTTGGAGGATATCTTACTGTCAATTGTCAATTTTGGGTGCTTTATGCCATACTTGAACAGAAATGCCTATCTTTGCAGAAGTTTTATTAGTTTAACATAAAATTAGCATGTATCTAAATGGTGGGGGTTGCCATTGATAAGAGGGCATATTGGAAATTTCAACCTATAAAGTCTGTCAAGGAACATATAAATCTACTTAGTTATATTTTTAGAAACAAGCCAACTATGTATATGCTGATCTTGGCTACTCGCAAAACCAGTCCAACAAATCAGTGTGACTGTTTTATGCAGCCAAATGGGCCATGTATTGTGATTTGTGATGTCCTAAAGGGCATTATAAGAAAAATCAGAATAGGTCATTATGACAGAAATGTTTTTTTTCCATCTTGTATGGTTGTTTTTCTTTTTGAGTCCTTTTATGGAAATACCCGTGCAGATAAAATTTCTGTTATATCCACTGTTGGGTTCATTTAAGGGATTGGGATGCTCAAGTTAAGCACTCTATGCTTTTGATCTTCTATGACGTTCTCTTAATATTTGGACAGAGCCGTAGTTTGGAGGTCTGAGTGAAGCTAGTCATAGCAGTTGTGCAATATAGGTTTGTCATTTCATAAATATATATATAATGACACAATTTTACAGTTGCTATGATGGCATATTTAGATTTTTGAATCTTTTATGAAATTTAAAGTAACATGGAAATTGATTAACTTGCAATCATATATCCATTTAGTTTGATTAAACAGGTGTTTCCACGGTATCCAAGCAGCAATTCAATGTGTTTTGGATGGTAGCCTCTGCTTTGGCTTTGAATACGAGGTGTTGTAGCTCGAATGTTTCTAGGTAATTAGTGGTTTACAAAGCCAAATATGTTTTATAAGTTCAAAATCCTATGTTAACCAAAAAAAGGAACATGTTCTACAGGATCAAAAGGTATACACCATGGTTATATAACTTGCTGTTAAAGCAAAATACTTTTCCAAATATTACATTCTCTTTATGTTGAAGACTTTGAACAGAGTTGGAGTTGGAGGCCAGAGTGAAGGTAGTTTATCTGAGGTGTGCAATATAGGGGGTATATATATATATGTTTCATTTCACACACAGACACACAGATATGAAATGACACAATTTTACAGGTTTTATAATAACATATTTAGATTCTTGAATCTTAAATGAAATTTAAAGTGAAATAAAAATTAATTGACTGTGTCTTGGATGATAGCCTGCACTCCAGCTGTCAATATGAGCTGTTGAATTCCTAATGTTACTAGGTATATTGGTGGTTTAAGATTACTGTTAAAGAAAAATACTGTTACAAATAGTACATTCTCTTAATGTTTCAACAGAGTTAGGAAGTTTGGAGGTCTTAGTGAAGTTAGTTACATGCTAAGTTTCCTGCAAGATTTCTTGCAAGACTTGGCAAGTTTTTGGGAAAGCTCACTGCACAAAAAAATACGCAGGTGCAGTGAAAAACACTTTTTTGGTGTTTTCCTCATTTTTGTCTTCGGCAGGTGCAAATACAACAGGGCAAAGTGATTTATATGTTCTTTAAATTCATTCTTTGTGATCTCAACTATTGTATTAATTGAAAATCATAATACAATGGGTTTTTTATTTTCAATTAATTAATTAATATGGTGGAAGGTGCATTCTCAGGGCTGGATAGACGTTTCCATGACCTCATGTATTAATTTAAGCTTTTGTATAATTACTTTTTGTGGAATCCAAGTTTTTGTACCATAATAGCATGGGCACTTATTGTCAACACGAGCTACAATAACTCTAATGTTTCTAGGCACAATTAGTGATTTACTAAGTCAACAACTTTTTATTGGTTGAAATAATATATTATCATAAAAAGAACCAGTTATATATATCTATCTATCTTAGTAGCATAACATGTCCTTAAAGTGTCTTTTTTAAATATTAGAAGCAATTTGAGTTAAAGCATCCAAGAAGTTACATACGTTGCTGTTAAAGCAAAATATTTTTTCAAATATTAAAAGCTATTTAAACTAAAAGCATCTAAGATTTATTATTTTTCATTGCATGAGAAGTACTATGCTTTTTAACTTGCATGCAATTTTTTCTTTATTTTATTGCTTTGCAGGTTATTTACAAAATTACTTTTAAATTATTTAGTGATTTTTTTCTTTATCAAAATTCTCATTTCTCTATCATTTACTTTATTTATTGTGAAGCAACGTTTTTTTATTTAATGTTTATGGAAACATCTTGGAGACTTATTTGAGAATCACACTTCGACTTACCAGTTAAAAAAAATATAAAAATCTGTAGTGCTGCTTTCCCCTTTTTCGGCTAAGAATTTAGTAAGTACATATAGTAAATAAATTTATGTTATATATAGTTGGGTTAAATATTGTAGATAAGTTTGTTATATCAAACCTATTATTATTGGGTTATAATACCTTTAGAGTAGGTTTGGAAGAGACATGAGGGATATAGTATGAAAATAGCTGTGTTGATCAAGAAGGATTGATGAAACTAAGGATCAGCGGTAACAAAGTTATCATTGTGGCCTGTGGCAACTGTGGGGTTACTTCTCAAGTTTGTGGTACATCAGAGCAACTCTTAGATGTTTTAGGGAATATAAAGATCTATATCCACTTTCCAACAAATGTTGCATATGCTCCAATAGCAATGCAACACACTTTGCTCCAATAGCAATGCAACACACTTTGTGGACACACATTTCTGTGGTAAACATATCTCAGCCAAATCTTCTCAATTCCCAGAATAGCTTAAACAGGGTCGAACGCACCTCTTGGAGAAACCACATCCAATTCGTCATCAAAATCAACTCATCATCTTGAATGTGATTCTGCAGTCTTTAGATGGAACTATTAGCACATCAACCGAGTTGGCACCCATGAGGTTTGCAGCACGCCAAGTCATCTGCCTAGTTATTGAGAACACGTGAGCAATTGGTTACGTTCTACAACCACTCTGGAATGAGAAAGTAATCGAAGAAATTGTTCTACTTTTAAGGAGTCGGTTCAGCTTCCCGTTGACATTCAATCTCCATGATAAGATTCTTTGTAAATTATTTACATTAGTCTGTAACTTAGTTTAAACATTGATAAACAATCATTAGGCAGAAGATAGACAACCATATGCTTTTTTAAAGGGTATGCCATGTAAGTAACAGATAACAGAATAATAATACATTCTCTGTTTAGTTCTATATCTTTCTGTCTTTATGTTGTTCAATTCTGTAATTAACCTTTGCAAATACCATAACTTATATGGATTCACATATGAAAAGTTGGCCGGACATGATTATAGAAATGAACGCTGATACATCTATCTAAAAGAATGCATATTCTGTTTCCTTTAAGGCTAAAACATGGGTTCAGGCATTTAAACTATAAAAAAATGCACTAATATCTAGGTTTTCTTCCCCATACAGTATGCCCTGACTATTTAAAATAAGTAAATAACTCATGAAGCATAAGCAAATCCTTGTCCTAAAACCCCCATCAAGCTATCATTGATGAATTTGTGCATGGCACCTATGCTATTGCAGGTAAGTAGGATTATATACCATCCACTCATAAACATGACTACATCTCAGCTTCCATTTAGAGAAATCTAGGATTATTTATCAAACAACCATACAAGAAACTGGGATTCTTTACTAATACAAGGATAACCAACATATTATTGACCTCCAATTCATACGAAATATCTAAGCATTAATAGTTAAGGTCTTTTGTTTGCCATGACAGCATATCTGGGAGAGTTCCTTCTTCCACTCAAAAGGATTTGATTTTGCTAGAATGATTGCAAACAGGCCCTCTAGAATTTTGTTTCAAATAAGCATAGAATGCCATATGATGCTGATCCTGGTCTAAATTAACATTTTATCCTTCCATATTTTAATTGGTTTTGAATTCCCTTAGCAATGTTCTTGCAAATAGGCTTGACGCAACTGTAAAATCGTTTGGTATCGTCATAAATAAAGACCAATTCAACATTGGAGGATTGTCTAACAAAGTGGTTTCTTGGTTTCAAATCTGTCGGATTTCAAGTTTCTTGTTTGGGTTCGTCTACCAGGATTGCCTCGGAATATTGGAATGAAAGATTTTTATGATCATTGCCAATTCTTTTGGGCAATTTTGTGCTATTGACTCTATTACCAAATCAAAGAAGCATTTGGTGTTCGCCAGATTTTGCATGTTTGTGGAGGAGAACAAGGTGCTTCCCACTCAATATACCTTATCTTCCAAGTATGGTACTTGGGTTCAACAAATGGAATTTGAAAGCTCTCCTATTATTTGCAATGCTTGCCAGAAAGTGGGACATGCTACTTTTACTTGTTTGGCCAATAAGGATCAATAGTTCATTTGGAGGAAAAAGGAATAATTGCCTCCTATTTTTGGGCAATCTTTTTTTTATACGGAGCTGTTGAGGGAGGATTGTAAGGGAAAATCTTCTATTGATTTTTCCACTTCTACTAAAGATACGAGGCTGCATGATGGATTTGAAGGTGTCTTTTTGGATTCTCTTCATAATAAGAAAATGAGATTGGGAGAGAAGGATCCTGGGTCAAAGGTTAACTAACAATCTTTTGACCATTTTTTTAAACCACCTTGAGTGTTTTGTTGTCAAGTTGTTGGTCCGTTGTTTTTGTTTATTGGTTTTTGTGTTGTAGTGCTTGCTGTTTCTCACTGGTTGCTGTTTTCCAGTCTGTCTTCTTGGGTTGTTCTGCCTTGATGTAATGCTTTGTATGGGATCAGGGCCCTTCCCTGCTTATCTAATAAAAAACATTGGACCACACACATTACCTCCATCTAATTTCCAAATTTCCAAATTTTGCTTTGATTTTATCTTCAAAAATATTGTATAGATTCATGTTGTCTATAAATACACATAAATAACTTATTTGGCTAAGGGAACAAGTACATTGTATTTTCAGAGATATAATGTTCCAAGTGCAATTGAAGACACCTTTTTTTTTTTTTCCATTTCATATACATCACTTAAATCCAATCCAAAAGGTCTAGGTTGATTTCTTGCTATATGTTATCACACTTTTTGTTATAGATTCAATTTTTCATACCATTAGAGTATGGTCCCATTGGGGGCTTGGCGATCTATTTTCATGGAGCAGGTGGTCTCATGAAGAAAAAATAAAAATGCTACAAGATTAATTGGAATTATTTTTTCCTAAAAAAATAGCAGCCCCTACCTTCTAGGATTGGAAATTTCAGCTGGTGAAATTAGGGCACGGTCACATGGAGGGGGGCTTCCTAAAAATCCAGGGCAGAATCTGCTTAATTTTTTAGCAGAATATTTTGAAGTTGTTGGTCCCATGAATATTTTGAAGCTTCAAAATTTAACTGGTGGTGGAATGAAATGTTGTGAATAAAAAATTAATAAATAAACATCATTTCCCTCCAAAAGTGGCACGAAGTACTCTTAAGCAGGTGGGGCAATTTCTAGCCCCACCCCAATCTGCTTTCGTGAAAATAGGAGCCCAAGCCCCCCCATGGGACCGCTCAGTTAGAGTGGGGCCAAAAATTGCACCACCAGCTTAGGGGTTTTCTCTGCCACTTATCAATCATTTAGAAATTTAGATTCCTACCAGAAAAAAAAGAGGGAAAATGATTTATTAATTATTTATTCACAACATTCTTCAGTCTTTATTATTAAAAGAGACCACCACCTTCTGTAAATTTCAGAGATCAAATTTTTAAGCAGAACTGCACTATTAAATTCATGAGACCAACAGCTTTAAAATATTCCTAAAAAGTCTCAACAGCACTCATTGAGACTTTTAAGGAAGCCCCCTTCCTAAGACCTTACCCTTAGTTGGAAGTCTTAGTATATTTCAATTGTTATCCTTGCATAATCTGGCGGGATTGAGTTGCAACCTGTGAAAGAAGTGTTGAAACTTCATCGCAAGTGCAAATTCATAGACATGAACGTTCTTTGAAGTTACAGCAAACAAGCCACTACTTCACAATTTGCTAGCCATAGGAACAATAATCATCATCAAGGGAAAAGAATAATATCGCGCATTGTTTGGGGAATCAGACGTGGCAGTAAAGCGGTGTTTGATGAAAAATACAAACGTTTGGTCATGCAACAAAGAATGAAGGATTCAGATCAAGGCACAGCTTTGTTCTCATACCATGAAATTCACATTGCATGTCGAGATTTTCACCCCAACAATAAGCTAGGAGACTGGGGATTTGGGTTTGTATAAAAGGTAAGCAAATATACATATCATTCACAATATGATTAGTAAACTGTACGGACATTCGTACCCTACTAATTATATGTGATAAGTTTCATGGTGATGTAGCATTTCTGCTGCAGGGGACTTTAGAAAGTAGTGGGCAGTTGGTCATTAAGAGAAAAAACTTATTTATGAATGAATTGGGCATTACTTCAACGTTTACAACATCGTGACATTGTAAAGTTGTTCGGCTTTTGCATTGACGAAGAGGAAATATTGCTTATTCTCGAATATATGGCTAAAGGATGCCTTCTAGACCTTTGCTTAAGTAATGAAAAACCCTTGTTTCCTTCAAGGCATTTATATAATTCTGACTGCAATTGCAGATCCTTTAAAGGTCCAAGTCCTTGACCGGAGAAGCCATTTGAATATAATACAAGGAATAGCACGTGGGCTGGCATATCTTCATGAGGATTCTGGGATTTGCACGGGCGCATAGAGATATATAACCCAAATAATATATTACTCAACAAGAATTGAATGACAAGATTGCAGATTTTGGGTTGGGAGGAGTCTTAGATAAAAATGACATCATCACACTATATCAGTTGCTGGAACAGAGTAAGAAACATGTCATAAAATTTCAAATTGTTAGAATGTAATTATACTTGTGCTAATTAGAAAAAATGTTCTAATTTTGGTTTGTGCAGAGGTTGTATAGCTCCGGAATGTAAGTCTAATGGTTATGTAACAGACAAAGCG
>VDFB02093272.1:0-19305 GCA_007258455.2 Sequoia sempervirens
ATAACCAAGCTGGCCAATGAGAAGGATGAACTTAATATGGAAATAAGCAAGACATTTAATGTAATACATTTTGTATATGGAAGGCTGCCCTGCTTCATTAGGATTACGTAACAGGTTTTTCTAAAAGCTCATCTATATGTATGTGAAGCTGGGTACCCTAGAAGGAGAGGCAAAGCTGAATGAAGATCTATAGCCCCAAATAGTGTGCGAAGAAGGCTTGAATCACGAGATAGCGACCGTGAGTTAAAGAAGGATCAAGAGGAAGCTTGCAGCTGGTTTGTAGTTGTTTTGTCAAATAGGGACAATAGAAAAATAACAATATTTCCAAAACTAGGGCACAAAAAAATCTGAAACTTAATTTGCATATAAGAATTTCATCAACAAACTCAGATTTACAATCAGATTACTGACCTGATTTTTCTGCTAAAAGAAATAAATTTCTGAGTACTATTGAATTAGCAAAGGTATAGAGAAGCCTCTTACTTCTGCCTAGAAATTCCAGAAATGAAACACAAATGGGTTTTCTTTAATTTTTCTGAGATAAAGAAGAATAAAATATGCAGATTTTAGATACAAAATACCTCAGTCTTTGTTCAAACCCTTGCCGCCCTCAAATATGGCGTCAAACTCCCAAGACAAGGTAGCGCTAGGTCTGATTTACTTGCACTTTTGTTGCCGTCCTCAAGAATGCTCAGTAATGTGAACATATTGTGCCATAGTTGAACCAAATCTGAATCTTCATCTCTGAATTTCACCTCTCAATCGGCCTCCAAACCTGATAAACAATTGCAGCCCAAAAAAGATCATGTGCTAGGGTTTCACAAACCAAAGCTCTTCCACCAAAACACACCCTTCTTGTTGAAAGAACACCAATACATTGAGAGGGGGTGGGGAGGTGAATCAGTGTATGCAAATTTTTTACCATTTTAAATCAGCAGACAAGAAATAAGTTCACACATATAAGAAGACACCAGATATACGTGGAAAACTCTAAAAGGGTAAAACCATGGTGAGAAAAGCTGCTTGAGTCTATTGCTCAAATCCGACCTCACAATAAAAAATATTATATATGTTTTGCAAGCACCAACTTATAGGTACATTGACACCCAAGACAATGTTTTGAGGCACCAACTTTTAGGTACATTGCACACCTAATTGAGCACCAACTCAATTTTTCTAAGGCACCAACCTCTAAAAGTTTACAAGTTCATATATGCAGACACTGGTTTTTCTTCAACCTGAAATGCACCTTTTCAATTCATATTCTAGACTCTCTTCCTCTGCTTTTCACCTCTCTCAATTCACAATTCAAAAAAAAAAAAAAAACAAAAATCATCTCATTGATAGCTTTTCTTTTGTCTCAATATTCTTTGCCTCCAACCTAAAAAACATTCAATTAAGTAACTTCTGTGTATTCAAATAATCCACATTTATATCTCCACTATACACATGGAATATCAGAGTTTTATATTCAGTAACCACAAACTCCACTATCAAGACCATGACAGTAACTATTTTTAATAGTTACACAAAACCCTAACTGCTTTGCAGACCCTTGAAACCGTTGCTTTAATGATTTTACAAAAATACATTCAAATTGGCTTCTTCTTTGTAACTGCCTATCAAATTTTATCTTCAGGAAATAACCGTTTGCTCACTTTGAATATCGGCCATTGATCTTGCCTTTACTGCCAACTAAAATGGACACCTATCATAATCTTGCATTATCACAGTTTATAATTGAAGGAACATATATACTTATGCAATACTGCGATAGCCGTCCGATAAGGGAATACTTATCATCATTGTACATCTTCACAGTTTATGATCACTAGAGCAAATACCTTTATGCGATGTAGTGATAGCCATCCGATCTCCTTCAACGCGCATCATAGATTTGAAAGCCATTCATCTTACCTTTATTGCTTGCAAACGTCATCTAGGGCATGCGTTTCCATATTGCTTCCGTGCAAACATAACCTTGTCAGAATGAATCAAAATTGCGTTGTGAAGGAACAATGCGTTCTAATGAGGAAATACCACACGTCTTCCATCATTCACCAAACCTTTTCTGTAACCCATAACTTTGCTTCCCTTGATTCCACTGTTTTTGCTTTGGATTGGTGCGTTTGGTGACCTCCAAGTAATCTTTAAATGAGATGGCTGATTGAAAATCTGCCCCAAAGCTTGATACTTAGACAAAATTTCAGCATCCTCATTGTCCTCTATAGGTTCCTCTTGTGTAAATGTAGGCATGAAAGGTCTGGATTGTGATGAAACCATAGATTTGCTGGTAGAATGTTCATTGTTTTGTGCAACTTTGCTACTATCCTCTCTCTTTGTATGCACCAGATTTCTTCCATTTGTTGTGTTATGAGCCATCTGATTCAAATAAAGATTGGTATTTTGTAGCTATCTTAGTATTTCTGCGAACATTTGTTTTGCCTCCTCTTCACTAGATGATGGTGGTTGATTGCTGCCTGCCATTATTTCCTTATGCTTTTCCAGGTCATGATCACCTTTTCCACACATACAACCAACCCAAAGAGGATGCCAATTCTTGTAGCTCTGATACCATTGTAATATCCCCAAATAGGGATAATAGACAATAACGATATTTCCAAACTAGGGCACAAAAAATTCTGAAACATAATTTGCATATAAGAATTTCAACAACAAACTCAGATTTACAATCAGATTAATGATCTGATCTTTTTGCTAAAAGATATAAATTTCTAAGTATTATTGAACTTAGGAAAGGTATAGAGAATCCTCATATTTTTGCCCAGAAATTCTAGAAACGAAATGCAATGATTTTTATTTAACCTTTTTGAGATAAAGAAGAATAAAATTTACAGGTTTTAGATACAAAATACCTCAGTCTTTGTTCAAACCCTAGCTTCCCTCAAATATGGCATCAAACTCCCAAGACAAAGTAGCACTAGGTCTGATTTACTTGAACTTTTGTTGCCGTCCTCAAGAATGCTCAGAAATGTGAAGATATCATGCCATAGTTGAACCAAATCTGAACCGTCAACTCTGAATTTGACCTCTAAATCGACCTCCAAACCTGATAAACAATTGCAGCCCAGAAAAGATGATGTGCTAGGGTTTCACAAACCAAAGCTCTTCCATCAAACACACTTTTCTGACTAGGGGGAGCCCATATCTCTCTGAAACCAGGGATACTCAAGGGTTTCAGACCTGAAGCCAAGTTACAGCAGTAATAAACAAAAACCTCACAACATAATGATCTCTAAAAGAACCCTAGAGAGTTATATAATAACTTCTGAAGAGGTGAATTAATCTCATCCCTTTAATAACCAAAGCTCCAAATCAAAAACCTAAAAATTGAGCCAGTAAGCTCCTTGAAACCCTATGCTCCCTTTTGCCTTTTGTTACATGCTTTTTTAAAAGTCATTTAAAGTACACAAAAAAGGGACAACTTAAGCCTTTTGGCTAGGAGTCACTTAAGTTGCCTAAAAGGATGTGCTCTCATCTTAAAATAACTTAAGTTCACTTAAAATAATTGAAGTTCACTTAAGTTGCATAAAAAGACGTGCACACAACTTAAGAATAGAATTAAGAAAGAGCCAAAGACTCCAATACTTACCCAATGATGCTCTGAGTCCTCTTCCTCTTGGGTAAACCAAGGAAAGGACATCCAATATGCTGTTAATTCTCATGGTTTGAGTTGGGGATATTACAAAGTCTAATTGGATGTTTGTAGGTTATTTCTTTAGCATGCACTAGCCAATCCTAGGCCCATTTTGGAAATGTAGTATGGCACACAATTCAAGGAAGAAAACACAAAACCAAGTTGGCCAATGAGAAGAATGAACTTAATTGGGAAATAAGCAAGACATTTAATGTAATACGTTTTGTATATGGAAGGTTGCCCCACTTCATTAGGATTATGTTAGAGGATTTTTTAAAAGCTCATCTATATGTATGTGAAGTTGGGTACCCTAGAAGAAGAGGCAAAGCTGAATGAAAATCTATAGCCCCAAATAGTGTGTGAAGAAGGCTTGAATCACGAGGTAGCGACCATGAGGTAATGAAGGATCAAGAGGAAGCTTGCAGCTGGTTTGTAGGAGTGTTTTAGGGCTTAAAACTGGGATGTTTAGCCAAGTGGTTTGATGTAATTCTGAATGACCGTGCTTTCCACTCTGTGATTATTCTAAATATTAAGGTGGTGAGTTTGGACATCCTTCAGCTGGGATCTCCATCCAGAACTGCACCAATTAGTATGTGAGTAGGTGAAAATTTGGCAAGTGTTAGGTTTGAGTCTAGACAGAGCACAGAAGTTAGGCAGTCTACAAGATTGGCATTTACTAGTAAAGAGGTTGTTGGGTAGTTGCCTAGGGTTGTTCTTCATAGAGATAGATGGGTAGAGAACAATAGGTTCTGAGAAAGTTGAGGGAAAAGGCTGTTGATAGGGAATAGTAAATGACCCAAATTTTCAGTTGGAATATTCAATCTGAAAGTTTGCACATTTGGTGTGCCTACAGTATGTTGCAGGTTCACTTGCAGCAAGGACAAGGTCACTTTCAGCAATGCCACAGGTGTTTGGTAGCTTGGCGCAGGTGGTGGACCAACTACATGTTTTATAACATATCACCTATGCTCTTCGCCCACCCCAAATGGCATAGGGTTTTTAGGGGATATGTTCTCAATCCTCTGTGGGTTGTTTGGGCAACTTTCTTTTACTGGAATTGTCATTGTGGGTGATTAAACATGCTTTCAGCAATGTTGCAAGTGCTGGAAAGGATGGACGATGAGTATGTGGTTGGAAATTGGTTTTGTAGGCATCTTGGTGATAGTCCAGCTTCAGAACATCGTCATGAAGTTTGTGGAGTCAACTATCCAAATCTACATTTGCTGGAGGTCAATGGTGGAACTTTGATGTGTTATTCACTTATAGAGAGTTCCTAAGCGAGAGAAGGTTCTAGAACTTGCTAGTTCCTGTTAACAAGTTTGAGCACAAAATGGTAAACAATATCAAAAGCATGCAGTAAGAATGCAGTGGAGTTAGTCTTTGCAGTTTGGTATGGTAGCAATTGCATGAGGTCTAATTATGACTTGGTTATCATATTGTGAATAGAATAAGTTGTTGGAGTATGTATGACAGTTGTTGGAGTGCATGCCATGAAAGTAGAGGATAGGTATATGTTCTATGAGATACCTTGGATTATTGAAGGTTATTAGAAGTGATGTCTTCGTTACTGCAACTCATGGTTTGATCTTGGTGGTATTGTAGGAAGACATGTTCACTATCGAGTGTGTTTGATCAAAAAACATTGGCTAAGTCATTATGGGAGGATTTAAGTAGACGAGTTGATTGTCCATTTGGAGGTGTCATGTTGGAGGGACATGTGGATGATGATGTCATGTTATGGTTTTGTGACGGTTTGTATTCAATAAGCAGTGAGTGTTGAGTCTATTGGGATTCTAGACAAAAAAAACTCAAGGCTGCATTTAGTTAGTGGTGTAGATGTAATGGGTTGATGCAAAGGTTGTGCCTAATGATTTTGATTGTGCCCAAAAATAGGATAAGGCTTATTATACATATCTTTCAAATTATCATTTGACTTATAGACATATCCAATGAAAGCTTAGTGCCAATAGGTAATGAAATAGTTAGATTTTTGCAATTGTGCATAGAAAATTGCCACAATATAGTGTCAACATGAATACTTTGACTAGACAAAGCTTTTTTTGAACTTGGTCCCTTTTGATTTTCATTCCTAAAATGAATTTTGTTGTCACTGAATCCTTCATGCCAAATGCACTAGAATGCTGAGTTCTAAGCTCCCTAATCATCCCCTTGTTATTAATAAATAACATTTTCATCCACATACAAGACAATGATTAGAATATGATTACCAATACATTTAATGTAAACACAATGATCTTCTTTTCTTCAAACGAAACCCAATTTCAATACAAAAGCATCAAAATTTTCATATCATATATGAGACAATTGTTTCAAACCATAAAATGACTGTTTTAACCTACAAACCAAATTTTCCTTCCCTTTTACCATGAATCCATCAAGTTGTCACATGCAAATTTCTTTAAGATTCCGATGCAAGAAACTAGTCTTAACATCTATTTTCTTAATTTCAAAATCACAAACAATAGCAATAGAGAACATGAATCTAATGGAAGATAATTTTGCATCTAGAGAGAAAATTTCATCAAAATCAAGTCCCTATCTCTAGGAGTAGCCATTGGCCATAGTTTAACATTGTACTTAGCTAACCCACCACCTGCTCCAAATTTCTTTTTGCACACCCATGTTCAACCAATGAGCTTTCTACCCTTGGGAAACTTATAAGATCTCGAGTGTCACAACTGTGCAAGGCCATTAACTCCTCCTACATAGGCTTCATCTAAGATTCACTATCCTCTGAAGAGATAGCCTTGGTGAAAGATCTCTGTTCATCATCAATAAAACTTAATAACAAATATAGAATTAAAATCTGGTAGGCTATACTTGTCAACTTGGTTCCATTATCTTGTGGATTATTTCGAGACTGGAGTAAGGGGCTCTACTTGTTCCTCTACATGCTCATCCTAGTTAGAACTCTCATTCGAACCCTATTCTTCTTTTCCATCCTCTAATTCATCATTCTATTCTTCAACATGTGCATCTTCCTACTGGACCACAACAAGAAGAAAAAAATAACCACAACTAATCAAATCACTGGCAATGAAATTTGAAATCAGAATCAGCAGCGCTTTTCTATCCGCAATTCTCATCCTAAGCTTTAAGAAAACATTTTTTCAGCCACAACAAATCTTATCTCCACAGAAAATATTGAAGTCAACATCATAGGCAGTTTATCCATTTCTAACTGACTGGATAAGCTAAAAAGTGTACTAAATAAATACTTTTTTTAAGCCACAACAATAAAATTGCTGCAGGAAAATTAAAAGTCAGCTGTAATAAACTCTATTAAACAAATACAATTTTTTTCAGTCAGACTAAATCAAATCTCTACAGGTAAATTGAAACCTGCAGACGAAGCATTTTCTGTCTGTAATTAACTACATGAGTTAAAAAAATAAAAATAAAAACAGTAAAACATTAAGATATTTTGTTTGCCGCAACAAATCAAATCGCTACAGTAATAAATTGAAGTTAGGACACAAAGCATTTTTCCATCTGTAATTAACTTTAAAAAATATTAAATACAGAAAAGGAATTTTTTTAAGACCCAACAAATCAAGTCACGGCCGAAAAATCGGAGTCAGCGCTAGCAGCATTTTCCTCTCGAAAAGCTCTTATACAAACACATTTTTTTCAGCCACCATAAAACAAATCGCTGCAGAAATTATTGAAGTAGGTACAAGAAGAACTTTTCTATCTGCAATTAGCTGTCAATTTAAAAAATCCATGAAATAAAAGCATTTTTCCAGCCACAACAAATCAAATCGCTGCAGAAAAAATTGAGGTCAGCAGAAGAATAATTTTCCATCTGCAATTAATTTTCTCAGCTTGAAATAACTCCAACAAATAGTCATTTTGTTTGCAGCAGAAAATCAAATTGTTGTACAAAAAAATAGAGTATGCCATAAGCATAAAGACAATTTTTTTGCCAAAACAAATCGAATCTCTGCTTAAAGTAAAAGGAATGTAACTCAATATCACAAGCATTTACTCTATTTGGAATCGACTGCATAAGCTCAGAATCTCTAACAAATATGAACAATTTTCAGCCACAACGAATCAAATCATTACAGAAAAAATTGAAAATTACCAGGAAATATTTGCACGCAATAACAAAAGCTCGATCTACAGTGCTATTAGAGCTTTCGGTTTAAAAAAAAGGGTTTTGCCCTTGAAATTTGCTAGCCAGCTGGAGCCCTATAGATTCTGTGTTCAATCCCTGCCCAGTGCACTCTCCAAAACAAAAAATTGCACTTCACAGTACGGCCTTGCATGTTGATTACAAATATAGTTTTTATTAATATTATTATTAGCAGTGCTGGAATCCAATAATAATAATAATAATAATAATTTGCTGTGATTTTATTTGGGGATTTTTAAAAATTTTATCAGGCATTTCCATGCTGGCAGTGATAATTATAGTTATTATTTTGTTACAAACAAATAATGTCCGTGTCTAAGAATAAGAGTGACTTTTTCGGGTGTCGGAATGTTACATGGACATGTTTTTAGCAAAGGTATATTTGGATAGGTAATGACTCATGGGCCGTGGGGGCATGTGTTTGTTTTAGTCATTCTAGAGGATTCATATCCAGGTGACATTATTAATCAATTCTTTATTTTTTATAATCTGGATGTCCTTTTAGCTATAGTTCTGAGTTTTTTTTTATTAAATGAATGTCCTTTAGTATCTTATATTATTTTAAATAAAAAAGATGAATACTAGCAATCTGATTTTGGTGTGCAATGGGTAGGTCGAAGAGGTGTGGTAGGTCAATTAGGGAAAATTTTGGTCTATTTTTTGTATACATTTGTGCATTATATGAGGTCAATTGGTAGGCCATTTATCAAATGATGTTGTGTAACAAAGGTCTCAATGGAATCTAACTTCCCAACAAATGATTTGGAGCTTTAAAGAAGGAACAGAGTTGTCTACATTGGAACACCTAAGAGATAACAGAAGACAAAAATAATGTTACTCATTGCTGTCTGCAATTGTCAAGAATTGCTTGTCAAATTTAACTGATATGTTTGCCATAAAGTCATCTAAGGTTTCATTCCTTGAATAAAATATTGATATTGAGTCCCAAAAAAGACTTTCAGGAAAGATGATGGCTGTAGTTGTATACATAAAAAGACAAGACAGTTGAGCAGTTTGTTTTCTCCTTAAATTTTGTTACATGTAGGTTTTGTTGTCCACTTTAGCGAAGGAAGAAATCCAACAGCAAAACTGGTTGGAATGTGCTTACATAGAAAATCAGACAGTTGAACAATTTGTCTTCTCCTTAATTTTGTTACATGTAGGATTTGTTGTCCATGTTAGCTAAGGAAGAAAGCACAGGCTAAACTGCTGTAATTTTTAGTTTTTGACTACAATTTTGATTTATCTCTTGAGGTTTTCATCAAGACAAGGTCTGTCATTGATTGCAGTAGAAGATGGTGATTTTTCTACTGGAATACTCTTTATGGGTCACCTTTAACATGTCATTTATGGAAGATGGCGAAACAGCTGTTTCAAAGCTATATTAGAAAACTGTCTGCAGTGTATGGGATTTGGCTGAAGATTTTTCTTTGATGGGATGCCATCAAAATGATTCTATTACTTTAGGACCTGGTGTGGTTCTTTGTTGGTCCATCTTCTATGCCCTGTATGCAAGAGTTGTTGTCTGCAGGTTTGTTTTACTCCAAAATTTCAGTTGTGAATGGTGTGAAGATGAGAAAAATTTAGTGCCTCAAGGGATCAATTTATTGAATTTAGGGCTATTTATCTCTAAGAATTTTCTTTCTGGAAGACTGGTTTGCAAAATCTTTTGTACTTTTTAAACTTGTGAAACATTGCAAGCTTCAGACTAGAAATTATATTTCTGGCCTTTTTTTGAAGTACTTTAAACAATTTTATCAAAGCAGCTGTAAATTTACAGTAGTCAGGTCAAAAGAAGGGTTTGATCTTTGATGCCATTTTAGTCTTTTGTAATTTCCAATCTTGGTTTGCTCTTTGATGCCATTTTAGTCTTTTGTAATTTCCAATCTTGGTTATGCAGGCGGAGTTAATGACTACAAAGAACTGATGGACCAATTTCATCATGTGTCTACTGCCTTTTTAGCGCTTGGAAATAGGTGTGTTATATTATCCCTGCCATACTGAAACACACAATCAAGTACAAGTGACAGTATTGTCTAAGTTGTCTTGGAAAAATTGATGTTTAATAAAATTCAATCTATCAGTAATTTGAGATGTCATATCTATTATGTACCTTGTGCACCATGAACACATGATAAACATATTTATTATGCTTAAGGATGAACACAGTATCTGCAGTCTAATAACATAACAGTGCAGAATTTGAAAGATAGTTTATAAACACCAGTCCTTTATTGTAATGAATTTTAAATAAATCTACATACAGTTATTACTATTTTATTTCAGACATAAATTTAGAGTGGACAATCGTAGATTAGGATTCAAAATGTACATCTTGCTGTCACCAAATAAAAGCTTCAAATTCTAGCTTCTTGCAAACTCCATAATTCACACTTAATTTTAGAACACCATTCAACTCAGATCAGTCCACTTGCAGGGAACTTCTGTAATGTCGATTTGCATTATTAGTACCCATGTTCCTTTTTAGATGTGATTATGACATACAAATAAATACAATCACCACCATGTTTATAGAAAGTAGAAACAACCCTATAAAACTTGCACATTGATCATTTTTTTTCTGAACATGCTCTGTTCTTAAGTTGGTTTTCAAGTGACATTTCTTTAAAGATTCTTTACTCTTCTTTTTTCTATGTGGTTAACCACCTCTTACTGGAATAGGCATTGTATCTTTCCCTACAGCTGACTGCCATTTCCTTCAACTAATTTATTAGCCATTATATACTGATAAAATAGCATATATTGAATCTTAAGACATGTCCATTATTTTTGTCATATGTTCTCTTTATAGTAAGATTAAAGAAGAAAGAAAGAAGGAAACTATTTTAATATCCATTTGTCCACATGACAAAAGTGTGTCAGTGGGACCTAAAAGTATGGGAAGCTATTATAGCTAAGCAAGAGAGCCGGAAGGATCTCAACTCTCAAAAATAAGATTTCTAAAACTAAATTTAGATTTATATGTAGCAAGCAACAGAACCTGATTAGAGGTAGGTAAATCCCAAATGGTTGGTCACTAGACAAATAAATATAAATAAAGCCATGTAATAAAAAACAGTGTCTTGAATTTGATTCAATGGTAACAAAGTGAACCATTGGTAGAGCCAAGAGTATAGGGCTCTAGTTTGCATCACAATAGGGATATGAAGAAGGGTTATGATCCTTGTTGATCACTAGGAAAGGACCAACATAGAGTCTAGTGATGTTTTTAGTAGAATGATTTGGAGTGCCCAGCATGAATAAGCAATCTTGGAGCATAGTAAGGAATGCTCAACAACTCTACTAATGTCCATATAGACCACATTTTGAAAAGGTATGCAATGAATATTATTTGGACTGAATCACAATGACACATGAAATGTTTCTTTTGATTTTGTTAACTATTCAAAGTTAGCGTATGGGGTCACCTTTCATTGTGGATGTGGCTGAATGTGATGATGTTTGTAGGCTTTGGATATCTTTGGGAGGCTAAATGTCATGTCCTCGAATTGGAGGTATGGTGATTTAATTAAATTATTTAATTAAGTTGTCCAAATTATTGATAATTTATGAGGATAGCTTAATTGATGATTTAATTAAATCAAGAGATGTTATTAAATTAATTATTTATTAAGTTATTCCCATAAAATAAAATATCAAAAGGGATGACTTATTATTTAATTAATTTAATAATAAAAAGTGACTTAAGTGACTTAATAATAAAATAATAAAATAATAAAGTCACTTAAGGAATAATCAAGAATCTTCTAGAAGTCTCTTGGTGATGAGGTTGAAAAAGTATAAAAAGAGGCTTGGGCTATGCATTTGGACATCTTGAGTTGAATACACTTTTCTACTACACTGCTGAAGCTGAATGCTTAGCTTATTGTTTTCCAGTCTTCGTTTGTGAAAGACCAAACCTAGCTGGTTAAGTGCCAATTTCGGTTGTGCAACACCAACCCTAGTTGGATAGTGGAGGAAGATACTTCAGTCTTTCTCATTGTGCTAATTGCAATCATTTTTGGAAGAGTTTGGAAAGTTATTTGAAGTCTGCAATTTTGCTTTAGTCTGCAGATCAGCCATGGGAGAAATTACATTTTCATTTGTTGCTCTTCAATAAGGAGATATAATTTTGTGGGCACTTGAGGGATTGCTTCCTTTGGTGTTGGCAATCATTTTCATAACAAATTTGAGGAGTTTAGAGGCTGTATTTATTTTTCTAAAATATTGCCAGGCAAGCAGGGGCGACCCTCTTATGAAGGGGCGATTTTGGTTTAGAAAGGCTGTAAAAATTCCAATAAAATTCTCCAAGGGTCGTGTGGGGTCAAAGAGTATTGGTGCAGCATTCTTGAAGGCATTGACATCTTCAATAAAGGGAATCGAATCATTTTATGGTAGCTGCTACAGAATTTCCAGGTTCCACATTTTGTTGCATTGCATTTATAGTCATCTAGTCATATAGAGTTCATATCAAATGTAACCAGCATATCATAAATGTAATTTCAGTCATCTAGAAAGCAATAAATTTGCTTATGCAATGTAAATTCAGTCATAGCAATTAAGCATTGAGTTTCAGTCATTAGCATATAGTATTAGTGAGTTAAAGTCCATTGTATAAGGTCTGATTGCAACTCTTGAACAGCTTGTAATTCCTTTCATATCTTCTCAATACCAAGTTGGAGTGATAAGGAGTTTACTTGCCAACTATTTGTCAAAATGTCTCTCATATATAGTTGCATTGTATTAAACTAGTTTGCATGCCAAATGTTTGTAGAAATGTTCCTTGGCTGTAGGTTTACTTTTTATATCAGATTTTCATGTTTATGCATTCGAAAGGTACAAAAACACATTGCACATCATCTTAGGACATTGCTAGATGCTTGGAAACATTTGGGAATCAATTGTATTGCATTTGTATTCATCAAAAGCATTTCAAATACAATCTGAAACTTATTATCAGCAAGTTGGAAGTTGCAAGCAAAGTGTTTGTCAAAATTCCAAGGGTAGAAAATTAGTGTTTTTGGATCAGATTTGGCAAGGCACTTTACAGTGGTATCAGAGCCAAGAATCTTGCCAGCCTGTTGGGTAGATTGCACTTGTTTCAGCTACTTGATTGCAGATCAGAATTTCTGTTGGTTAAGAAATGGTCTCCAAAGAAGAAATAGAGATTGCTTTCCAAGAATACCGTGCACTTCCACAATGGATAAAAAATGACCTTCCATTTGTTGAGTATATGGAGGATCCGAATATTATCACAAGCAAGCAAGAAGTCCAATGACATGTGAGCAGTCAAGGATGAATGACATCTTGAATGCCTTGCTAGAACAACAAGAACAAAGCTTGAAAAGGATGAATAAAATAGCTGAAGAATGGAACAAGAGGATGAAGAAATATGGTGAGACATCTAAAAGTCTCCATGGTGAATTTTCAGCAGCTAGTGATCAGCTTGTTGTTGGTCCTAAGGAGAATCGCATAGTGGAAGATGCGGAGTACAAGACACTTCATGAGGACTTCAAGAGTAAAGAAGAGCAAGTGATGATGGAAGACAACTTGGAGCAGCTACATGAAGATAAGTTTTCTTGTGACGTTTCATTGAGTGAAGAATCAGATTGTGGTTTAATAAATGAAGATCCATTGAAGATTCAAAATGTAGAGGTGTTTGAGATAGTTGATCCTTTACTTAGTGGAGCAGCCACTAGTGATTCAACTATACATAATGAAGGTGACACTCTACAATGGCATGATATGATTACAGATTGGTTTGAAGACAGCAGCATGATGTCACATCATTCTCAAGAGATAGGAGCCTTGGTTCATGATCAAGCCAATGACATGATAGCAACCATGGATGGCAGCCATACACCAATTGTTGGACATGAAAACATCAAGCAAAAAAGGACTGATTTTGTTTATTTTGGCATAGAAGAAGTAAGGAGGTCTGAAGAGATGATCAAAAAATGGATGAGGAAAGCCCAAGAGGCTAAGTTGGTGGCTGCCAATGCAAGAAGACATCTTCAAAAAGTCAAAGCAAAGGTCACTCTCATTAACATTTCAAGGCAAGAAAGGATTGACAACATTAGAAGACTTCTTGAATCTAAAAATACATGTTCTTCTAAGGAGGATGATGAGATGTGCTTGGTTTCAGGCAAGAGGAAACAAGAACAGGTTGAGACTTCTTCATATGAGGTTGAAGTTGTTCGTAGCTTGGAGACTAAGCTGAAGATGAAGGAGGATGATATTATTGCAGCCCTATCTCATCATGACAAGATGCACAAAAGAATTGAGGAACATTTGTGGGCAGTTCAGTTAGAGAGAAGACAAAAGGGGATTGGAGCAGAGTCTTCTCTTGATGATTTGCAAGTTGTCAAAGAAGGTATGGAGATAATGAAGACAAATTATTTGAACCTTCTTTCAGATCGTGACCACCTTGTTAGCTTTGTTAAGGAGTTGATTTCTTCTAGGACATGCACATTGGATGTCAGTATGGGTTCAACTTCTTTTCAGGGAGTGGATGGCATTCATGGTAGTATCCTTCTCACTCCTGATAGTGAGTTAGGGAAATTGCAGTTGCTTTCCAAGGGAGGTCTTGATGACTTTGCACAGTGGAAGTCCATGGGTGTTGAGATGGAGGGACTTCCGGATATGACATTTGAGGCACACCATGTAATGAACGGACCAATTTTTGTTTTTTCATAAAGATTACAATGCAACATGCACCCGTTAAGGTTAGCATAAACCAAAACGATGCAGAAAGTAACTCTAACCAGAATGTACACCAGGATCCCGATGCGGGCAAGGTGTGAGCATTGGTCAGAGGATCTCAAAGTAAATACTGAACAAGAACTCTAACCAGAGATGCGCCGGCGAACGACGAGCATTCGGTCAGAGGATCCCTATCTATTGCAATACTGAAAATAGCTCAACACCAAGTATGTGCTACTCGATCCGTGAAGGATAGGAGGCGACCATATGGCGGAGACTTAGGAAATTACAATGCAAGAAAGTAAAAGGCGGCAAGCCAGCCTCTTCCACTTATTCAGTGGGAATGTACAATTCAGAGAAATGAGAGATAAGATATGAAAATGCTGTTAGTACTACTAGCAGCTTACAATAAGATAGAACAATCTCGTAAACTGAAGTTTTTATGTCTTTTCAAGCTGCAGATGATTAGTAAGCCTTCACAATATCAAACTTGATTCCCAATACTCTAATTTCAACCAAGGAACAACTTTCTTAAATCTGCTGTATCAGACCTGCACATAGAATGATGAAAATCTGCAACATAATAGCCATTAAATTGCTCATAACTTGCTCATAACACTTCCTAATGGCGTGAGACAAAGAGCAGAATGTTCTAGAGACAAAGGCGCCCCCAAAGAACCCTTAAAACCTCACCAAACAGCCCCTATTTATTTTGCACACAACCCAAGACACTTCTCAAATGGTACGGCCCACTAGTAGGGGCGATTTTGCAAGGAAAAATCAGAAACTTCGTTTTAAATTCTACAAATTTGCAAGAAGGGTCGCCCCTTAGAGACAAGATGATTTAGCCAACACCCAGAACAATATCTTTTTGTATTTTTGAGTTTTGAATGAAAACTTGCTACAGCTATGCAACATCAGCAACACTAAAATATGACAAAATGCTTGAACATCATCACTAAATGCAATAGAACTCAACTACAATGCAAAACTACCAATGACAGCTAACCTCTCAACTAGTTGCTATCTTTCAAGCAAGAAGATGAGCCAATGCTAGGAGGTGTGCTTTCCTCGAAGCGAGTGCCTGAAGTCAATCCAGCAGCATAACGGTGTAGTAGACAGAAGATACCAAATGAAGAGCTGAGGCCAGAATATATAGACGAGAGAGAAACATCTAGAAGCTTCCAGAGGGCGCCCAAAACCCTAATTTCAAATTCACCTTTTCCCTCCAAGAGATGGCGTCCATATTTCACTTTTGCTTATTTCACATTTTAAAATAAAGTCAAACCTTCATATAGGCGTCCTTTTTCAAAAGCTCAATATTTGACTTTATAAAATACAACTTATTCCTCCATGGCGCCTAGACCCTTAAAGTCCCTCTTTTAAAACAACTTAAGTTGTGCTTGCTATACAAAAGGGTCATATAATATTAAAATATAATATTATAAGAAAATTACTTATCTCACCAAGAATAATGCGCCCAAGGCCAAGAACTGAAGTGCCAGCTGAAACAACTGAAGAAGTGATCCAACTGAACTGAAACCAACTGTCCACTGCCAAAAATAGAATTTACTAAAAATAGTAAATTCGCGAAGTTGCCCGGAATGCCAAACTGAACACACCACTGCGAAGCTCTCTGAAAACCCAGAAAGAATCCGCAGTCAGAAACCCAAACTCCAAGCAACAACCTCCTCAAAACAGGAAACCCTAATTTCACCATCCGCACAGCCTACGGGTCTCCGGAATAGGCCAACGGTCAACAGAAACGATCACTGCTGAGAAGGGGACATTACAGTCCGCCCTCCCCAAGATTGCTTGCCCTCAAGCAATCGCAAATCTGGATGCTGTAGAATCTCCTCATCCTCCCAAGTAGCATCCTCCAATGGTAAATTCTTCCACTTTACCAAATACTCTTTGATTGTTCTCCTCCTCAAGGAACGCTCTCTGAAATCAATAATCTGTTCTGGAACCAAGGTCAACTGCCCTTCCTCATCCAAAGGAGGTAACTGTGATGAAGCCACAACGTTGTGCCCAAGTGCCTTTTTGAGGCGAGACACATGGAAGACATTGTGGACCTTACTACTCGAAGGTAGTTCCAACTCATAAGCCACCGCTCCAACCTTCCTAACAACTTTGAATGGTCCATAGAAGCGTGGTTTCAGCTTCTCAGCTCCACTCTTCTTAAGTGTGGACTGTCTGTAGGGCTGAAGCCGGAGGTACACCATATCACCAACCTCAAATGAGCGCTCAACACGCTGCTGATCAGCGTACATCTTTTGCTGATTTTGTGCCATTTGAAGATTGTCCTTCAAGGATTTCAAAACATCTTGGCTCTGCTGCAACCAATCCTTGGCTTGGGGAGCTTTGCTATCGCCGAACACCAAATCAGCAAAGCTTGGAGCCTCGTAACCATAGAGGGCCATGAATGGAGACATCTTTATTGACATGTGGAAAGATGAATTGTAGCAATACTCTCCCAAGTGGAGCCATTTTACCCATGCTCTTTGCTGTTCTGAGACATAATTTCTGAGATAGCCCTCCAACCATTTGTTCACAATCTCCGTTTGACCATCCGTTTGTGGGTGATAGCTAGTGCTTGGAGTAAGCACTGTACCACTCATCCTAAAAATTTCCTGCCAAAAGGTGCTTAAGAACTTGCTGTCCCTATCACTCACAATATTTTTAGGCAACCCATGCAGTCTAAACACTTCATGGAAGAACAAATCTGCAACTTGAGCTGCTGTAAATGTGCTTGTGATGGCAAAGAAATGAGAGAATTTGGTCAATCTGTCCACTACAACATAAATACAGTCTTTGCCTTGAGCCCTAGGCAACCCGGTGATGAAATCCATAGAGATACTCTCCCATTTTTGATTTGGAATGGGAAGTGGCTGCAGTAGACCAGCTGGAAGAGAGTGCTCATTTTTATTCATTTGACAAGTACTACACTCCTTGATGTGACGCTGAACATCATCTTTCAACCCCTTCCAAGAGAATCTCTCTCGAATCTGCTTGTATGTCTTGAAGTACCCTTGATGACCAGCAAGTGGACTGTCATGGAAAGTCACCAAAATCTTCTTCTTAAGTTTAGAATCAGCCACCAAGAAGATTCTTCCCTTGTAGTGGATCAACCCATCAACTACCTTGTACCTTTCATCATGAAAAGTACCTTCAATAACGCTGGTTGCAAACTGATTTTTGGCATAATCAGCAAGCAACAACTCCTTCCAATCAGCATTAAGCTCACACAATGAGCTCAAGTGAGGCCTTCTAGACAAAGCATCAGCCACAACGTTATTCTTCCCTTTGACATACTCAATGTCAAAATCGTAAGCTTGTAGCTTACTCACCCACTTCTGCTGTCTCTCATTCAAGTCCTTCTGATGCATAAAGTGCTTGAGACTGTTGTGATCAGTCTTGACCACGAATTTACTCCCCACCAGATACTGTCTGAACTTGGCTAATGCATGCATGATTGCAAGCATTTCCTTGTCATAGATAGAGTAGGTTCTTTCAACCCCTCTTAATTTTCTGCTTTCAAATACAATTGGATGCTTCTCTTGCATCAAAACAGCCCCAATACCTTCCCCTGATGCATCACACTGTAACTCGAAGGGTTTGGAGAAATCTGGTATGGCCAATACAGGACAAGAACTCATGATTTTCTTGAACTTATCAAACACACTTTGAGCTTTTTCTGACCACATGAAAGCCCCCTTTTTAGTGAGGTCAGTAAGAGGAGCAGCACTTTGAGAATACCCCTTTACGAACCTTCTATAGAAGCCACAAAGACCCAAGAATCCCTTCAAATGAGTCAGATTTTCTGGAGGTGGCCAATCTACTATAGCCTTGATCTTTTCTGGATCAACCTTCACCCCTTCAGCGCTGATGATATGGCCAAGGTAAAGCAGCTCCTTCATCCCAAATTCGCATTTGGACTCCTTTGCAAACAAACTCTCTGATTCAAGAATGCTAAGCACTTCCTCCAAGTGCTTGAGGTGTTCTTCCCACGTCTTGCTGAAGATAAGAATGTCGTCAAAGAAGATTAACACAAATTTCCTCAACTGCTTCTGGAAAACTCTGTTCATGCAGGACTGGAAGGTTGCTGGAGCATTAGTCAAGCCAAAGGGCATGACTAGGAACTCAAAGTGACCATAGTGGCATCTGAATGCCGTCTTCTCAACATCTGAGCCCCTCATCCGGATTTGATAGTAACCCGATCTCAAATCAATTTTGGAGAAGAATTTAGCACCATGTAGCTCATCAATGAGCTCATCGATCCGAGGAATAGGATACCAATTTTTTATTGTGCTTTGGTTCAAGGCACGATAATCCACACACATGCGGATGGTGCCGTCTTTCTTCTTCACAAGGACTACAGCTGACGCAAAAGGACTCTTGCTAGGGCGGATGAAGCCCATCTCAAGGAGTTCCTTAATGTTCTTCTCAATTTCATCTTTCTGCTTCTTAGGATATCGGTAAGGAGTTGTGATGACTGGTTTGGCCCCTTCTTTGAGCTCAATGACATGCTCAGCACCTCTTTCTGGTGGTGGCCCAGGTGGTAGATCAGCAAACACCTTACTCCTTTTGGTGAGTATGGATTGAATATCAGGAGGATATTCCCTCTTGGTCTCAACTGGACTGGCAGGAAGAACCATGCATTCCGCAGCCCACTCCACTTGGTCATGTCTAATCAGCCTTTCCATCCTTTTGAAAGAAACTATACGAGGACCACCATTAGACATTCCTCTCAAAACAACTCTCTTGCCCTCAGATTGGAACTTGA